>JAIUCV010000013.1:23278545-23658672 GCA_026724425.1 Erythrophleum ivorense | reverse complement strand
TTGAAACTATGCACTATATGAACACCAAATGAGTTTGCTTCCTTTTCTTGATAAAAGATGCATATGATGTGATGACCTTAACTTCTAATCATTGTAATTAAGGTTAAATACATGATTAATAATCATAAATCTAGGTTAAAAGTCATTACGACTAATTACATTTAGAAAATGCGGGAAAATTTGAACTTTAATATTTTTAGAGTCATCAACCAAATAATTACATATATTCATGTAGACAAGAGAAACAAACCCTCATTTATAAGCCTTTGATTCTATTACCCATTAATTCTAACTCACAAGAATCTTTTACCAATGTTTCTAAGTCATCTCTTGAGATTACCATGGGAAAAACCAAGGTTTCTAGGTTAGAATGAGAGTTTGGGATCGTTAGCTATGACTAAATGTCTTTGCACTGTGGCCAATTACTCTCAAGTTCACTCTTATATCTTCACAAGTTTCATCATGGCTAGTTAGAGCTTCAACGCGATGAGCATACATGGCGCTGTGGTGAGAGGACCTCCTAGAGCCTACCTTTTTCACCTCTAACTAGTGGCCACAGCTAATTCCCTCTTTCGCTGCAGCTAATTCCTCTCTGGAATGCTTGACACATTTTCACAAAAGTTTGCTGCAGCCAATTCCCATTTAGCCGTGGCAAATTACCCTTTGGATGACTTCCAATTTGGCCTCTCACATTTCACTGCGGCTAATTCCATTTCTCGCCACGATGAATTGCTCTTTGGTACTCTTCCTGGGCAACTTCGCCTCTATTGGCCATGGCTAAATGCCATTTGATCCTACAACTTCTAAAATCTTGTCTCATACTCTCTATTCTCCCTCCAATGACACCCTAAGGCCACCCTACCTTAATTTGTGGGGCTCCAATAGCTTCCATTAGCCTAATTTACCTCGCTTATCTATCACTAATAGTTCAAGACTTAAGTGTTAATTTCTATTCCTCCAACTATCCTATATCAGCAAGTTCATAGAGTAATAATAGCAAGAATTCATGAACTATCAACAATTATCATTCAATACACATTCCGTTAGAGATTCTATACATCACTAGTTCATATCAACATCTAATGTATCACATGATTACATTTCCAATAGTAGACCATATCATAAATTCAACAAAGTTCATACATAAGATGTTTTAAGTTCATACATCTAATACCAAGCTAAGATAAGGCTTAACTCCTCAATAGATACATCCTAAGTAATCAAAATATAAATGCCTACACTTGGCAACATGATTACATGATGATGCTATACAAAAAGAATACAAAATTTAGCATCTATTCCATTTAAATCAGTCTAAGTGTAGCCTTCTCCACACATGGTTAGAGCTCATGGATTTTCATCTATTTACTTTCCTTTATCCTTACTCGAAGAGCCTTCACTTGAAAGTATAATCCTATGAAACAGGGTGAGATGCAAATCTCAGTAACCAAGGTAAATTCCATTCATATATTCCAGTTTAATTCACATATATGCATGATTTCATATAAGCATTAGAAAATGTACCAACCATATTAGTAAATGAAATAATTAGGCTATCTATGATTACTATCCCATACTAGCAATCACAATTCTACATGTTAAAGGCCAATAACACCAGGAGAGCCTATCCACGGCACCTACTCCCCAATGAGCATAACTAGGGCTCAATGCATATGGGGTTTGATTATAACTCGGTGCCCGATGGAAGCACATGCACGGTTGGCAGCCGCACCACAACTCCACCATGGACTCACAAGGTCTAATCACATATAATAGATAGCCAACCAAATCATTTAGCATTAAAATCATAATCATACAGCAAATACAAAATTAAAATAGATATATGCATGGAATTAGCATGAACCCCGGTTACCTCACTTGTAGATAAGTCAAGAAACTAACAGCAGCACCAAAATCCTTCTATAATCATAATATCAGAAAATTATCACTTTATATAAGTCCATTACTATCTCATTCATCATTTATGGTAATAACCTAATGCTTAAAGAATTAAATTACCAATAGTTACCTAAGGGACACCTACCCAATCACTAAGAGCCTCAAATTTCGAGTTTTGCCTTCCTTATACTAGAAACATCAAAATATCACTTCAAACCCTAGGAAAATTCGCACAAAATTAAGGCTCATACTATAAGTCTACTATAGGGGTCTCAAACCAATGGAAAATACATCAAAATGAAGAGTTTATACTTACCCAATAATACCATTAGCCCCAACCTACGAAATTTCACCAAGAAAATCTCAAACAACCATATTTCAGATTTGGGTATGGTGAAAATACTCTAAATGAAAAACTAATCAGGTTAAAATGAAGAGAAAGAGAAGGGAATTAAGTTATATAACAAGTACCTTGGCTGATTTTGAGCTTAGAAGTGAGAAATGGTGGATTTCTTGCTTAGAACCCTAGCCTCCCTCTCAAGGTGCTAAAATGCCTCTTGTGTTTGTGTTTTGTATTTTAGCAGAATGGTAAGAGGGGTTGCATTTGTTTAAGGTTTTAGTTGGGTTTAAGTTGGGTCTAAAATGGGTCATAGGCTGGCCCAAAGGTCCAATTCCACTTGGGTTTAGATTTTGAGTTGGTTTGGGCTGAGTTTCATAAGTTGGGCTGCAGAATCTTAATTGGGTTAGACCAAGTTTAAGGAACTCAATTAATTTGGGTCTGCACAAGGGTTATTAGGCCATTTATAAGAGCTTATATAAGTTAGGTCTTGGGCCTCTATCTCATTAAATTAGATTGGGCCCTCCCTAGGTGTTTTCTCTTGGGCCAAGTCTCACATTAAAAGGTTGGGTTTGCACCTAAAATCCTTGGGCCTCTAATAGTCTCTAACCATAGCCTATTTAATTTAATTTGGACCTAGATGAAGTTTCTAATCCAATTAAATCTTAAACCCATATTATTAATTTACTTATCTCTAGATTTCCATTCACATAGTTTATCCAATTATTTCCTAATAATTATTCTTAATTATGCTTAATCCATAATTAACACCGTAATTAATTTTAGGGTGTTACATGTAACACCTTAACCTCTAACTCATACCCAACATGCCCTCTAACCCATATGGGCAATGCGGAACTCACAAGGGAGACACTTTCTCTACCTTATGCTTACTTTCTCTATGGCACTATGTGTGGGTAGAGCTCCACTTAGAAGTAACATGGACCAGTTGAGCTCTCTCTCTGATTCTTCATGCTCAATTACTCTTTTGAGACTTATTTCAACCCCTACTATATGCTTAGAACTCATGGAAAGCAAAAAGGGATTGGAGACATGCATTTTCGCTAGTGGCAGATTTTGCTTCTTTTCTGGGCTAGCTTTGGAAATTCATAACTAAATGCAGAAAAATCGTATCTACATGATCTGGGTCATTATAGAAAGTTTGAGACGTCTACTTCATGCTAAAAATACTTAGAAGTCTCAATCTCCCACTCATTCTGCGTTTGACATCGAAATAGTTCACTGGTCAGAGGGGGCTTCTTTACTGTCACAGTTTACTGATATGGACTTTGAAAATGTCTAACTAATTCCACAAACATCCAACGCTCATAAACTCTATCTCTATGGAAAGATGCGGATGTTAGCTAGAGGAGAAAAATATCTCCTGATCAGTTCACCTAGCCAATTTCCCGGAAACCGATGAAACAGTACCTCGGGTCTGGTTGGGTGTCTGATTCTGGGCAGGAACTTCGAAATTGCATAACTCACTCTCTAGACCTCTAAATGAGGTGCTTCCAGTTCCTACAAGTCACTGTGACCATATAGTTTCTGTGTATAAAATTTAGTAGCCATTGGACTACGTTTGCCCCTCGGATGACATGATTTCAAAACTGACCAAATGAACAGTGATTTTCTGAAATCCGAATTTCTGATGTCAACTTTGAGAAATCATAGAAAATGCTATAGACCTCAATTTGACATGAACTCTAGCTTCCCAGAAAGCTCTAAACATAATCTAGCTACATGTCAAATCTCATAGCTAAAAGAGGTCATATGGCTATTCCATGACATCATGTGCAAAGAGGCCCTTTCTTGGCCAAAAGTGTGGCTAATGGGGTCCAATCTTAAGTTTTCTACTTCTATGACTCTTTGAGCACATGAGAAAGTTTCTATAGGAGCTATCAATCATGTCTCAAGTGTCTAATAACTCAGATTAGGGAAATTCACTACCCCATGCCCACTTATGCACCCATATGTACTAGGCTACTATTGCTCATTTCTCATTCAAGTATAGCTTTTCATTCATCATAAATCTCATTCTCATACATTCATCATTAATATATACATGGTTTTACAAAACTAGGAGGAACTACATCATATACATCATTTACATCTCATGTACAAGATCCATATACAAGAATTCTTTACATTCTTCTTCATCTCTATCCCTAGCCTCATGCTTGGTGGTGGTTGCTCCCATCCCTTATCTCACTTGGGCCACCTGGCATGGTTGGATGATGGAGAGGGAGGGTGAGATTCAGAGAATCTCAGTAGTTCAACTCTCATTCAAACATACATACATTGTGTGCAACAAGTCTCATTATGCATGTATGGCATGTTAGCATATAAAACATGATGAAAAACATTTAAAACATGTGAAATGGCCATGGATAACATTCAAGAGCTCGCTGAGTACTTGGATCGGCCTCACCCCTTCCCTTATGGCTTTTGGATTTGCCTTCCCATACTTTAGAGGTACTTAGACCCACCCTTACTCTTTGGGAGTCTACCTCACTTTTGGGAGACATGGCTCAACCAACTTAGGGCTTCGGCTCATCCTCACCTTGGCTATAGGGTTATTGGCTTTTCCATTCCCTCAAGCAAACCAAACAATCATATAAATCATCATTTCAATTCATAACATATCATCATGCTAACACACTTCTCATAGCTCATATCATTCATACACACAAGCAAGACAATGTAAACACACAATTATGCATGAGAGAAAGTGGAGAGAACTACCTTTGTTGGCTATTCTCAACTTGCTCTGTCAATGGTCTCCTCCCTTGTTGGTTTCACAACAACTTCTAGATGGGAGAGTTTCTCTTGAGCCTAACCACACAAAAGCATGGAATCAATACTTCAATACTCAATTCTTAAGCTAGGGATCACTTCTAATCAGCTCTACTGAGCTTCTCACTCTAGGTCTTTTCCTCTCACTAGGGTCCATGAGCTATCCCTCTCTTTTCTCAACTCTTAAGAAGAAAAAGCAAGGAAGAGAAGGCTACATGACTTCTAACCTCCCTTAAGAGTGGTTTTCCACTCTCCTTCCTCTGAACCAAGCTCAAAACATAGCTACTTTAACTATTAAAACCGTGGGAAGAGAGGATAAGGGGAGAAGAGTAACATACTAAGAGAAAAGCCATGGAATTCCTTACCTTTCTTGTTCTTCCTTCCTCTCCTAAGCTTCTCTCTCTCTCCTCCGCCCTTTTCTCTCTCTTAAAGTGAGCTTAAGTCGGTTACAGAGTGAAAGAATGAGTTGGGATGGTTTAAAAAGTCAAATTCTCTATTTTCACGCTTTTCCGGACTAACCCTCGCTATAGCGAGCCATAACCCTCGCTACGGCGAGCTCGAATAAGTCCCAGAACTCTGCCTTCGCTATGGCGTTCGCTACGGCGAGCAACTCCCTGGATTTTGTATGGGGGTGCCCGAACTCGCTATAGCTAGAAGCTTTCTCGCTATAGCTAGAAGGCAGTCTCGTTATAGCTAGACCATTTCTCGCTATAGCGAGCAGGTACATTCGCTATAGCTAGGCTGTAGCTAACAGACTTAGAAAATTTTCAGCTTCTAAAAATTTTTAGCTTTTCTTTTCCTTCCTTTTTCTTTTCTCATTTCTTTTCTATTTTCTTTTTCTTTTCTTTTCCTTGGCTATTACATTACACATGAGGAGCCTTCTAGGGATCTCAAGAGCTCATCCAAACATTCATTTAGGCCTAAGAATAATTGCATCAAATCAGATTTTCAAGGGAGCTCATGAAACCCTAGGTTTGCTATCTTGAAAATCAATGGCTTTTACTTGGATTTCTTTGCATATTCTTACTCTCCTCCCTTAAATTCATAGAATTCACCCTTGGTTCTACCTAAAATTCAACCCCTCTTGCAGCTACATATATGGGGCAAAATAGGGAGAAGAATGGGGGAGGAATAGCTACCATAGGATGAAGATTTTTCTTTGTTTCCATGGCTTTTCTTGCTTGTTTCTCACTTTCCTTGGCCTCCTCTCTTCAAATCCGAATTTTTCCCTCTATTCTTGCCTCAAAACATATCCAAAAACTTCAATAAAACCATAGGAAAGAAAAGCTTAAGAGGAGAGAAACAAGTTTAGAAGAAAAAGAAGCATGAAAATCTATGAAATTCCTAACCTTTTTCTTACTTTCTTCTCTTCCATGGTGTGCCTAAGAGAGCTGGTGTTTTCTCTAGTTTTTGGGCAGATTAGGTCATGCAAATGAAGGGGGAGAAGATACAAGAAACTTAAGAGTGTTCAAGAAGCTTCCACTTTCTTAATAATTCTAATTTTGCCCTTCATTCTTAGCATTTTCGTTTCTGATTCATTTTTGAGAACCATCTTTTCTATTATGAAATTTAGGTTCCTAATTTAATAAAATGCCTTTGGAATCACTCAAATTAGAGCTACAACCTTCCTGAACAAATCTGTCAAACTTCGGGCTCACCGACGTTGAAAAACATCAATCAGAAGGGTTTTAATTGTCCTAAGGCTTCCCATGGTTTTCTGGGCCCCTGAGAACCTTGAAGAACTTAAAACATTCATTTAGAAAGCCCTCCAGTGTGAATTCCAAAATTTTGCTTAAAATGATGAAAATGCCCTTACATTCGTCAACCTTTCATTTAAATTCATTTCTTCATTCTAACTCTGTTTTTCTTTCTGTTTAGGCCTAGGATTCTCATTTTTAGGAGTCTAGAATGCTTCTTAAATTTTTTGGGACCTTAACTAAGTCATTTTGGGAGACTTGTTTTTGTATCCAGTGAATTTCGTTTGTTTACAGAGAAATCGTATGTTACATTTCTAGCGTTTTCTCTTGTTTTTGGAGAACAGGATATTGCAATATTCACCTAACTTGTCTAATACTTATTTTGTGCCAATAACTATCTAACTTTTTGAAGCAAAAATTAAAGTACACACTTGATTTCTTTTAAACTGGTTTAGCTCTCCTTACATGGCCATCGTTTAAGAATCATATTTGAAGGCCTTACCAATATTTTTGGGCTTTGGTTGAAACATGAAAGTCAATAGTTCATGCTTTTGATGGAAGATCTAGTCCTTATTTCTTCCTTAGGATATTTAATGATAAATTCCTTGAGGTAGGATGAGGAATCTCTCCATTCCTTAGGAAGTTACTTCTTTCAATAGCTTTTACTTCCTTCTTATTCTGTTGATCATGACTTATTCTTGGTTCTTTACTAGATTCTTAGTGTGTTCCTTATTTGCCCAGTATACTACATGGTTCCTAATTCACAAATTCCTGATGTTCTACTTGTTTAATGCATATACTATCATCTTCATTAGATATGTCTTTACTTATCACAAACAAGTTAGATTCATTAAAGATAATGATATTGATATATTTCTTTAATAATCAACCATACTTTTTTTTGCACATGGTTAATTAGTCAACATCATAAGTACAACACATACTTTTCCTAAGTTTTGCTTAATGCTAGGCAAGATAAGATATTTGCACCAAAATGCATAAAAATGCAAAATACTTCACTTTCATCCTTTCCTTGCTATGGAATGGCATTTATCATTCCAAGCAAGTTTTCACAATTTTCAAAACTGTTCACACATAAGAATGAGGAAGAGGAATTGTTTAAACTTTGAAAAATTTTCCACAATAACCATGTCATAGTTAATCCTTCAAATCGTTATGACTTAGTAAGTTCAATTTGCAAAAATATAAAGGATCTTTAAAATAGACTTATAATTTCATCATAAGTTTAAAGTATGACCTTGTCTACTTCCTATTTAAGGATCTTCATATAAATGATTTTCAAATATATGATTTTTGGTAAATTAACAAGTATGTCCCCTTGTTTGAATCAATGCATACTTTCATAATTTAATCAACCAAATTTAATCACAAGAGCAAGCCAAACATCTAAATTTGAGCATTCTTGTGTTTAAAAGTACTTTAAATATTTTCAAAATCATTTGTTAAAGTCTTTGATCTTCTTTTCCAAAACCATATTTTAGCTTGCAAAATAAGCATGTGAATTTTATTAAACATTTTTCTCACTTTTCTAAATTTCAAAACAACCTAAGACTTTAATAGAAGCATACTTGAAAAATAACCTTCTTTGAGTTGTCCAATAATATGCCAACTAAAATTCATAATTCAAGATATGTAGATATGCTCCTGTACTAATGATTTTCTTGTGATTGACTCCATTTCTTAGCAAGAATAACTATTTATGTAGTATGAGCAATCAAAATTTAAGAGCAACTGATCTTTCTTCTACCTTGATATTAGTTGTACATATAAAGCATAAACTTTAACTGCCCCAATGTCTTTGCATCCTAATAGTGTTAGCTCCTTCTAACTTAGGTACATAATGTAATACTTTAACCTTTTAGCCTACTTATTCCATTATAAGGCCTAGCTTCCATTACCTACATGAAAATAATGCATAAATAATGGTATTAAATTTGTTATGTAAGGCCTCATCTCCTTATTTTATGCTTTATGGACTATGTGAATTCATCAATATTATTTTTAATTCATAACATATCCATACAAGTCATAACCATCATCAAACACCTCAAGAACCTCAGGTTTTAAGCCACATCACACAAAATCAATGTTTTGTTCTCGGGTTCACTTTCCAGATTTCTGATATGAACTTCAAAAATTCATAACTAATTCTAGAAAATTTGAAATCTAGCAAACCATACTATTCTAGAAATTTGTGGATGGTAACTAAAGAATAAAAATAATTCTAGACCAATGCAATGGCCTTTAATTTACAAAAATTGATGGAATAGTAACTCAAGTTAGGTTACATTACTAGTACTATCATGCAATTTCAAAAATTCATTTCTCCCTCTACAGGGCTCCTAATGAGGTGATCTTAGTGGCTATGGAAATCTTATGATGTCTAGTATATTTTTATAAAATTTCATGATCATTAGACTTCATTTGACTTACATGTGACATAAAGAAACAAATTGATCAAATAAATAGTAACCATACCATTTTTACATAATTTGGCCAACTTTGAAAAATCATAATAAATTCTCTAGAACTCTAAATTAAGTACTCTTTAGCTCTATAAAAATCTCTAGATGAGACCTATTTTTTGGCAAAATTACATAGAAAAAATCACTCATTTGATTATACTTTGGTTCAGCACACAAAATGGTCAAATTTGAAGTCCAAATTGGCATCTCTAAGCACTAAATGCTCGTCTTTACTTTTTACAACCACATGAGCAAGTCTAAAAGCACAAATGCAATATATAAAAGCAAGCCAATGGTCCAAATCATCATAAAGCTCATTCTCACTATGCCACTTACTATCATACACAAGTATATCATATCATGTAAGGGCAAATGAGTGGCAAAACTCACATTCTCATTCATCTAGCTTCCACATTGGTACATACATAATTTATACATACATTAGAACATGTTCAATGGTCTACATCATATATACAACTCATGGTTACAATTCTTGACATTATAATGCAATTACAACTCATTTCTCTATCCATTTGTCAAAGTCTTGCTTCTCTTGCTTGTTGGCTTCCATTTCTTGGTGCACTTGACTCACCTAGACATGGTTAGGCATATGTGAGGGAAGAGTGAGATTCCAAGAATCCTAATAACACTTAACCCTTTCAAATATACATAATGGATGTATATGCAAGTCAAATAATGCATGCATGACATTCAAGCAACTAGTGAGCATACATAAATCATTTTCCTTGGCACATCAACTTATAGATAGTAAACACAAGTTCTTAAGGGTATTGATGTAGCCTCATCCAACTTTCTTGGGACTTTTAGATTTGCTTCACCCACTTTCAAGGGACTTTTGACTTAGCCTCACTCTTCTTGAGACTTTTGGCTTAGTCTCATCTATTTTTAGGAACTTTTGGCTTATCCTCACCCCTGCTAAGGGACTTGTGGCATCACCAAATCCATGCAAGCCATAATGTAATCATAAACACATTTCAAGAAAACATAATGGTACCATAATATATAAACATTGGCTAGAAATATTTCTCATGGCTCAAACATGTACATAAGCACTCAATGACAAGAAAAACAACAAAGCTATGCATGTGAGAAAGGTTAAAGAGCTACTTTGAAGTAAGAACTCAACACTTTTTCCTTGGATTATTCTTCCCCTCTCTCAGCCACACACTTACAATGAGGTGGAGCTTGATTCTTTTGGCCTAAACACATCAAATAGGATCCAATTACATTATGAAAGCAAGTTCTAGCATTACACACACTTTATGGAAGCTTACTTTGTTCTATGGTTCAATTATGGTTCCATACAAGACCGAGTGAAGCATCTATTAAAATTCATGATCTTGGCTCTATTTTCTCCTTCTATCTAGGTCTCTTGATTCCATTTAGACCCCTTGGATTCATCACAACTTCATTCCCAAGAGCCTAGATACAAATTGCTTCTTTAAGTCTCATTATGGAGCCTACACCTCCATCACACAAACCAAAGCTTCTAAATTTTTTCCAAGGCTTCCTTTGATATTTTTCTGTCAT
This sequence comes from Erythrophleum ivorense, assembly GCA_026724425.1. NCBI lineage: Eukaryota > Viridiplantae > Streptophyta > Magnoliopsida > Fabales > Fabaceae > Erythrophleum > Erythrophleum ivorense. The sequence goes on along the minus strand of JAIUCV010000013.1, from coordinate 23,647,906 downwards.
ATTTAGTCCCTTTCTATCCTTAGAAAAATTTAGAACTCTCCCTAAGTGCTCCTTCTTGCCTAGGTCAAGACTATGCACACCTTTGAGAACCCATGGATTTTGCAAGTTCTCTTCAAGGAAATGGCACATGTAAGGCTTTCTAGGTATCTCAAGAACCCATATAGACTCTTAGACAATTAGAAATACCATTAGAAAGCTTCATACATGTAACACCATAAATTCTAGCTCATTCCATACTATCTTTATGCTTTCCATTAGACATCTCATGGAAGAATCAAAGAAATAGCATAAAAATAATATATATTTTCGCGTTGCGTCATGTATAAAAATTTCAATTGGTGTCATGTGGACCGTATGAGCTCATACTATATATTATCATATTTAATTTCATCAATACAACTCATTTTCATCATAAAATCATATCCACAACTCATGGAAACCAAAATGAAGCATAAAATGTGGTTGTTCAATTTCGGCCAGGTTTGGTCCTTTTTCTGACTAAACTTTGGAAAATCATAACTAATTCTAAAAAAATCAAAATCATACAATTTTGACATTCTAAAAATATATGGATGTCTACTTCGCACTAAAAATATGCCTAGGCCATAAAATCCATCACAGAGGGCGTTTGACATCCGAAAAGTTCCAGAGGTCAAACTACCTCCTGATGCTATCACAGATTCTGCAGCAAACTTTGAAAATGTCCAATTAATTTCAAAAAAAATCAAATTCATGAAAATGATAGCAATCTGGAAAGTTGAAGATGTTAGCTAGAGGAGAAAAATACTTCCAAACCAGCTCAAGCAACCCAAACCTCAGAATTCAATAGAACAGTAACTTAGGTCAGGTAAGGGTCCTAATTTTGGACAGAATGTTCAAAAATTCATATCTCCCTCTATAGACCTCCAAATAAGGTGCTTCCAGTTGTCATGAGTCACTATGAATGTCTAGTTTCTTTGTATAAATTTTGTGGCAATTGGACATCATTTGTGCCCTGTGTGACAAAATTTATTTTTGGACCAAATGAATAGTGTAGCAAACCAAAACTAGAAAAATTGCCAATTTTAAAAAATCATCAAATATTCTATAGACCTCTAAAAATTACGGTCTTTAATCTCTCAAAAATATCTCAACAAGCTCTAATTTCATGCCAAATCTTAGAGCAAGAAGAGCTCATTTGGCCAAAAAGTGACATAGGGTCCCATTATGGTCAATTTTGGCTCCTCCTAGGTGGACACAGTGCCTCCTCCTAGGCCACAAACCCAGGATCGAGTGTTCGCCCTCACTTAGCAGGAAGCCAGTGCGTCCCCCAGGTTGATTCGAGATATGCTGATAGTGAATGGCTTTCCTGTAGTTGATATATTTGATTTGGGTGCTACTTACTCGTTTATATCTTATGATTGTGTGAGGCAATTGGGTCTGGCTGTTAGTGTCTTGCCATTTGACTTGTCTATCACTACACCCACTGGAGCCTACATGGTTACTTCCCATACTTGCTTAAATGTCACTGTTCAATTCAATTATTGTCATATCACTATTGATTTAATCTGTATGCCCTTCCATGATATTGATTTGATTGTTGGTATGAATTGAATTGCTGCAAATAATGTGATACTTGATTATGAACACTGAACTATTTCCCTACCTGCTTGTGGGACCATACCTAAGGCAGAAGCTGAGTTATCCTTTCTAACTACTGCCTAGGCTGAGAGGCATTTAGAGTGTAGATGTCAAAGGTTTCTAATATTTTTCTCTATTTCGGCTGAGGTAGAGGAAGGGATAGTGGAGATCCCAATTGTCAGGGAATTCCTAGAGGTTTTTCTTAAAAATTTTGACTTTAGTGGTCTACATCCTGAGAGAGAGCTAGAGTTCCCTATAGACATAGTACCTAGGGCTGGACCGGTGTCTAAGGCTCTTGCTGAGCTCGCTGAGTTGAAAAAGCAGACAGAGGAATTGTTAGAAAAAGGGTTTATTTACCCTAGTGTTTCACCTTAGGGAGCTCCAGTGTTATTTGTGAGAAAGAAAGATGGTAGCTTGCATTTGTGTATCGATTATAAAGAGTTAAATAAAGTTACCATCAAGAATAAATATCCTCTCCCTAGAATTGATGATTTATTAGATTAGTAAGCTAGGGTATTTATGTTTTCCAAGATAGACCTTAGATTTAGGTACCACCAGTTGAGAGTGAGAACTGAAGTCGTCTCCAAGATGGCCTTCAGAACAAGATATAGGCACTATGAGTTCCTTATGATGCCATTCGGGTTGACAAATGCGCCCGTTGTGTTTATGGATTACATGAACAGGGTATTCAAACTGTATCTAGATTAGTTTATAGTGGTCTTCATTGATGATATCCTAGTGTACTCCAGATCCTTTGAGAAGCACAAGAGGCATTTGAGATTAGTCCTAAAGACTCTGAGAGATAAGGGGTTGTATGCCAAACTTAGTAAATGTGAGTTTTGGCTAACCGAGGTGAGATTCTTAAGTCATGTGATCTCACGAGATGGGGTCATGGTTGATCCCTATAAAGTTGAGGCTGTGTTATAGTGGGATAGACCTAGAACGATCACTGAGGTTAGAAGTTTCCTAGGTTTGGCTGGATACTATAGATAATTTGTTTAGGGCTTTTCTCATATGGCCTTACCACTGACGAGGCTAACTAGGAAAGAGACACATTTTGTGTGGGATGATAGATGTGAGAGGAGTTTTCAAGAGTTGAAACTCTGTTTGACCATTACCCCTGTACTAATTATCCCTGACCCTAATGAACCATTTGTGGTTTATTGTGATGCCTTAGGCAAAGGGTTAGGATGTGTGTTGATGCAGCAGGGTAGAGTATTGGCATATGCCTCTAGGAAGTTGAGGCCTCATGAGGAGAATTATCTCACACATGACCTGGAGTTAGTCGCCGTAGTATTTGCTCTAAAAATCTGGAGGCACTATCTATATAGTGCTACCATAGAGATTTAGAGTGACCACAAGAGTTTAAAATACCTATTTGACCAGAAGGAACTCAATATGAGATACAGAAGATGGATGGAGTTCCTGAAAGACTATGATTATGTGTTGAAATATCATCCAGGCAAGGCCAATGTGGTGGTAGATGCCCTGAGTAGGAAATCCATCTATGTAGCCTATATGATGATTAGGAAGCAAGAGCTCTTAGAAAAGTTTAAAAACTTGAACCTTTCTTATTAGGTGGTATCGAGTAAATTGTATCTGAGTGAAACCCAAATTGAGAATATATTGAGAACCCAGATCTTAGATGCCCAGAGAGAGGATGAGTTCCTGAGATAGATTAGGAATGAGATTTCCTAAGGTAAGACCTCAGATTTCAAGGTGTCTAAGGATGGTATGATAGTATACCAAGATAGAATCTATATGCCAAGTCAGAATAAGTTGAGAGAAAGTATTTTAAAAGAGGCACATAAGAGTAAGTATACTATCCACCCAGGTGCCACCAAGATGTGTCAGGAGTTAGAACAGATTTTTTAGTGGTCAGGAATGAAGAATGATGTGACGGATTATGTGGCTAGATGCCTAGTGTGTCAGAGGGTAAAATAGAACATTAAAGACCCGTTGGATTGTTGTAACCCCTAGATATCCCTTAGTGGAAGTGGGATAGTATAGCCATGGACTTTGTTATGGGATTACCTAGAACATCCTCTGGACACGATGCTATTTGGGTAGTTGTGGATAGACTGACGAAGTCCGCACAATTTTTAGCTATCAAGGCTACTCATACACTGGATAAATTAGCCCAGTTGTATATCAGAGAAATAGTGTGACTTCACGGAGTACCCAGTAGCATAGTTTCGAATAGAGACCCCAGATTCACATTGAACTTTTGGAGGTCGTTGCAGCATGCCTTAGGGACCAAGTTACAATTTAGTACTGCATATCACCCTCAGACAGATAGTCAGACTGAGAGGACCATCCAGACCTTAGAAGACATGTTGAAGGAATGTGTGTTAGAAATAAGGGGTAACTAAGATGCGTATTTACTACTAATAGAGTTTGCATATAATAATAGTTACCATTCCAATATTTAGATGGAACCTTATGAGGCTTTGTATGGGAGAAAGTGCAAATCCCCTCTGTGCTGGGATGAGCTAGGTGAGAGGAGTATGATAGGACCTGAGATTGTGGACCAGACCACCTGACAAATAGAATTGATTAGAAAGAGACTCCTCACAGCCCAAAATAGGCAGAAAAGCTATGCTGGTAAGAGAAAGAGGCCATTAGAGTTTGAAATTGGAGACCACGTGTTCATTCAAGTATCTCCAGTGACCAGAATAGGTAGGTTAATGAGGGTAAGGAAGCTCAATCCTAAGTATATTGGTCCATTTGAAATCCTTGAGAAAATTGAACCTGTGGCTTATCGGATAGCCTTACCTCCTAACCTAGCCCAAATCCACGATATTTTTCATATCTCTCAGTTGAAAAAGTATTTACCAGACCTCTCACATGTCATAGAACATGAACATGTGCAATTGTAGGAAGATCTTTCCTATGTAGTGAAACTGGAGAGAATTGTAGATGCTAAGTTAAAATAGCTGAGGAGCAAGAACATTCCTCTGGTGAAAGTGGTCTAGAAAGGTCTGATATCTGAGGAAGCAACCTGGGAATTGGAGAATGAAATGAGGCAAAAATATCCAAAGTTATTCCCTTGAGGTATGTATTTAAATTTTGAGGATGAAATTTCTTTTAAGGGGGTAGAAATGTAACAACAACAAAAATTGCTGAAAATTTTCTAAGTCCTGAAATTTTTCTAATTTTGCTGGCTACAACCAGCTATAGCAAATGTATATGTTCGCTATAGCGAGAAATGACCTAGCTATAATAAATGTGCCTATTTGCTATAGCGAGAATGCTTTTAGCTATAGCGAATTCAGGTATTTCATACAAAAAACTAGGGGGTTCCTCGCAATAGTGCGCATCGTAGCAATAACAGGGGTCTGGGATTGATATGTGCTCACCGTAGCGAGGGTTAGTCTAGAAAAGTGTGAAAAAGGAGAATCTTGCTTTTTAAAGCGTCCAGATCCTTTCTTTTTCTTTTAACCGACTTAAGCTTCGTCCAAAACAGAGAAAAAGGCTTAAGAGAGAGAGAGAGAGAGAGAAACCAAGAAAAGCTAAGAGAGAAGGAAGGAAACTAAGGAAGAAAGGTAAGAACCCTTAAAGATCTTCATGCTTCTTCTTCTTGCCTTTATTCTTCTCCTTCTAAGTTTCCTTTCCATAGGTGGTTAAGTAAGATAGCTCTGTTTTGACCAAGAATGAGCAAGAAACCCTTGAAGTAAAGTGTGATAAGTTAAGAAATGCAAAGAAAGTAGAAGAAGAGTTAGTAAAATTCTAGAGGGAAAACCCCTAGTTTCTTACATACTTTGTAGGGTTTACCTTGATGAAGAACCCCTAGCCTTGTGAGTGTTTATTTGAGTTATCAGAGAGTAATTGCATGTTATTTGTTGTGTCTAGGCGCAAGAGAATCGGCTCCATCTAGTTGTGGTGTTGAGATCGAGAAAGACAAAGAGAAATCAAAAGGGAAGGCTTGTGTTGGCTTATAAGGTAGCTCTCCACTCTTTCTTATTGCATTCTTGGATGTATATAGTCATTGTATGCTTGTGTATGTGCTTATATTGTGAGACATGTCATTGGATGTTGCCTTGATGCATTGGTACCAATATGCTTATATGTTGGGTTATGAAAATTGCTCTGGTGAGGTAGTGCCAAAAGTCCATTGTAATAGATGAGGTGAAGCCAAAAGTCCCTAGAAATGGGTGAGACAAGGCCAAAATTCTCATGCATAAGTGAGGCCAAGTCAAAAGTCCCTAAACCAATGGTGAGGCCATCCAAAAGTCCCTAAAATAGGATAAGGATAGACCAAAAGTCCCTAGAGCTCATTCTTGGCATTGATATGGTTTTCATGGCATGTAAATTAGTGGTGTGATTGTGAATGGTTAGATGCCTATTTTGCATGCTTTAACTTATTTATATGCCTTGATTGCTTCCTTGAATGAGTGCATGAGCTATTGAGATTCTATGAATCTCACCCCCTTCCCTCTCCCATCTTAATATGTTAGGTGAAGCTCATGGAGATCAAAGTGCAAACTAAGGAGCCTAGTTGAGCATGTTTAGGCAGTTGTATAACTTGTTTTGGATCCTTTTAATGTAAAAAAGTGCCAAAATAGATATGTACATATTATTTTTTTTGAGATCTAAATATGTGAGTGTAAATGTATGTGTAAATGATGTGTGAACCATGTATAGAGCCAAATCAATGGAAATATAAGAATTAGCCCCTTTGTGGCTTGTATGCAATAGTATATTTTTACCCGTAGCATAGTGAATTTGAGATGTATGATAATTTAGATCACTTGGGCATTTTATATATGATATATTTATGCTTTAAAACTTGCCCAAGAGGTGCTAGAGCACGTAGGAGACCATTTACCCCCATTTTGAACCATGTATGGTGTCAAAATTGCCAAAATTGTGAGCTTTGTCAAAGTATGACAAAACGAGCTCTTCTTGATATGAAATTTGGCATGCCACTAGAGCTTGTTGAGAGCTTCTTGGGAAGCTAAAGTGGGTAATATTTGGATATTTAGGGAATATTTGGCGAATTATTGAAGTTGGAGAATTTTTTAGCTTTGGTTATTATACTGTGCAACTAGTCCAAAAATTGATCCGTGTCATCCATGGATCAAATAGTGTCTAATTGTCATGAAATTTTATGGTATAAACTAGACATCCTTAGTGACCTATACCAATTGGAATCACCTCAATTGGAAGTCTGTAGAAGGAGAAATGATGTTCTGAAGTTCTGTGTCAGCATCAGGGAAGCCATCCCACCTTCATTGCTATTCCATCCGTTTTCGAGGTCCAAAGGCTACTAAAATGATCTGAAATTATTTTTTTCCTCTAGTTAACATCTGTATCTTTCTAAATTGGTATAGTTTTCCCAGATTGGAGTTTTTTGGAATTAGTTATGAATTTTTGAATTCATGATAGCAAGCTACATCAGTACCAGGGACAGCCAGACCTCTATCTCTTTTTCGATGTCAAACATGATCCAAACACTGAGATTGTGGTTGGGAATTATTTTTATATAAATTTAACACCTAGATATTTCTAGAAAGCTATGGTTTTCTTGATTCCCATTTTTCTAGAATTAGTTATGATTTTTCAAAATTAGAGCCAGAAATCTAACTTTTGGGCCCATTTGAGAAATTGCATTTTCTTAGTTTTTGGCTTCATATCCGTGGTTTATGGATTATTTGAGGTTATGTATGAGTTGTATGAATGGAGTTTGAGTAAAGAATATGATTCATAGGTTCATGGGACCCACGGGGCAAAATATGACTGATTAAACCCCGACTTATAATGTTAAAATACCACAGTTTTAGTTCTTTTCTTAGGAAATCATATGAAATCAAGCCTAAAAGGAGATTAATTGAGATTAATACATTATGGTGTTACATAAGGTATATGGTAATTGCTTCATTTCAATTGAGAGAGTCTCTTGATTGTTGGGAACTAGCTCACTAACTTCATGAATCTGTTTAGGACTCTCAGCAAGAGAAATAATATCTTCTCTGACCAAAGAGAGTAGGCTCACAATATTCTAAACAATGATTAATAGCTAAATCCAATTTCTCACTAGTATCAATAACAGCATAAGGATTAACAGGATTTTTAATATCAGCACTATCTCTATGCATGCTCTCATCAATACTAGTATGATTAGTAGAATCAATCTTATCAACAATTTCAGTGTAAATAAAGGAATTCACAAATTCAACAAACTTATCAGACTTCAAGAACTCATCAATCTCAATACACACAGGACATGTATGCATATCATCACATAAGCATCTTGAATTAAAGTCTGATTCATCAACAGCAAGTTGTCCAACAATTGTATCATCCATATCATTATCACATGCTACATTCACAACTTCATCAGTCATATCATCACATGCTAGTGAGGAATCGTGATGATCGAAATATGTGAAAAACTCACTAGTCTCAATGAAAACATTAATCTAGGAGCATTTATCACATATGGCAGTTCTAGAATATATATAATTAAGAGAATCATTCAAATCAATTATGTCATATGGTCTAGATGGTATATTGTTCCTAAACTCAAAAGATACATCATGAATAGGCTTATCAACCAATCCCACACTAGGAACAGAATGATCATCATATTCTAAATCACCCCTACACTTATCTACTACCTTAAACTCAATAGAATCATCATTAACAAGTTCAGAAATGAATTCATCACTATAGTCATAGCTAGGTGTAGAAATACCAAGTGCATCAGTACACAAGGATTCATTAGCATCATAAAAAGTATCAGTTTTGCTCAATGCATTACCATAATCAATCAAATCAAGATATTCAAGAATAATTTCTTCATCTACTTCATCATTATCATGTAATTTAGAATCAACACAATTATGTGTATATAGTTACAATGCTATCATGCAAATTAGAGTCAGTCCCAATAAATTGCAAAGTATTAGAAGATGGAAGGATATTACCTAATGAATAAGATTCTTCATCCTCTAAACATTCTCTTCCAAATTGTTCCTCATTCAATTCAGAAGCACTTGAAGTTAGTTGATTCAATTGAGCTCCTAAATCCTTCATGAGGTTATCCATCATCTGTTGGTTTTGGAGTTGCAACTGTTCAGTTTCTCATTAGAGTTGAAGATTATAAGCTTCCATTTGCTGTATCATCCTCTTTTCCCAACTCAGTTCCTTCTGGGGCTCTTGTTGCATGCATTCCTCATGATAATTGTAATTATGATATTCTGACCCTTGCATATTGTAATTGTGGTATGACTCATAATGATGGTGGTAATTGGGATGAACTTCATATGGATGATAGTATGGTTGGTAGCATAGTGGTTGGAATTGTTAGTATTGTTGGCTTTGTTGTGCTTGTCTTTGTCGTTTAAGAATGCCATGAAGCATTGTAATGGCTTCATCTATCTTTTGGACAATCCTATCATTTGCACAAGAATCATAGACACCTTGATTAGAATAATAAGGATCCATTTAAAGCAAATAATATGATAAGCACAATTAATTTCAACACAAAACAAATAACTAACAAACTATAACTAAAATTAACTCTAAATCAAGAAAATAAAAATCCAATAAAGCTAAGAACTTTCTAACAATAAAAAATACTCTAAAACAAAGGTTAATCACACAAAATAAAACTCACAAAAATAAAGAAATTAAATCTTGAAAAATTGAAAAATTCTTAAAAAAATTCAAGAAAATACTAAAAAATTAGAAAAAGTGCCTTAAATGTTGGAATTTGGCCAAAAAATGGTGCATCAAATAGCTTTGCTATTACTTTTTGCTTAAAACACCCAAAAACCTTACAAAACAAAGTTTGAAAATTTTCTGGACACCTCAAACAAAAATTCCAGCAAGCAGACTAATTGACACGTAACATCGAAAAGTTCAAAATCCAAGCTTAAAAAAGAGCAAAAATTAAACCAAAATAGAGCTAAAACATATTAAAAACACTTAGAAATCCTTTTCAAACAATTGAGAATCTAATTTCCTAGCAACGGCGCCAAATTTTGACGGTTGTGTCGTGCAACTTCAAAATAAAACTAGGTTAGATTAAATTTTATAGTTAGTGGCACAACCTAGGTCATCTCCCTTGGAAATGGAGTTCAATGCTTAATTAGGTTTTCTAAGTGTTAAAGGATCCTAGAACTATCTAACTAAATGGGGGTTTTTGTCTAATTAAACTATCTAAAATGAAATTAAAATAAAGTTCCTAAATTTTACCTAATTGCATGAGTTAAAGGCAAATAATGGGCTTGTGACTAGCTTTGGATTCGTCCCTTGGTATCTACTATCCTTATCCTAATTTAATTTTAATTAATTCTGGTCTAAGAATCCCTAATTGTGTTCATGACAAATGATCTTGAATTACCATTCAAGATTCAATAAATTAACAAGTTAATACTGAATTGAAACCTTAACCCCGTATTAAATCGTTAATTCTTGCCTTTAGGATCAATGAACACTTCAATTTGATTGATTAATTGATTAATTAGCCTCTGAATTATCACCTTAAGATGTTTAATTAACCAATTAAACTCCAAGGAATCCTCAAATTAGACAATTAAGCACTCAAATTTATTTATACATTTCATCAAATACCTTGATTGCATACATGGGAAATTAGAAGAGAATGAAAAATTTAGCACTTGAATCAATCAATTAATCAACAACTATGCAATGTAACCAGCAACTAGTTACAACTACACAAATTCCTAATCAAATACATCTCAACCAAGCATGTACAAGAAAAAGAAAAAATGTAAGAAATTAAGAAAATCTTAGCCAAATTTTTGTTTATAATTTATGGATTCAAGCTTCTCAAGAGCCTTCCTCCTAGCTAGCCATAAAGGGAATTAATGCTTCATGATAGTGGAAGAAAAATGGAGGAAAAATGGGATGGAAGCTACGGCGTCGATGGAGTATGGTTTGGGTGAAAAATGATGATGGATTGATGTTAAGTGGTTTTACCTCCAGCTCAACTCCCTCGTTGTTTTTTATTCCCTCACGTGCTTCATTTTACATTTCACATACTTTGCTCTTTAATGAATCAATGTAGCCTCCTTCATGTGTGTATAAGTATGGGCCCTGCTTTATTTTCTTTTATAATATTCCACGTGCTGCTCCTTTTTTTGCGTCTTCTCTTTCTCTCATTTAGCTCTAGCATCTTTCTTTCCTTCTCTCCTTTCTCTACTTCTTCCTCCCACACACATACTCTGCCTTTTCTTCTAGCTTCATGAGCTTTCTCTCCCCCTCTCAAAGCACCAGAACTTATGGCAAGCTGCTGCATGTGTGTTTTCTTCTTCTTTCTTGTTGCTGCTTCAACGTTCAACTTAGTTCTCATTCATTTGTGTTGCTTATACTATTTTAGCAGCTTTCTTGGCTTCCTATGTGAGCTCCTTTGATTCTCAGCTTCTTCATGTTATCCACATTTTGCTCTTCTCCTCTACACGTGTAGCTTCTGCCTTATGTATTTGTGCCACATGAATGACGTGAGGCCTCCTCTTTGAGTGTGAACCCATGAGTGGTGGTGTGCTCGAGTGAGTTGTGAGTCAAAGTGCGAGAGTATGATGATGCATGTTTCTTGTGTGAAGGTGCTGCAATGTGGGCTATGCATGCATGAATGAATGGATGATGCTTATGTATGTTGGAGCTACTGGAACTGAAGTGCAGTGAGTGAAGTGAGTTGGTTTTCATGGATGCACAAGCTATGAGCCAACGTGGATGTCAGTGCCTTGTATGGAATGAAGTTGAAGCTTCTAAATCCTTCACAAACCCGTTGCTCTAACTTTTTCTAGCCCTACGTGTTTTCCTCTCTTATTTGAGCTATTACCTTCTTAAATCCATGCTTGCTTCTTTTGCCATTCCCTTCATATATCCATTTCTTCTCAATTCAATTTTTTTTTAATTTTTCATTAAAAATTCAGCATAAATAATTGAAGTATTGAGTAAGAAAATTTACAAAGTTATTTTAAAATAAATTTGAACATTAAAATCCAATAATTTTGCAAACAAATTTCTAGAGTGCAGAAATTGCCAATAAAATCAAATATTATCTAATTAAATTTCCAAAGCCATAATTCATTATTAAAATGCCCAAATTAAGGAGAATAAAATATATAGAAAATGTGTTTATCACTCATACCATTGTTTTCCTAGTTTGAAATCCAAACCAATATCTATTACCTTCCACAATTGATAATTTGTTGCCTTTGTAAGGATTCCATTCCTTTACTTCAATAAGCATAATTTGTCTTTTCCAAGAATGGTGGTCTAGTTGTGCAGTACTTGTTAACAAAGTATATCTTCATCTCAATTGTCATCTACACCTCCAAGGATCTTTACTTAAGGCTATTAAGCATAAATATAGAAACTAGGATGTTGATTTGTCTTTTAGATAGGATCTTTTCTCTAAGATGTTAGTTTTGTAAACTAGAGACCAATGATCTAATACCAATTATTAGTTTAAAAGATACACAAAAGATAGGTTGAAATGGGTATTTGAAAAAAGATTAGAAAATTCTTTTTAAGCAACGTACTATAGGTTTATAGTTCTCAATGAAGAATCCTTCCTTCTAAAATAATATAGGTTTTTGAAAACAATTGTTCACTTATGTAACACCCCAAAATTAATTAAGGTGTTAATCATAGATTTGGACTAATTAAGAATAATTATTAGAGCATAATTGGATAAGCTATATGAATGGGAATTTATAGAGAAATAAGTTATTAATATAGGTTTAAGATTTCAATTGGATTAAAGCTTAATTTGGGCCCAAAATTAATTTGAGTAAGCCATGGATAAGGATTTATGGAGGCCCAATAATTTTAAGTGCAAGTCCAACTCCTTATCATGAGACTTGGGCCAAGAGGGATCACCTAGCAATGACCCAATCTAATTTATTGAAATAGAGGCCCAAGACCCAATTTACATGAGCCTTTATGGTTAGCCCAACACACATTATGTAGACCCAAATTAGATTGACTCTTGGAACTTGGCCTAACCTAATCAAATTTATGTAGCCCAACTCATGAAATAAGGCCCAACAAGCATAAAAAATTTAAACCCATGAGGATTTGGCCTTTGGGTCAACCTATAACCCATTTAAGACCCAACATAAACCCAACTCAACCCTATATACACTTAACCTCCTCCCTATTCTGTAGAAAAAAAAAAACACAAGAGGCAAAGCAAAATTCGGAGGTTTGGAGGGAGGCTAGGGTTTTTCCGCATTCCTCTACCCTTTTTCACTTTTAGAGGAAGATTTGGCCAAGGTAATCTATGTAAAACATATCCCTCTCATTCTCCTCTTCATTTTGGTCCAATTGGTTTGTCATTTTGAGAAGTTTTCATCTCTTTTAAGGATGAAATATGGTTCTTGGATGATTGTTGCAAGATTTTCAGAGTTGGAGGTTAGAGGGATAAGCATTTCCTTTCTATTTTGTGTATTATTTTGCTAGAAAATGTCCCTAAGGGTTGATTTTCATAATTGGTTCTACTATTGTGTGAAATGATAAGGAGATAAAGGTGAAAACTAAATTTTCTAGGCTTGATGACTCAAATCTGAATTTGTGAATGTCCTATGGTGTGTTCTTGGTAGTTGAGGCTCAACTCAGTCCATTTAACCTCTTAGATGTATGGGTAAGTGATTTCTTTCCTTTTATAAGATGTATGTACTAAATTCCCATCATTTGGACTGACTTTCAGATATGTGCGAAAATGGAGATGTGGGGAGTGAACCATTGTGAGCTTTGATGCCTTGACCTTGAATTGGTGCAATTGACCCTTTAAAAAGTTAGGTAAGTAACTTTTAGGTAGCCATTGGTGGCTTAACCCTTTGGATATATGACCTATTGCTAGAAATGATGATGACTATACTTGTTTTAGGCTTTGGTGTCCATTTGAATTATAATGGTAGCTAGAGGCAAAGTAATTGGTTTCACTGAGGTAACCGGGGTTAATTTTCTAATTCCATGTATATATTCATGTTAATCTATTATTATTGGCACATATATGATTTTAAAATACTAAATGATTAGTTGACTACTTGAATTGTTATTGTGATTGGACCTTGTAAGTCCATGGTGCAGTTGTGGTGTAGCTGCCACCTGTGCATGTGCTTCGATTGGGCAACCGGTTATGATTATACCCCAGATGCACTAAGCTCTGGTTGTGCTCATTATAGAGTAGGTGCAATGGACAAACCTCTTCTAGTGTTATTGGCCATTAACATGTTGTGTATGATTGCTGGTATGGGATAGTAGTCATTGGTAGCTCAACTAGTTCATTTGCAAATTGAATTGATGATTCTAGTATTGATGATATGAAATTGCATTATATTGATTAATCTGTACATATATATGGAATTTTCCTCTTGTTACTGAGATTATATATCTCACCTTGGTTGTGGGCTAACATTCTCAGGGACCGGACCTCTTAGTGGCAAGGAGAAAATTAATGGAAGCTTATTATATGGTTTGGTAGCATATAGGTTTGGAAGCCTTGTCAGATTGTATTGTGTAATTAGATTACTAGTTCTATATAATTGCTGCATTGCATCATGAATTGCCAAGTATAGGGACTGTACATGTAATATAATTATCATGGAATTGAACATTATGGTTGTAATTGGCTAACAATGGATGAGTGACTTGATCTTGTATAAACATTAAGCATTGGCCCCACGCGCCTTGTGGTCGGAACACTTTTGTTGTCACTAAATTATGGAATTTGCGGATGTGTGATAGTTTGGTGAGTAGAAATCAATACTTAAATCTTAAAGTAAATAATGATAGATTAGTTAGGTAAATCAAGTAGATAAATACCATTAGAGTTTTACCAATTGAGGGAAAGTGGTCCTAGAGTGTTCCTAGAGGGAGAATTGGAGTGTATAGGACAAACTTTGAGAGTTTTAGGATCATAAGGGAATTGGCCACAGCCAAAATTTAATTGGCCTAGGCCAAAAGTGACGAAGTTGGCCAAGGAAGGTAATAGAGAGAAATTGGTCGCGGTGAAAAAGAAATTGGTTGCGGCTAAATGTGAGAGTCGAGTCTAGTGGTGTTCCAGAAAGTAATTAGCCATGACGAAATGTAGAATTGGCCGCGACCAATATCAGTGAGCAACTTGGGAAGGCTCTAATGGGTCGTTTAGCTGTGACAAAGTCCACGAAGTTGAGTGGAGTGAACTCGAGAGCAATTGGCCAAGGCGAAGAGGAATTTGGCTGCAGCTAAGGTATGAAATTTTCTCATTTAACTTAGAAACCTTTGTTCTTCCTATAATAATGTTAAGGAATGATTTAGAAACACTTGTGAAAGCCTTTTATGAGTTGAAATCAATAGTAAAATGAACGTAAGACATCTTATTGATGATTAGATTTACTTGTGCATTCAAATACTTGTGGTAGTTTAGTTAATGTCTTTAATGATTTGAGGTTCAAATTTTTCCACTTCTTCCCGATATAAGTAATTGTGATGACTTCAAACCTTGATTTATTCTTATTAATTACATCTTTAACCTTATTTACTATAATTTGAAGTTAGGGTCGTTACAACTTATATATTAAAGTTAATTAAGAGCCTTAATAAACAACTTAGAATTATTTAGGTTCCTATTTCACAACTTATATTCATGTTTCATGATAAGTTTTATAAATAATTGATTTAAAAATAATCATTCTTTTAGAATTGTATGCAGAGTATTAACATTAAAGTATTATAAAGAATAGTCAAACTATGTTTATAACAACCTTACTTCTTAATTACTGTGATTAGGTTTAATTACATGGTTAATGATCATAAATCAAGGTTTGAAGTCATTATAATTGATTAAATTAAGAAAAAGGTGAGGGAATTTGGACCTTGATATCATTAAAGGTTATTAGCTAAGTAATCTAAATCATTTGAGTCCATAAGTGATTCCAATTATCAATTAAAAGCCTTTGATTCATTTAACCACTGATTCCACCTTGCAAAAACCTATAATTAGCGTTTCCAAGTTATTACACAATATTATCATAGGGAATCTCAAGGTTTTTAAGTCAAAATGGGAGTTTAGGAAGCTTTGCTGTGACTTAGACCCTTCTTGTTGTGGCCAAGTTAGTTACTAGAATCTAAAAACCAAGTTTGGAGACTTCCACTAGGACTTGGTATGCCTGCATCACAGCGTAAGTGGATATTGTAACTCAAAATTGAAATTTTGCATCTTGAGCTGCGACTTAGGATTTCTATGCTGTAGCGAAGTACTCTCTGGGGCCTACTATTCATGTTTTTTGCGATTCTTGCCACGGTAAGCCTATGTGGCACTATGGAAAGAGACTCTCCTAGAGCATTCCAAGCTCGCCTTTCAACACTCGCCGTAGTGAGCTTCCTTTGCACCACAGCAAGATTGCTCACTGTTACCCTCCTAGGTGAATTTTTCACCCTACGCCGCAACACTCCTTACTTCTGATTGACCCTTGGCCCCAACTTAAGTCATTTTAGTCGTGACTTAACCCCCTACTGCACTTATGGCTCTTAAATTTCATCCTATATATTCCAACACTCCTTCTAGTAGTACTCCAGGGCCACTCTACTTTAATTTGTGGGGCTCTAATGACATTCAACTACCTAATTTACTCCGCATGTCTCTTATTGCAAAATCAAATCCTAGGTGTTGATTCCTGCTCATCTACCATCATATATAAACAATTTATGTATCAATGACAGCAAGAAGGATTTATAACTACTAACATTATCATTCATGGTAATACCATAACATACTTCCAAGAAACAAGTCATATATATATATCCATCTAACAAGGTTCCATATCAGATATAAACTAGTGTATACATCAGACACCAAAATTGTAAAGAACCTAACCCCCTATTAATACATTAAATTCCACAATAATTAAATTACATAACCAGCCCCTATACTTAGCAATTCATGATACAATGTGAAAAATACATAAAAACTAATATTCTTGTTACACAAACCCAATTTGACAAGGTTTTCAAACTTATGTGCTACCAAACCATACATTATGCTTCCATTAATTTTCTCCTTGCCACTAAGAGGTCCAGTCTTTGAAAATGTTTCCTACAATCGAGGTGAGATATACAATCTCAGTAACAAGAGACAAATTCCATATATATGTATAGATTAATCAATATAATGCATTTTCATATCATTAAATACCAGAATCATCAATTAAATTAGCAAATAAACTAGTTGAGCTACCAGTGACTATCATCCCATACTAGCAATCATGTAACACCATGTATTTCTAGCTCATTTCATACTATATCTATGCCTCACATCAAGCAATTCATACAAGAGGCAAGAAAATGGCATTGTTTTAATGCATTTCTTAGCATTATGTCACGTATAAAAATTTTATTTGGTGTCACGTGGACCATATGAGCTCAAACATCACATCCCCATATTCAATTACATGAATACAACTCATTTGAATCATTAAAAGTGGCATACACCTCAAGAATCAAGAAGGGAAGTATGAAATATTCATATCTATTTTCGGCTAGTTTGGCTCTTTTCTTACCAAAGTTTGAAAAATCATAACTTATTCTAGAAACATTGAAATCATGCATCCTTGGTCATTCTAGAAAGCTATGAATGTCAACTACTCACTGGTGTTGTCACAGATTTTTGTAGCAAAATTCAAAAATACCCAATTAATTCCAAAAAACTCCAATCCATACAAATGATACCAATCTAGAAAGCTGTGGATGTTAGCTAGAGGGAAAAATATTTTCAAACTAACTCCAGCACATCCAGATCCTGAAATTCAATATAATAATAACTGAGGTCGGGTGAAGCTCCTGATACTAGATAGAATTTTTAAAAATTCACATCTCCCTCTCTAGACATCCAAATGAGGTGCTTCTAGTTGGCACAAGTCATCGTAAATGCTAGTTTCTCTGTATAAAATTTCATGGCAATTAGATATCATTTAAGCCCTGTGTGACAGATTTCATTTTCAAACCAAATGAGTAGTGCAGCAGACCAAAATTAGAAAATTTGCCAACTTTGGAAATTCATCAAATATTCTATAGACCTCCGAAAATTAAGTTCTTTAGCTTCCCAAAAATTTCTCAACAAGCTATAATTGCATGCTAAATCTCAGATCAAGAAGAACTCATTTGGCTAAAAAATGATATAGGGTTACATTATGGTCAATTTTGGCTCTATATGAGGTTCCAAAGTAACCAAATGGCTTTCCTTAGGGTTTGTCACCTTTTGGGCAAGTCTAAATGCATGATTAAGACTTGTGTAAGTTGCCCAAATGGTCTCAAATTCATGCATCTCATTTTGGCCATTTCATCCACACATGTGCATAATTCTATCAAACCATTCATGGAGCTAATTTACCATCATATACTCAATTCATATTCTAGTGGCTATATAACATATTCTCTCATTCATAAATGGTACAATATCATAATTACACATGTTTAAGAGGTCATAGACCATATACATCATGAGTTTACATGCTTTGATACAAATATGGCCTTAAAGAACCAAAAACTATACATTAGGTTGTCAAGCTCTCTTCTTCAAAGTGGTTGGCTTCAATTACCTTGTCCACTTGATCTACTTAGCACATTAGATCATTGGAGATAAGGGAATGAGATTCAAAGAATCCCAATAGCTCATCTCTAATTCAATCATACATAATGGATGCAAACAAGTTTTATAAATGCATGTATGGTCATGTTGATGTATGCAAACATTCAAGAAGCATTTTCATCATTTGAGAATGTCATACATAGTATACAAAGGCTTACCAAGCAAGTGGATTGGCCTCACCTAATTTCTTGTGGATATTGGACTTATCTCACCTATTTTTTAATGCATTCTTAGACTCAACCATGCTCTTGGGAGCCCATTTTGCTTTTGGGAGACTCTTTGCTTTGTCTCAACTAATCTTAAGGGTTCTTGGCTCATCCTCACCATGGCTAAAGGTTCTTGGCCTCACCACACTCAAGCAAACCCAAGCACACATCAAAATATCATATGAAACATAATATGTCATCATAAAACCATGGCATATGAAATCATGCTATCATACTTTTCATGGCTTAAAAATACACATACACACATTCTAAGACAAGCTAAGCACACATCCATGCATGAGAGAAGGTGGAGAGAGCTACCTTGCACACAATCACACACTTTTTCTCTTGAAGCTCCCTCCCTTGCTTCGGCCACACACCAACAAACTTATGGAGATGGTTTCTCTTGGCCTAGATATAATTTATGGGAGCCAATTAGGTTCATGAAATAATTTCTAAGGCCACATGACTTACTTAGACACTAGGTTGCTCTATAGACATCATTATGGTCCATAAATACACCTAATGAAGCAACACCCCTCAAATAACTTCTAAACTCCATTCTTTCCTTTCAAATATGATTCTTGAATCATTTTAAGCCTCTTGGAGTCATCACACGATTAAAATAAAGAGCCTAACAACATGTTACTTTTTTAGGTCATAATATGGAACCTAAAGCACTAAATCACTTCCTATGAGTTATAATTTTTCCAAGGCATCCCCTCATTTTTATTCATCAAATATGGCTCAAGAATGGCCTTAGAAAAATTTAAAACTCTCCCTAGCTATAGGAACCCCCTTTGGCCAAGACATAGGGCTTTATTGGCCTTCATGGAGATTTCTTTGTTTTCTTGAACGAGGAAGCATGTAGGGAGCATCTTAGGGATCTTAGAAGCTCATTTAAACTCTTCATTAGGCCTAGGAATTATCATATGAAATCAGATTTTGGAAGGTGCATACAAAACCCTAGAATTTGCATCTTGAAATCTAATAGTTTTTTTATAATTCTCTTTGCATATTCTTAATCTCCACACCCTTTTTCCTTAGATTCATGCTTGGTTCTGCCTAAAAATCATCTCCTCTTAGGGTTTTCTCAAGTGGGATGAAATGGTGGAGAAGGGAACCAAAGATGACAACCATAGAAAGAGAAATTACCTTGTTTTCTTGCTTTTTCTCACTTGAATCTTGTGTTCTTTGATCTCCTCTCTTCAAATCCGAATTTTCCCTTGAATTTCTCCCTTAAATCAAATTTATAAACTCCATTTTAATCAAAGGAAACAAAGGAGAAGGGAGGAGAGGAGGTGTGGATGAAGAAAAGTATGAAAAACTACTATGGAAACATACCTTAAGCTTGGATTTTCTCTCCCTTTTCTTGTTCCCTTGGTGCGCCACTCTCCTAGGGTTTTTCTTCTGATTTGGGGCAGAATATGGTCGTGCATAATGAAGGGAGAAGAAGGGCACATTGTCACACCCGAAAATGCGACCGCGCGGCGCCAAAATCGAAATCGAAATTAAAATGAAATTGAGAAAAAGTAGAAGAAGTAGAGTCGCCACCAAATTTTTATTTTTGAAAAGGTAAAATTTTGGAAAAAACCTTTTTAGTTTGGAATATCAGAAAAATGTGGTCTGCGAATCAGATTCGGATTCGGGAGTCGATTGTGAGTGGGGAAGGTGTTAGGCACCCCACAACACCCGTTACCAAGAACGGTTACCCTAAGTTAGTTGTGCAAGATCAATATGGCCTCTATCCTATTTTAATTCCCCTTAACAAATCACATGCAAAATAAGAAATAGAAATAACATAAATGAAGTTAAAAAAAGGAAAAAGGAAAATAAGAAATGAAACTAGAAAACAAAATCAAATAAAAGAAATTAAGAAAATGAAAATTGAACAAAAATTTTATTTACAAGGGCGGACTTGACCTAGGATGAGAGCCTAGGGCCTACGTACCCTCTAAAGGGGATCAAAGTCCACGTAGTTCGATGCAGAAGGTGCTCAATTTTTTTTGTTTTTTTTCTTATTGTTTTGTTTTTTTTTTTGTTTGATTGTTTTTGTTATTATTATTATTTTTGTTTTCTTTAGTTTTTTTTTTTATTTTTGTTTTTGCTTTATTTTAGAGAGGGAAAGATTAAAAATCACTTGAACTCTTGCAAACAAAATAAATTTGAGGTTGGTTGAGGTGTTTTTATTTGCAAAAGGTAGAACTAATTTTACTCTTTCCTCTTCTCTTTTTGTTTTTTATTTATTTATTCTCCCCCCTTCTTACTTTCCGTTCCACCCTCTCTCTTTTTTTTAATACACAAATTTAAGAAAAGAACTCGATTTCAATTTTCATTTTATTTTTGAAATATCACTTTTCATTTTTAGATAGGAGCCTAAAAAAAAGGAGAAATCTTAGAAATCCAAATTGATTTTTTAAGTCCTCTTTTTAAAAAAAAGAAAAGGGAAGTTTTTAATCCTTTGGTTCCCCTTTTTCCTTGATCTTTTCTTTTATGACTTTTTGGGGATTTACTTTCTTTTTGTTTTGCTTTTTCCTTTCCCTTTTTTGATTGGATTTGTAAAGATAATCTAATTTTTCCAAAGATTATATACTTTTTATTAATTCTTGAACTCTCTCTTTATTTCTTTTTTAAAAAAGAAGTACAATTTACTAAAAAAAATCATTTTGTTTTGTATGGAACTTCTCTTTTTTTTTCCTTGAAAATTTACTCTTATTATTATTATTATTATTTTTATGTATTAATCATTGAAATTCGGTTAATATAAAAAACATTTGGCACCAGGTGACTAAGGGGACTTATTGTCACACACAGCACTGAACCACTCCTAAACGCCTGAGGTGATACCAGATCCCACATGGCAATTATAAATAACGAAAATAAAATAAACAAATAAAACGTGTTACATTTTACAAACAATCAGTAAATAGTGATGGTGTGTGATTTTGTACATCCAATCAACAAATTTTAAGCGTATTTTACATTCATCTGTAATGTCTAAAGAAATAAAGACTTTTTCCTGACCAAATTAAGTCCGTCGGCAGAGTCTCCCTTGCGTATCGATTCACCCAATCACGGAGCACCAGGTAGCAAGCCATATCATACAGTAGCGAATCAGAGGGAGTCTCTTCTTTCTGCTTACGCCTCTGTCTGGCAATCTCCCAAGCACCTTCTCCCTCAGTATACGTAGCATCCAGGCGAAGCAGGAAGGAAACATGAAATGGAATGCAGCAAACCAAAAAAAGGGGTGGGGTTAAATTCTAGACAACCATTTATTTTTTTTTCAGGAACAACCAAACCAATGCATCAATACACACCCACAAGTAACAGAGAAGTTTTTATAAGCAGGTTTGAGGTTCATAGATGATTCAAGATGCAGCCCAATGAACAAAATTAATCAAGGATCGCACCCAAACTATCCATAATATCAATCCAACATTTCAGGCAGTAAAGACTTCTCATGAAGTACGTGATGCTACAGCACGAAAAAAAGGATTCCTAAACCAACATTTCTTTTTATTGCAGTATATAAACATCCCCAAGTGTGACTCGGATGGGAACCATACGGGAAATTACATACTGACTCAAACTAGCACAATGGGATAACCAAATTAACTTTGCACTTCCTCATACCTACAACGGTTTTGCAAATAAGAGCTTCAAAATTTGCAAAGAACACCTAAAGTAAAAGCCAACATGCTCAGTCCTAAGCCTCTTTTTATCCACGACTAATTACCAAGAGGAAGTGATGTCTTTCAATAATTCAAACAGGACGAGATCAGGCTAAGCCATACAAAGGTCAAACATCAAGGTATCAAATTCTCATACCAGTGTAGGCCATCCTACCCATTTCTTTTATCTCAGCTCAACAATCAGGGACCATATTCGGGTGCTAATCAATTAGAATGACAGGACCCAAAGAAGCACGCAGAACTCTAAATCAACCAACTCACAATTCAAGAACAGATGAAACAGGAGGGGGGATCAAATTTGCACTTAGCCACGCAATCCCATTTTACCAAAAACTGTCTAATCATGTGCAATTCGAATAGGAGCAAACTCAGAATTAGCCACCTATCCCGCAAGCGTTAATCAAATTTTAAACTCAGAATAGCACATTCCCTACTGAATAATTTTAAACATCCACAGACGTCCAAACCAAATCATGGATATAAAATATACGGAATGCAGGGGTTGTGTACCTTTGCGGTGTTCAAGCAGAAGACCAAAAGAAGGGACTCTGAATACCTCTCCAGCCATGATTCCGAGCAACCTTTTGCGGTTCCCCGGACCTAGAGTCTCATCCTCCTTCACTGCTTCTGTTCCTCCTCTGTTATGGTTCAGCCGAATCCTCGTTCTCCAATCGAAAGCTTCTTGGTTTGCCTTCTCGCCGGATCAGTTGGTTTACTTCAGTTTTCAATTTCTCTCGATCTCCTTCCTCAATCTTCTACCCTCTCTTTCTGTTCGATTCTCTGCTTCCCCATTCTCTTTGTCTCTCCCCGAATCCCCTGTCTCCTTCGCCTGCGTCGCGCACTCTCCTGTTTCTCCCCCCTAGTTCTCTCGAAAACCCCTCTCTGTTTCTCAATCTCTCCGTACTCCTTCTCCGTTTGCCCTCTTGAAACCTCCTCTCTAGATTTCAGAATCTTCCCCTTCCAAACTCCCTCGATTCTCCTCCTTCGTGCTCTCGAATCCCCCCTCAGACTCTCCAGCCCTAATTCGAAAGATCCTCCCTCTCCATCCTCCCTGTGATTTTTTTCGCTCGCTGTTGATCTCCCTTTCTCCTCCCAGAGCCCCTCCCCATCTATCCCTTTCTCTCTGCCTTTTTCTCTCTGTGTGCCCCTGTCACTTTTTTTTTTTTTCTGAACCCTCTTCTGTCTCCAATTTTGGTCTTCGTCCTCGTCCCTTCCCTTTCGTCCCTGCTCTTGGTTTCTGACAGCGAAAGGGATCCGAAAGGTGGTCAACTCCTCGAGCCAGTCGCTGCCGTCTGTTGGTCTGCCCCTTTCCCTTCTGCTGTATGTTCTGTGTCTTCGAGCTACTCCCCCTCGATGGCAGGTTCCAAATGTGTGATATCTGCCTTTTGTTTCCAACAGTAGCCGAATGAGAAAAGGCTGTTGGATTCCTGCGTTCTGGCTTCAGAAGTTTATGTTTTGAATGTGGGCTTTTGTTTTTTAGTTAGAGAGGCTGAAGGGGAATGGGGCTTACCGGGGAAAGGTTGGGCTTTAGTTTGGGCCATTCCTTTCTTTCTCTTTTTTTTTTCTGATTTGTTTCTTTTTTTTTAATCTTGAGTTTTTTTTTACCTTCTTTTTTTTTCTTGGATTTTGCTGTTTTTGGTTTTTGATTTTTTTTTGTTTTGAGTTAATGGACCGGATTTAGGAGATTTGGGCTGCAGGTCTTCTTGAATTTGGGCTAGGATTTAATAAAATGGGCACGTGTTGAGAAAGAACTTGGGCTTTCTTTCTTTTCAAACTCTTTTTTTTTCCTTTGAATTTTCACTTTTTTTCTTCCTTTTTTTTTATTATTTTTTCTTTTTTTTTTTCTGTTTTTGATTTTTTTGATTTGATTTTTTTCTATTTTCTATTTTTTTTATTTTTCTCTTTTTTTTTTTATTTTTTGATTTGATTTTTTTAATTAGATTTTTTCTAAAGCTCTTCCTCTCTTTTTTTTTTTTTTTCTAATTTTCTATTTTTTTCTTTCTTTTTTTGTACTTTTATTAATCTGATTTTGTTATTATTTGTGTAGCTGGTCCGGGCAAAATATGGTGTTCACACACATCATATATATAGGTGGGAGGGAGTTACACTTTTCAAAGATTCCCATTTTGCCCTTTGTTCATGGCATTTTCGTTTCTCCTTCATTTTAGCTCCTTTTTTAGAACCGTCTTTTCCATTATGAAATTTAGATTTCAATTTAGTAAAATGCCTTTAGAATCACTTAAATCGGAGCTAAAACCTTTCCAAACAAATCCGTTAATGTTTGGGTATACCGACATTGAAAAACATCCATCGGAGGGAATTTAACTGTCCTGGGGCTTTCCACGGTTTTCAGGGCCTCTGAGAACCTCAGAGAACTCAAAATTTTCATTTAAAAAGCCCTCTTGTGTCAATTCCAAAATTTACTCAAAATTACGAAAATGCCATTGCATTTCGTAAGCTTTTCGTAAGAAATTATTTCTTCATTCTAGCTCCGTTTTTCTTTCCTTCTGAGCCTGGGATTCTCATTTTTAGGAGTCTAAAATGCTTCTTAAATTTTTTAAAACCTTAACTATCTCATTTCGGGGGACTTCCTTTTATATCTGGTGAATTTTGTTCGTTTACGAAGAAATCGTACATTATGTTTCTCACATTTTCTCTTGTTTCCAGAGAACCAGATGTTACAAATCACATATAACATGTTAAAGGCCAATAACACTGGAAAAGGCTTGTCCACAATGCCACTTCCTTATTGAGCACAACCAGGGCTTAGTGCATTTAAGGGTTTGATCACAACCCGATGCCTAATTGAAACACGATTCACGGGTGGCTGCTATATTGTAGCTCCACCATGGACTCACAAGGTCCAATCACAACATAACATATATTCAACTATTCATTTAGCATTCAAAATCATACATGTACAACAAGTATCAGATTAAAATGAGCATATACATAGAATTAGGAAATTAACCCCGGTTACCTTAATGAAATCAATTACTCTTTCTCTAACTACCATCATGATCCAAATGCACACTAAGTCTAAGGTAAGCACAGTTATCGTCATTTCTAGCAACAAATCAGATACCCAAAGAGTTAAACTACCAATGACTACTTAAATGTTACTTACTTATCCACCAATAGGTTCCAATTTTGGGTTCTAGCTTCCCCAGACTAGAAACCATAATAGTTCACTCTAATTTTTAGGAAATTTTGCATAAAATAAAGGCCCATATTATAAATCAACTATGGGGATCTCAAACTAGCAGTAGATGCATCGAAATGGGAAGAGGATACTTACCTAACAACACCCATAGCCTCAACTTTCAAAAATTCATTATGGAAGCACCAAACAACAAGTTTTAGCTTTGGATGGAAGATCAATTAGTTCAAATTGAAGAGGAAGAAGAGAAGGTTAAGGTTTATACATGTTACCTTGGCTAAATATTGCTCTAGATGTGGGAAATAATAAAAATATGCAAGGAATCCTAGCCTCTCCTTTGGACGAAAATGCTTTGTGCCTTTAGTGTTTCTACAGATTGAAGGGGAAAGGGCTAAAGGAACTTTAGGTTTTAGGGTTTAGGTGGATTGTGGACTGACCAAAGGACCGAAATCTAAGTGGGTTTAGAAGTTGGTGCTGGTTAGGCCATGGTTTAGGTGTTAAATTGGTTAAATATGAGTTGGACCTGCACAAAAATAAATATTGGGCCTTAAGAAAATAGAATTGGATCTCTTTAAGGATAAAATTAGGCTTCTACACTTAACACAAAGCATAATTAAATTAATTATAAGATCCAAATTAATGTCCACCTCTCTTAAGTAATTTCCCTGATTAAACCCATATTAATTCCTAGTTAATCATGATTATCCTTAATTAATTTTGAAATGTTACCATGTTTAGGTACCTACTTTAGTGTTTGAAATCAAATCCCTCAAATAATAGAAGTTGAAGGATCATGAAGATCAAGGCATTAGAACTTATAGAGGATTAGACCAATGTGATCCTAAGTCATCTCTCCAACCACAAAGCAAAAGAATTTTATAAGGTTTGGTAATCATAATAAATTATAATTAGGTAACCCTTCACACAAGGCTTAGCTTATTAATTTTTTTTGCCTTCACATCAAGCAGCTTTAAGGGCTCACCTTCCTAACTTTTACAGCCTTCTGACCACTTACAATCAATAGAATCACAATGGGCTCAACACAAATTCTTTTACAATCTTATCACTAATCAAGGACTTTTACAAGCTTCTTAGTAACTTAGAGTCTAATAAATAGGTTTTACAATGTAAGGACTAAGCTCACTAAGAGAACTTTTAACAACTTTGTTGAAAAACTTAAAAAGAGAATATATGCAATTAAGCTCCAAAAAAATAAGAATAAATAAAGGTGATTGTTACTCAATTAATGCACATTTTCCTTTACCCTCTTCCATCTTCATGAGAACTCCTTAAATAAGAATGATTTGCTAAAGATGACTATTACTCTTATTCTTTCTTCATTAATTGCAAGATTTTCCCTAATAACTAGATATCTCTTTCATTGAATGTGTTGTGGAAGCCATTCTAGGTTCTTGCTCTCTTATAATATTCATCTTGACTCTCTTAAATGCATAAAGCATCTCTCTCTCTCTCTGCATATAGTAAAGGAGAAGAAAGCCTTTAAAAATATCTCCAATTATTTTTTTTCTCTATTTATATTCAAAAGAAAAGTTTTAGAGGAAAAAATGAGAGGCAAAAAGATAAAAATCTTTTTTCTTGATCCTTGTAAGGACCTTTTTTGCTTGTTTACTTTTTCTTGCAATTTTTCTATTTTAATAAAGTACAAAGGGGAGTATGGCAAAAAGATATCTTAATGTGGTGTACCTTACCTTTCTCTTTTTCTTCCATATGATCTAGTGGCTTTTGTCTAATGGATAATAGGAGACTTCACAAAGATTATAGAAAGTTAATTCACGATATGAAAGCAATTGGGTCCTAAAGTTGTATATTTCTCTTTGGGCTTGTATCAATGTTTCTTGGAGTAAAAAATCATGGACCCAATATTGAAAACATTTTTTTTACACTTGAGCTTGGAGAGTTGAAGACTTTTTCTCCATTTTTTCACATAGTTAAGATCTAGTCATTTAGGTATAAGGGCTTATTTAGCAAGACTAGGTTGTAAAAGCATAAATCCATAATCATTTTTCCCAACATTGATATTTTACAAATTAATCCAAAGTAAGATGGTTTTGGCAAAATAATGAAGAAATATTTTGCATATAGGGAAATCAATTTTCAGTCCAAGTAAAATATCTCAAAATTATTTTAATTCAAATAATTGTCATAAGTAAAAATTCATTAAAGCCTTTGATCCCAAAATCCTTGAATTGAGATGTTGTTGAATACACTATCACATAGTAACATTATTATGTTATGATATAAATATAATATAGAATGAAAAGGTAAAAAAGGTAGATGCGCATGCCATGTACAATAGCAACCATCTCCCAAACACAACATAAGTCAATGGTTAGTGCTGGAGAGTCTAATAAAGGTGACCAAAGAGGAGGATGATCTTTTGGCTAGAAATATGAAAAAGATTAAATGAAAAGGCAATGGTTTTAGGAGTGATTGCAAGTCCCAAATACACTATGAAGATCTTGACAGTACGGCGAAAAACGGCGAAAAGTGAAGTAGTTGAAAAGTACATTAAATGATGAAAAACCTATGATAAGGAAGCAGTTGAAGAGTGCTGGGTATTTGTGAAATGGATTCAAAGGAGGAAGTGTGTAACACCATAATTCTAGAACTCATTCCACATGAATGTTAAACTTCCTCCCATTATCACACAAGAAGAGGAAGGAAAATTTAGTAAAAATAATCAATTTATTTGCGTTGCGTAATGGATGAATTCTTCATTCTATGTCCCGTGGACCATGTGAACTCATTCAACTCATTCTCATATTTATTACACCAATAAAACTCAAAACCATCCCAAGAAATGGCCTAGAACTCATGCAAGTGGATGGTATACATAAAAATCAATGATGTAGCCTCGACCAGAATTGTTAGCATACTGACATGAACTTTGAAACATCATAACTAATTCTAGAAAAATATAAATCATGCATATTATACTATTATGGAAATATAAAGATGTATACTTTATGATAAAAATATATCCAGACCAAGAAAGAGGCTTCTAGCCACCAAAAATTGATGGAACAGTACCAAAGGTCAGCTATCATTACTAGTACTATCCTCCAGCTTAAAAAATTCATATCTCCATGATTAGAGGTCCAATTGGGGTGATCTTAGTGGATATGGAAATATTATCATGTATGGTTTATGCCTGTATAATTTCATGAGCATTGGACATCATTTGGCTCTCGAATGACACAGCCCAAGTTACTGACCATATGAACAGTGTTTGCATCAGTTTAGTAGAAAAATGACAACTTTGAAAAATCATAATTAATTCCATAGAGATCGAAATAATTTGGTCTTTGACTTCCCAAAAAGCTCTAGATAAGATCTATATGTGTGCCAAATATCATAGGCAAATTCATTCATTTGGTAAGATCTTGATGTTGGGTTGCAAAATGACTTATTTTGTGTCATATAAGAGGTCTAAATGGTCCATTTTAAGCTCCAAGGCAAACATGACCACTTGAGCACGTGGGAATGCAAAAAAATGGCTTTCTAAACTTCTTTCAAAGGTGCATAAATCCAAAAATCAAAAACTCACTCTCTCACCCCAAGCCATACATAAGCATGCACACACTTTCTATTGCCATCCAATACACAGAAACTACATTATCATTCATTTGGCATTAAACCTCATACATATATCAAATATATGAGTATTTACACATGTTCAAATGATTATACAATATTTCCATCATAGTATTGCCATTCGTATGGCTACAAAAGAGACAAAACTAGGCACTTTGATGTCAAACTCTCATCTTCCAACTTGATGGCTTCCATTACCTTGCTCATGTGGTCCACCTAGCATATTAAGACATTGGAGAGGAGGGAATGAGATTCAAAGAATCCTAATAGCTCATCTCCCTTTCAATCACATATAAAGAATGCCATACAAGTCTTAAAAATGCATGCATGGGCATAATGAAATGTATGATGATTCAAGAAGCATTCTTGGCATTTTCATCCTCTTCCATCATATATGACTCAAAAATGGGCTTGGAAAAATTTAAAACTATCCCTAGGTGCCTTGAACCCTTTAGGCAGAGGCATGCTCCCTTCTTGGCATCCATGGAATTTGCTTTTTTTCTTGGTGGAAGATGCATATGAGGAGCCTTTGTCATGTTCGATTTTCTTTAAACGATGGAAACAGGCATATTTTCAAAGTAAGTCCCTCGAAATGAATGAGTTAAGGTCCTAAAAAATTTGAGTAACATTTTAGACTCCTAAAAATGAGAATCCTAGGCTCAGACGGAAAGAAAAATAGAGCTAGAATGAAGAAACAATTTCTTATGAAAAACTTACGAAACATAACGGCATTTTCATAATTTTGAACAAATTTTGGAATTTACATAGAAGAGCTTTTTAAATGAAAATTTTGAGTTCTTTGGGGTTCTCAGAGGCTCTGAAAACCATGGGAAGCCCCGGGATAGTTAAAACCCCTCAGGTGGACGTTTTCCAATATCAGTGTACCTGAACTTTGACGGATTCGTTTGGGAAGGTTTTAGCTCCGATTTGAGTGATTCCAATGGTATTTTACTAAATTAGGAACCTAAATTTTATAATGGAAAAGATAGTTCTAAAAAAGGAGCTAAAATGAATTAGAAACAAAAATGCCAAAAACGAAGGGCTAAATAAGAATTTTTGAAAAGTTATTTTCTTCCATCTATAAATAGATGGCGCCTCACTCTCCCATTCACTTAGCCTCATATTCTTCGGCCCTAAACCAGAGAAGAAATCCTAATAGTGTGGCGTACCAAGGGAAGAAGAAGAGGAGGAGAAATCAAGGCTTGAAGGTAAGGAATTTTGGTAGTTTTTCATGCTTTCTTCTTTCCAAACCTTTTCTCCTCCATTCTCCTTTGTTCCTATGATTATAATTAAGTTTATAAATCTATTTTAAGGGAGAAATTAAGGGAAAATTTTGGGTTTGAAAAGAGGAGCCCAAAGAAGACAAGATTCAAGTGATAAAACAAGGAAAAATAAGGTAATTTCTTCTTCCATGGTTGCTACCCCCTTGCTTTCCTTCTTCCTATGTTTCACCCTATTCAAGATGTCCTATGAAGGCTTGGTTTTAGGCAGAACCAAGGGTGATTCTTAGGAAAAAGGGTGTAGAGATTAAGAATATGCCAAGAGAATTAACAAATAACCATGGAAATTCAAGATGCAAATTCTAAGGTTTCATTTGTTCCTTGTAAAATCTAATTTGATACCTTGATTTCTATGTCTAAATGAGAGTTTAAATGAACTCTTAAGATCCCTAGACGTCTCCCCATGTGTTTCCTCCATCAAGAAAACAAACAAAAATCCAAGAAGGCCAAAATGCTCTATAGGTTAAGCCAAGTGAGTTTCATATACCTAGGGATAGTTTTAAATTTTTCTAAGCCTATTTTTGAGTCATATTGATAAATACTATTTTTATATGTTTTATTCCTCCTAACTTAGTCATTTTAATAATTAAATATGTCTTAATAAATGTAATTGAATGGAATTTGATTTTATTGGCCATTTTTACATTTGAGGAATTAATTTACAAATTATTGGTTCCTAATGCTTTCCATTCTTTTATGCAGATTTTAATGAACAAATGATGCTTGAATGAGAATTTGGTATAAAAAAGAGAAGAATCTTCCACATCCAGCACATGACACATGGATTTTGTTTGAGGGAAATGCAGAACAGAGCAAGCCACTGATTTGTGAAGCAGACTTGTGGTGAAGAGAAGAAGCATGCAACAACCACGAGGAGATAGTTAAATGAAGAAACAAATGAGGCAGGGGTTTATACAAATACGAGATCATGAAGCTGAGTTTGAATAGAGAATAACGCTACTGCCACTTCACTCACAAATACATACAAGACGTGATTTACGTGAAAAGCTTGAGTAACTATATCTCACGTGCTAGAATAGTGCATAAAGTAAGAAGAAAAAGCACATGGTGGGCTGGACAAAGAAGCATACTCGAGCAGCCCTTCACTTAACATTAACACACATGCATGACTCAAGAAGGAAGAAGCCACGGGTTTTAAAGGAAATTACAACACTAGAAACAGAGGTAGCATTGAGGGGAAGAAGCTTTACATAGCAAACACCAACCCGTGGAAGTATAGGTTCAAGAAGATTAGTGTACAGAACCTACAGGTTGGAAGGTTTAAAGAAGCTGCATGCAGACCACGTGAGCAAGACATGGAAGAAGCAGAGAGTAAAAAGCGAAGAAAAAGACGTTGGAGCTGAAGGCTAGGCAGCAACATGAAAAACGATGTGAGAAGAGAGTTGAATCATGTGGAATGCTTGAAGACAAAATTTCGAGCTTGAGAGGAAGCTCACAAGAGAAGATGAACGTGGAAGAATGAAGGTTCTGGTTGAGAAGCAAGAAGCTACTATTTTGAAATGGAGAAAGAATGATGAAGCAGCGAAAATAAAAGGAGAAGACTCACGTGGCTAGAACAGATGTTGAGTAAGACAAGAGAAACTTGCACAAGCTGGAAGAAGAGCTAACATGCACAGTTGACGTGGAGAGGGTAGCACGTGGAAGATAATTAATGAAGCCACGTGATTCTTAGTAAGAATAAAGCTATGGGTTTTTATTGATGAGAAGGCAGGAGAATATGTCAATTAATGGATTAAATAAAGCACTTGCAAGGCCACGTGAGGGAGGACTGAAGTAAAATCACACCAATCCATCAAAGAAGAGACCCATCATCCATTCATCCCATGCGTTTTATCACATTCCATTTACTCCATCATAGATTCGCACACTCTGTCATTCACCACATTCATGCCCTTCATCCACACTTTGTCCAGCAACCTCTCATCCTCCATTCCCACTCCATTCCACCTCCAATGAAGCTCTAGTCCTCTATCTTGTGATTAGCTTGGAGGAATTCCTTAGAGAAGCTTGAATCCTTGGAGAAGAACACATAATTTTGGCTAAGATTCTCTTAATTTCCTACACTTTTTCTCTTTCATATATTATCTTGGTTAAGTTGTATTTGATAGGGAATTTGTGTAATTGTAATTAGTGGCTGGTTAGACACTAATTAGGAAGCCTTTTTATTGATTAATTGGTTGGATTAAATACTGAATTTATCAATTTCCTACAATTATCCATGTATGCAGTCAAGGTGTTTGATGAAATGCATATGAGAGATTGAATGTTTAATTGTTTGATTTGAGGACTCCTTGATGTTTAGTTGGTTAATTAAACATCTTTGAATGATGATTTAGAGGCTACTTAATCAGTTAATCAATCAAATTAAGTGTTCATTGATCTTAAAGACAAGAATTAACAATTTAATGCGGGATTGAGGTCTCAATGCAACATTATTTCGTTAATCTCTTGTTATGAACACAATTAGAGACTCTTAGGCCAAATTAATCATAATTGATTAGAATAAGGATAGTCGATAGTAAGGGACAAATCCAAAACTAGCCACAAGTCCATTATAAACTATAATTCATCCAATTAAGTAGAATTTAGGAACTTTATTTCAATTTCATTTTACTCAATTTAATTAGATCAAAAACCCCCTAATTTAAATAGCTTTTAGGATCCTTTAACATTAGAAAACCCAATTGAATATTGAATTCCATGTCTAGGGAGATGACCTAGGTTGTGCCCTATATTGCATATAATATCCAACCTAGTTTATTTTGAGGGTTGCGTGACACGACCCCCCAAAATTTAGCGCCATTGTTAGGGAATTGGATTCTTAATTATTTGAGAAAGTTTTCTAAGTGTTTAACCTTTGTTTTTGTTCTATCTTGGTTTGATTTTTCCCCTGTTTTGAACTTGGAATTAGGTAATTTTAGTGTTATGCATCAACTTGTCTGCTTGTTGGAATTTTTATTTGAAATGCCCAGAAAACTCTCAAACTTTGTTTTCTAAGGTTTTTGCGTTTTTTAAACAAAAGTAATAGTTTTACTATTAGCTGCACCATTTTTTGGCCAAATTCCAACGTTTAAGGCACTTTTTTTAATTTTTTGTATTTTCTCGAATTTTTTAGGAATTTTTCAATTTTTCTGGATTTAATTTCTTTATTTTTTATGAGTTTGTTTTGTGTGATAACCTCTGTTTTTGAGTATTTTTTACTATTAGGTAGGTATTATTATCTTCATTTGAATTTTTATTTTCTTAATTTGATTAATTTTAGTGGTAGTTTGCTAGTGATTTTTCTTGTGCTGAAAGTGATTGAACTTCTCATTGTATTTGCTTTAAATGGATCCATATTATTATTCTAATCAAGGTGTTTATGATTCTTATGCAAATGATGGGATTTCCAGGCAGTTGGATGATCTCAAGACAATGCTTCAAGGCCTTCTTGAATGACAAAGACAAGAACGACAAGCATAACAATATCAACAAGTCCAACAACCATGCTACCAACCATACCACCATCCATATGAAGTACACCCAAATTACCACCATCATTATGAACCATACCATGATTACCATAAGCAAGAGCTAGAATATCATCCTTACAATTATCATAAGGGATACATGCAACAAGAGGTCCAGAGGGAACTAAGTTTGGAAGAGAGGATGATGCAGCTAATGGAAGCTTATAATATTCGAATGCAGCAAAGGGATGCCTACAATCTTCAATTCAAACAAGAAATTGAACAGTTGCATCTTGAAAATCAACAAAAGATTGACAACATTATGAAGGATTTGGGAATTCAAACGAATTAATCTACTTCAAGTGCTACTGAATTGATTGAAGAGCAATTTAGAAGAGAATGTATAGAGGAGGAAGAGTCTTATTCATTGGGTAATATCCTTCCATCTTCTAATACTTTGCAATTTGTTGGAACTGAATCTGGTTTACTTGATAGCACTGTGACTCCTAATGCATATAATGTTATTGATTCTGAATTGCATGATGATCTTGTTGATGAGGAAATTGTTATTGAATCTCCTGATTTGATTGATTATGGTAACTCATTGAGCAAAACTGATACTTTTTGTGATGCTAATGAACCTTTGTGTACTGATGCACTTGGTACTTCTACTCCTAGCTGTGTCCATAGTGATGATTTCATTTCTAAACCTGTTAATGATGAATCTATTGAGTCTAGGGTAGTAGATAAGTGTAGGGGTGACTTAGAATGTGATGATCATGCTATTCCTAGTCTAGGATTGGTTGATAAACCTGTTGATGATGCATCTTCTGAGTTTAAGGATAGCATACCATCTAGATCATGTGACATAGTTATTTTGAATGATCTATTGATTGTGTGTGTACTGGATCCATTATATGTGATAGATGCTCACAGATTAATTCTTTCATTGAGACTAGTGAGTTCCTCACATATACCGATCAACATGATTCCTCACTAGCATGTAGTGATGTGACTGATGAAATAGTGAATATAACATGTGATGAGAATATAGATAGTGAAATTGTTGGACAGCTTATTAATAATTTAGATCCCACTGCTAGATGCTTATGTGATGATATGCATACATATCCTGTGTGTCTTGAAATAGATGAGTTTTTTAGGTCTAACAATTCTGTTGAATCCATGGAATCCTTTGTTTACACTAAAACTGTTAATGAGATTGATTCTATTAATCATACTAGTATTAATGAGAGCATGCATAGCGATAGTGCTGATATTGAAAACCTTATTGATCCTTGTGCTGTTGTTGATACTAGTGAGAGATTGGACTTTGTTATTCATCATTGTTTAGAATATTGTGAGCCTACTGATATCTCTTTGGTAAGGGAAGATACTGTTTCTCTTGTTGAGAGTCTAGAACAAATTCTTGAAGTTGGTGAGCTAATTCCCAACAATCAACAGACTCTCCCAACTAAGGAGAAGCAACTGTCAGATACCTTGAACTCAAAGGACTGTGAAAAGTTACAATCTAACTTTTCTATTGATGTAGTGACTCTTATTGATGAAAGTCCAGTAGATTTTATTGGCTTTGATAGATATTTAGAAAATCTAAAGGCTAGTGTTTTTAAATTTGATTTTCAATTTTTTTTCTTTAGTTTTAAATGTTTTAAATTTGATTTCCTTCTTTCACTGCTTGTGAATATGCTGAATTTGACTTTCTGAGACTACTGATACTTGAGGAAGTCCATGAATCATCCCTGCATGATCAATCCAAATGCTTTAAAGTAGTGAGACTTAAATTTGTCCAGTTAAGAAGGAATACAGTTGTTCTAATTTTGGTTTTTGATATATATGATTAGTTGATCTTTAATATAGTTTTTCTTATTTTAGGATGTAGTTTTCTTTTTTTTTTTCTTTTTTGCATTACAGTTTCTTTTGTTCTATTTTGTAGGAAATAAATTGCTAACCAACTACAAAAGGAAATCTGAGCCAACCTTGCAATCTCCATTTTCAAGTTCATCCAGTTGTACACTTTCCTTCCACTCTTTATATTGTGTTGTTTATTTGCTTACTGGATTGTGTGCTAGCCTTGAGGACAATGCAATATTTAAGTGTGGGGGGGGGGGGGGGGGGGAGAGCTATTTCATTCCATTTCATCTTCTTTTTGTCCTATTAAAAAAAAACCAAAAAAATTGAAAAATTTTTAAGAAAAAATTTTGAAAGATAGTGTGATTTTTTTTAAAATTTTCTGTGGAAGTTGCAAGTTGAGATGATTATACCTTGGATTTACTTAGACATCATAAGCAATAAATCTTATGTTTTGATTCAAGTGAATTAGCAATGAATTTGATTTCAATGAATTATTTGATAGCCATTAGCTGGTGAGAATTTAAGTCATATCTATTCAATTCTAGTGTGTATTCATCTATCATTGCTTTCATTCTAGAACTTGTCTTGATTCTTTGTTGAAATCACAGTTGTATTTGCATGCATGAAAGTGATAAGGCATTCATTTCTTTTGTAGCTAGATAACCAAAAGGACAACCTTGACATGCATTTTATCTATTGTTTAGCCACTTTGGACTTGATTTTATTTTCTTGTTGAGCCTATAGCCATGAAAAATGAAAAAGTTTCCCACCTTATTTTAAGATGCCTTGGGCATTTCAAGGAGCATTACACTTAACTAGGATGAGAGAATGTACACTTTACATCCATTTAGGTCATTGATATTAAAAGTTGAGGAAAAAGAAAAGATGGAAAAACAAAAGAAAACAATGAAAAGAAAGAAAAAAAAAAGGAGAAAAAGTAACAGAAAATCAAAAGAAAGAAGTGTTTCAAATTGAGTTTGTAGTTGCCTATACTGATAGGAAATAAGGCCTTGAATGCACATTCCTCCTTATCCTAAATTTTCATTTATTGCTCTTGAAGTCCTAAGGTGTTCTATTTGTTATTTGTTTTCCCCTTGGTTTTGTATATCCATTCACTTCATTTCCTTAACCCCATTACAACCCTAAATAAAGTCCTATTGATTTGTGCTTTGCATTTGGCATGGGTGGTGGAGATTTAGAAGCTTGATAAGCCGATGGTAGTGAACTCGGATAGGTGAAGTTTGAGCGAAATACATTACCTTAAACACTTGAGAGTTGAGAGTAAACACCAATCCACAAGAGAGGCTATGCATTTCAATTCATTCTTTTCAAATGAAATTGCTATGGAGCTTATTTCTTGATGTGAGTGAAGTTAGCTTAGATTGTTGAAATGTTGAAAAGTTGTGATTATTTCTTAGCTTGTGATTTTTACACCTTTCTTTTTCTTTTCCATTCTCCACTTGCCATTCCATTAGCTTTTTCCTTTAATTTTGAGCTTTGTCCAAGAGTACAAAGGTTTAAGTGTGGGGGAATTTGATAAATACTATTTTTATATGTTTTATTCCTCCTAACTTGAACCTTCTTTAAGTTTCATGTTTCTTCTCCTCATTATTTGCATGACTTATTCTGCTAAAAAAACAAAGAAATACCAGCTCTCTTAGGCGCACCAATGAGGAGAAAGACCAAGAAAAAGATAAGAAATTTTATGGATTTTCATGCTCCTTCTTCTTCCAAACTTGTTCCTCTCCTCTCAAGCTTCTTTTCCATGGTTTTAATGAGTAGTTTGGTTCTATTTTGAGGGCAAAATAGAGAGAGGAATTTTGTGTTTGAGGAAAGGAAGCCAACCAAGTGAAGAACAAGCAAGAAAAAGTAAGAAAACAAGGTATTTTGTCATTACTACACTTGATTCTCCTTGTTCCTTCTATGGTGCATGTTTCGCCCTTTGTGAGACCAACTAAGAGTGGTTTGATTTCTAACTAAACCAAGGATGAATCTTAGGAAAATGAGGGAGGAGAACAAGAATATGCAAAGGAAATAATCTGACTTTATTTTGACAAACCAAAATAATTAACATGCTTATTTGGACAAGTGACCTTTAGTTGAATAACCTCACATTTTTCATAAGGCCACCTTTTATTGTTTTAATAACAGTTGTAAAGTTTTGATATAATTGATAAAAAAAAGTCATGTAAAATTTTTATTAAAATTGTATTAAATGCATTTTTAAATAAACTAATAAAATCAATTTAACTACAGTTTAACTATGATTCAACTATTAAACTGTAAATTACTCCTTCTATTAGTTTAATGACCTATTCTATTTTAAAATATTGAATAAATCACCTGAGTGCTAAAAAATATATTTTAAAATTAATGGACATAAATAATATTGAATCAAATCATGAGGGTGAATTAACTATAATTTACCCATTTTTTTCTAAGTTTAGCCTACCACATCATCCATAAAGTGTGGGAATGAAAAATTATAATTTTATTATAGTAGAGGCCTTTAGTAAACCTTTATGATCTAAGCCTATATATAAATGTATAAAATTTTGATGATGTGCTTATCATTAAAGCTAAATAATCATATGAGATTTCTTCCTATGGCTTAATATAAAGTTTGAGTAAGAAAGAGGGCATGTTGCCTGTGGAGTGGAATGTTGCATGAAGCAATATGGGGTTTCAATAGAAGATGTAACATTCGAGTTTCATAGAAATGAGGACTCAAGATTTTAAAATTTTTTAAGCTCCTCACTATAATTAAGATACCTATTCACTATAGCCAGGGTGCCAGTTTGCTAGCAAGGATGTCAGTTTGATACAGTGAGGATTTCAATTCACTATAACGAGTTCATGGTCCATACAAACTCTAGGGAATTTATTGCAATAGCGCCAGTTGTGACAAGAACAGTCGGGAAGCTCTAATAACAGCGAGAGTTGTTTCTTGCTATAGCGAAACCTAATGAAGAAAACACCAAGGAGGGATTTTTCAATGGAAAGATTGAGTTGCCCAGGGTTCTTGGAAGTCTTAAAATTGTAGGAACCTGTGGAATTGTTTAAACTCCTTCCAGTGTATGTTTTTTAATGTTAGTTGACCCAAACTTTGACTATTTCATTTAAGAAGGTTTTAAATCTAAATTGAATGATTTCAAAGCCATTTTAGAAGTTTGAGGACCTAAATTTTATAATAGAAAAGACGATTCTAAAAAAAGAGCTAAAATGAACCTAAACTGAACATGCCACGAACACGGGATGTAAATGCCATTTTTTTAGACAATTTCTTTTCCATTCTTCTTTTTATTTGGAATCCTCTTCTCTCTCCCAAATAACTAACTCTTTTTCTACTCAAGACTAGGGGAGAGCTCTATTAAGAAAGGCGCACCATAGGAGAAGAAATGAGAAGGAAGAAATCAAGGAGAAAGGTAGGAAAATGGAAGAATTTCATGACTTTTCCTTCTTTAATGTTGTTCTCCTTCTCCTAAGCTTTCTTCCTATGGTTTTAGTTGTTTATTTGGGTCTGTTTTGGCCTTGTTTTAGAGGAGAAAGTTTATAGTTTCAAGGAGGAAGCTAAAGCAAAGAAAGAGACTTTTGAAGAAGCTAAGGAACCAAGGTACATCCCTTTGTTTTGCTGCTTCTTCCTTCCTTGTGTATGAGTGTATGGGTTTGGCCTTCAAGAGAGCTAAGGAGAGGGAGTGAATTCTGACCTAGAACAAGAAAGAAACCATTGAATTAGGCTATGGGAACCTAGAAAATGCAAAGAAAATGGAATAAAAGCTAGTGAATTTTAAGAATAGGAAGCTAGGGATCCTTGAATATATTGTAAATTTTGTTTTGATCCATGAACTCTCTAGCCTATGTGAGTGTTTTTTTTGAGTTCCTAAGACCCCTAAAAAGCCTCCCAAGTGCCTCTTCCTTTAAGAAAAAATTACAAATCCTTTGAGCACCAAACCATGAAAGTGTCTCGACCTAAAGCTCTTGGTGAGGCTAGGGAGTTTTTTAATTTGTTCCAAGCTTGGTTTGGGACTTTACATAATGTTATGGCTTGCTTCAAGAGTGTGATTGGATGCTACTTGTCGTGTTTAGACCAAAGAAATCAAGCTCCATCTATTTATGGGTGTGAGACCGAGAAGGGAAAAGAGAAAGCAAAAAGGAAGAATTGTGTATAATTGCCAAGGTAGCTCTCCATCTCTTTCTTGTGTGTAATATGGTTGTGTGAATGTCATTTGATGCATGTATGTGTGCTTGAATCTTAAGAAATGTCATATGCTATTATTTGACTCCAATGATACCATTATGTTTCTTGAGTGGCATTTAGTTGTAAAATTGTGCTCCATGGGTGAGGTTGTGCCAAGAATCTCTTATGATGGGTAAGGTGAAGCCAAAAGTCCCTATAAATTAGTGAGACAAGGCCAAAAGTCTCATGAGTCAGTGAGGCCAAGTCAAAAGTCCCTAGATTAAACGTGGGGCTAATAAAAAAAATCCCAAAAATGGGATGAGGTTAGATCAAAAGCTCCTTAAGCTTGTTCTTAGTTTTAATGTGTTATTATGGCATGGAAATTGTGAATGTAACACTTTTTGAAGGTGTGTATAACATGCTTGTATCTTGTGACATGAATATATGCCTATTTGCTTGATTGAAAAGGATGTTTGAGCTATTGAGATTCTTTGAATCTCACCCCCTTCCCTCTCCTATCTCACCATGTCTAGGTGGAACTCATGAAGCTAAAGATGGAAGCCAAGGAGCTTGATGGAATATATTTTGACATTTGTATAGTCTTGATGTAGTTGAATGTCAAAGTGTATATGTACATAATATTTTTGAGATGTGAACATGTGAGCAAATGTAAAAGTATGTATATGTAGTGTATGAACCAAAATTGGAACCAATTCAATGAGAAATTATGTTTTGGGTACTTGGTAGCTCATTCTTAGTTGTGTATTCTTGCATGTGGCATAGTGAGATTGTCATACCATAATACTTTAACTTCATTATTTTCGTATCCATACATTATATGACCTAATTTTAAGGAAAAGGGCATAAAATATTGTATTTAATTGCGTTATGTTAGAGTTTAAAAATTCATTCCATGTCTTTGTGAACCCCGTGAACCTACCAATATCATTCTCTACTCATACTCTATCCATATAGTCACAAAAATTTTAAAACATTCCATAAACCAAGGATTAGAAACTAAAAACTAGAAAAATCATGTTTCAACCTCGGGTCTAGAATTCAATTTTCTACTAGAAAAATCAAACACAAGTAACCTATAGCTTTCTAGAAAGCCCTAGATGTTAGATTTATACTAAAAATACTTTCGGGCCATGAAAATGTCATCTTGACCATGTTTGACAATAGAAACATAACCTAGGCCTGGCTCTCCTAGAGTTCTGATATAGTTTACTAATATGAACTTCAAAACTTCATAAATAATTCCACAAAAATTGAAATCGAGTAAAATATACCAATATAGAAATCTACAGATGTTTACTTTAAGGAAAAAATAGCTTAAGATCTATAAAATGACGCTAAGCTATCAAAAATCAGTGGAGCAATGCTTATGGTCTTGTTGCATTACTGACAGTAAGTTCCAAGTTCAAAAATTTATTTCTCTCTCTTTAGAACTCCAAATGAGGTGCTTGTAGTTGCTATAGCTCACTGTAAATATCTAGTTTCTCCATGTCAAATTTTAGAACCAATGGATTTCATTGGCCCTCACCATTTTAAGGGTTCTTGGCTTCACCACACTTAAGCAAACCAAGCACACATACTAGGCATCATTTGAAAACATGTTACAACATCATGGTACCATGGAACAAAGGCATATGCTAGAACACTTTTCATGACTTAAAACACACATACACACATTCAAAGAAAAGGTAAGTACACATTCATGCATGAGAAATAATGGAGAGTCCTACCTTTACCACACAAGCACACTTTTTCTCTTGGAATTATGCTCCTTTCCTCGGCTTCACACACACAAGGGTGTTGGATTTGTTTCTCTTCGCCTAAACACAATATGTGAAACCCAATTAGGTTCTTGGAATCATTTCTAAAGCCATACATCTTCCTTAAACACTAACTTGGTCTAATAGCTCCTTTATGGTTCCAAAATGCACCTAATGAGGCAACATCCATCAATTGAGTTCTAGGCTCTATTTTTTCCTTTCATTTATGATTCTTGACTCATTTTAAACCTCTTGAAGTCATCACACAATTAAAACAAAGAGCTTAACTAGGTGTTGCTTCTTTAGGTCATATTATGGAACCTATGATACCATCTCACTATCCATGGCTTCTAAAATTTTTCTAAGGCTTCCTCTCATTCTCTTCCATCATATATGACTCAAAAATAAGCTTAAAACAAATTAAAACTACCTCTTAGTGATCCAACCTCTCTAGGTCATGGCTATGGACTAAGGAGACACCAAGTGAGTTTGCTTTGTTTTCTTGATGGAAAATGCATATGAGGAGCCTTCTAGGGATCTCAAAAGCTCATCCAAACACTCATTTAAGACTAGAAATTATTGTATCAAATCAGATTTTTGGTGGAGCACTTAAAACCCTAACTTTGCTATCTCAAAAATCAATGGCTTTTACTTGAATTTCTTTGCATATTCTTATTCTCCACACTTAATTTGCTAGGATTCACCCTTGGTTATGCCCAAAATCCAAATCCTCTTGGACTTCCTTTAGGTGGCTGAACCTACAAGGGAGAGGGGGAGGAAGAAGCTACTATAAAAGTGAGATTTTACCTTGTTTTCTTGGCTTTTCTTGCTTGTTTCTCACTTTGCTTGGTCTCCTCTCCTCAAACACGAAATTTTCCTCTCTATTTTACCCCTAAAATATCACCAAAAACTTTAAGAAAACCATAAGAAGAAAGGGGAGAAGGAGGAGTAACATTTTGCTAAAGAAAGAGCTTGAAATTCCATGAAGTTTCATACCTTTTCCTTGCCTTTTCTCCCTTCAAAACCTCTTCCCTTGGTGTGCCTAAGAGCTAGCTTTCTTCTCTAGTTTTGGGGCAGAATTAGGTCGATCTAGAAGAGGGGAGACAGAAGGAAAAATATAAGGTGGGCTCAAGAAGCATCCATTTTCCAAAAATTTTAATTTTACCCTTTATTCTTGGCATTTTCGTTTCTAATTTATTTTAGCTCCTTTTTTAGAACCGTATTTTCCATCATAAAATTTAGGTCCTCAATCTTATAAAATGCCTTTGGAATCACTCAATTTGAAGCTAAAACCTTCCTAAACAAATTGGTCAAAGTTCAGATTCACTGTCATTAGAAAAGGTCTACCAAAGGGGTTTTAACTATCCTGGGGCTTTTCATGGTTTCCAGGGTCTCTGAGAACCCTAGAGAACTCAAATTTACCATTTAAAAAGAACTTCTATGAGAATTCTAAAAATTGCCTAAAATTACGAAAATGCTGTTATGTTTCGTTGTCTTTTCGTAAAAATCTGTCTGGCTATTCTGGCTCTAGTTTTAGAACACTTTTGACCTTGAATCACTATTATTTGAGGTCTAAAATATTATTCTAATTTTATTAGACCTTAAATCACTTTATCTGGGGGACTTCCCTTTGTATCCGGTGAATTTTGTGTATTTAAGGAGAAACCGTATATTATGTTTCTCGCATCTTTTTTCATTTTTAGAGAACTGGATATTACATGGGAAGCCAGGGTATATTACCAGGAACTACTCCCAGATAAAGACAGCACCTCTACCCAGGCCACAGACCCAGGGTAGGGTGTTCGCCCTCACTCAGAGAAGGCCAGTGCATCCCCCAGTTTAATCCGAGGTATGCTTATAGTAAACGATTTTCCTGTAGTTGCTATGTTTGATTTGAGTGCTAGTCATTCATTTATATCTTATGATTGTGCGAGGTAATTGGGTCTAGCTGTTAGTACCTTACCATTTGACTTATCTGTCATTACACCTACTAAAGGCTACATTGCTACTTCCCATGCCTGCTTGAATGTCACTGTTCTATTTAATCATTACCATACTACCATCGATTTGATTTGTATGCCCTTCCATGATATTAATTTGATTATTGGTATAAACTAGATGATCGTGAATAATGCGGTACTTGATTATGATCACCAAACCATTTCCTTACCTACTTGTAGAACCATACCTAAGGTAGGAGTTAAGTTATCTCTTGTGACTACTGCCT
The DNA here is from genome assembly GCA_026724425.1 of Erythrophleum ivorense. Lineage (NCBI taxonomy): Eukaryota > Viridiplantae > Streptophyta > Magnoliopsida > Fabales > Fabaceae > Erythrophleum > Erythrophleum ivorense. Next base: position 23,604,203 of record JAIUCV010000013.1, on the reverse strand, counting down.
AGGCTGAGAGACATTTAGAGCATGGATGTCAAAGGTTTCTAGTTTTTTTCTCTATTTGGGCTGAGGTAGAGGAAGGGATAGAGGAGATCCCAATTGTTAGGGAATTCCCAGAGTTTTCCTTAAAGATTTTAACTTTAGTGGTCTACCCCTTGAGAGAAAGATAGAGTTCCCCATAGACATAGTACTTGAGACTGGACCAGTGTCCAAGGCTCTTTACAAGATGGCTCCCACTGAGCTTGTTGAGTTGAAAAAGTAGATAGAAGAGTTATTAGAGAAAGGTTTTATACATCCTAGTGTTTCACCTTGGGGAGCTCTGATATTATTTGTGAGGAAGAAGGACAGTAGCTTAAGATTGTGTATAGATTATAGAGAGTTAAATAAGGTTACCATCAAGAATAAATATCCTCTCCTTAGAATTGATGATTTGCTAGATCAATTAACTTTTTGGGGATCAACTGCGGTCCTTGCCTGTGATATCACATGACCTAAGAATCTCACCTCAGTCAGCCAAAACTCACACTTACTAAGTTTGGCATACAACCTCTTTCCTCTCAGGGTCTCTAGGACTAGTCTCATATGCCTTTTGTGCTCCTTAAAGGATTTGGAGTACACTAAGATATCATTAATGAAAACTATCATAAACTTATCTAAATATGGTATGAATACCCTGTTCATATAATCCATAAACACCATAGGCACATTCGTCAGCCCAAATGGCATCACTAGGAACTCGTAGTGCCCATATCAAGTTTTAAAGGCTGTCTTTGAGACATTTTTAGTTCTCACTTTCAACTGGTGGTACCCAAATCTAAGATCTATCTTAGAAAACATAGAATTGCACAAATTCTTAAGAAATGAGCAAGGAAAAATCCATTATTTAATACACTTTTTTGCATTACGTCAGGGTTCAAAATTTTAATTCGCGTTACATGGGTCTTGTGGATTTTCCAACATCATTTTATAGTCGTTTACCACTTATACAAATCTCACAAAACTCAAAATATCACATATTCCAAGGTTTCAAGCTCAAAATCCTGAATTTCCATTATTTCTTCTTGGACAACATGTGGTAGATTTCAGAGGCAACTTTCAAAAATTATAACTAAATTTAGAAAATTCAAAATCATGCAACCCATAGCTTTTTGGAAAGATATGGATGTTAAATTTATAGTAAAAATAATTCTCAACCACAAAAATCTCATTTGGACCACTTTTGACATCAGAAAATGCAGGGAGGTCAAGCTATCTAGAAATTTGATATAACTTAATAATATAAACTTTAGAAATTCATAATTAATTCCAAAAATATCCAATCCATGCAATCTATATTGATTTGGAAAGCTACAGAAGTTAAAAAGAGGGAAAAAATATTTCCAAACCAATCAAAGAGAATTCAGACCCAAAAAATTAATTAAATAGTAACACGGGTCTCAAGGTGTACTTAGAACAAAATAGGAACTTCAAAAATTCATATCTCCTTTTCTAGACATCCAAATGAGGTGCTTCTAGTTGGCACAGATCATTAGGAAGGTCTAGTTTCTCCTTGTAAAATTTTATAGCAATTAGACTTCATTTGCCCCATGAGTGATAGAGATTCATTTTGGACCATTTGTATAGTACACTGAACCAAAACTAGAACATTTTTCAACTTCAAAAATTCACCAAAAATTTCATAGATCTCTAAATATTTTGTACTTTAGCTTCCCAAAAATCTCTCAACAAGCTCTAGATGCATGCCAACTTTTAGACCAAGGAGAGCTCATTTGGATAGAAAGTGGTATAGCTTACTAAAATGGCCTATTTTGCTCCATATGATGGACCAAATCTGCCCAAATGGTTTCTTTTATTGTTTGGAACCTCTTGGACAAGTTTAAAAGCACAAATATGACTTGTATGAACTACATAAGTGGTCTAAAACCTCTTTCATCTCAATTTGGCTATTCCACATCCTTTAATGCACCATACACATAAGTCATTCAAGAAGTCAAATTCCACATTTACATTGATTTAAGGTCACATATAGTCTACAAAACATCCACACATCATTTTACATTTGTTCATAGTCTTACATCACAAAAATAATATGTAAAAACTTTCTTTGACATTCAATTACAATTAAAAGTACATAATGAACAAAGTATGGCTTTTCAAGACTCTTGGTTTACATTCCCTTGACCTTGGATACCACCTAAACATTTTAAGAGGAAAGGGAGAAGGGGAGTGAGATTCCTAGAATCTTAATAGCTCACACACCCATTCACATGCACATTCAAGGCATACATACATCAAGAACACCAATATGAAAGGTGCTTCAAGTATAAAACACATGAGACCACATTTCCATGCCACCATCTCGCATCAAACTCAAGGAAGAGCTCTAGGGGCTTTTGGTTTTGCCTCACCCCATTTCTAGGACTTTTGGATTTGCTTGGATTTGCCTCACTCTTGGCCTAGGGACTTTTGACTTAGCCTCACGTATTTAAAAGACTTTTGGCCTAGCCTCACCCATACCTTGATACTTTTGGTATCTCTTCACCCATATTAAGGGACTTTTGGCATCACCTCACCCTTATAAGCATTTTTTCACAAGCAAAGCCATTCAAGAACATACATTGGTACCAATGTAATATCAAAACATCTAGTGGCATGCTATCAAGTCACAAGAACACATATAGGCACATAATGACATAGATATGCACACAAGAATGCAAGGAAAATGAGATGGAAAGCTACCTTGAATTTATGCAAGCTTTCCTTTGTCTACTTCCTTCCCTTTCTTGATTCTACACACACAATGTGGTGAGTAGGGATCCTCTTGTCCTAAGCACTATAAACAACACACAATCATACACTTGAAGCAAACCAAGACACTAAACTCACTCTTAAACACACACTTGGTTCTATAAGTGGCATAATGGTTTCATAAATGGCCCATTGAAGCAACTCTTATCATTCAAGCTTTAAGCTCCACTCTGTTTTCATTTCTAGGCCTCTTAACCTCATTCAAGGCCCTTGGAGCCCTCACACATTCATTTGCATAATTGAAAAACTATGTTGCTTCATAAGACACCATTATGGATACCATTGTCCCATCTTCCAATCCATAGCTCCTAAATTTTTTCCAATGGTTTCTCCCATCTTCTAACATTATAAGGAGTCCCAAACCAAGGCTAGAACAATTTAAAACACTCCTTAATCCTTCCAAGTAGCCTTGGTCAAAACACCCTCCATAAAATAGGGTTCTTGGAGTTTCAAAATTTTCCTTGATAGGAGAGCTAGTTGGGGAGGTTTTTAGGAGTCTTAGGAGCTTAATGGAACACTTAAATAGCCAAGGAAGTTCATGTATAAAATCAAATTTTACAAAACCCTAAAAGACCTTACACTTTCCTAACTTGATTTTTATTAGGTTTTCTTGCAAATTCTTGGCATATTCCTCTTCTCCATGGCCTAAAACCCTAGTTCCTCTCTTGTTTTTGGATAGAATTCCCTCCCTTCTCATGGTTCTATATAAGGCCAAAACACACACCAATGAGAGGCAAGAGGAGAAAGTAACATAAACAAGGGTTTACCTTAGATTCAAGTATGTATCCAAGGCTCTTCCTTCTTGGTTTGTTCCTCCTCAAGCAATTTGAACTCCTCCCCCTTATTCTGGACCAAAAACAGAACTAAAATTCTAAATAAATTCATAGGAAGAGAAGGGGGAAAGGAGGAGAAGAAATTTTCTAAAGGAAGAACACAAATTTTCTTTGAATTTCTCACCTTTTCTTGGCTTTTCTCCCTCCTTTTTCTCCTTCTCTTAGTGTGCCTAAGAGTTTTGTTTTGGGCCAGAGAATATGTTAGCTTAAGAAGGGAGAAGAAAAGGCTTAAAGTGGCATGAAGAATGGAGAGTGTTCAAGAAGCTTCCTTTTAAAAGTTTTTCCAATTTTGCCCTTTCATAATGGCATTTCTGGTTTAGTTTCGTTTTAACTCCTTTTTGAGAACTGTCTTTTCCATTATAAAATTTAATTCTTTTAGAATCATTCAAATCAGAGCTGAAAACTTCCTAAACAAATCTATCAAAGTTTGGGTTCATCGCCATTAGAAAAAGTACATCGGAGGGGCTTTACCAGTCCTGGGACTTCCCATGGTTTTTGGGGCCTCTGAGAACCTAAGGCAACTCAAAATTTCCATTTACAAAGCCCTCTTGTGGGTTTTTCCAAAAATTGCACATATTTATAAAAATACCATTACATTTCGTCAAATTTTGTAACTATTTTGTTTCTCTATCCTAGCTCTATTTTTCTTTTCGTTTGAGCCTGGAATTATCATTTTTAAGAGCCTAGAACTCTATCCAAATTGTTTTGAACATTTTCTAGCTCATCCCAATAGACTTTCTTTTATATGGTTTATTTCATTATTTTAAGAAAATTACGTTTGTCACAGTGGTAGTGTTTGCTCTTAAAATCTAGAGACATTATCTGTATAGTGCTACCTTAGAAATTTATAGTGACCACAAGAGTTTGAAGTACCTGTTTGATTAGAAGAAACTAAATATGAGACAAAGGAGGTGGATGGAATTCTTGAAAGATTATGATTATACTTTGATATATCATCTTGGCAAAGCTAATGTGGTGGCTGATGCCTTGAGTAGGAAGTCCATCCATGCAACCCATATGATGATTAGGGAACAAGAGCTTATAGAAAAATTTAAAAATATAAACCTCTTTTGTCAGGTGGTATTGGATAGATTACATCTAATTGAAACTCAAATTGAGAATGAATTGAGAATTCAGATCATAGATGCCCAGAGAGAGGATGAGTTCTTGAGACGGGTTAGGAATAAGATTTTTATATGCGTTGTCTGAGATTTTAGGTTGTCTGAGGATGGTTTGATAGTATACTAGGATAAAATTTATGTGCTTTGTAACACTATAAATTTCTAGCTTGTCTTATGCTATTCTCATGCCTTAAACCATGCATCTCACAAAGGAGGCAAGAAAATAGCATTAAAATAATAGATATTTTTGCGTTGCGTAGGGGATGAAATTTTCATTCCATGTCTCATGGATCATGTGAGCTCATATCTCAAATTATCATATTTATTTACATAGATACAACTCAGTTCCATCGCCAAAAGTGGCCTAGAACTCGTGCAAGCGTAAGAAACACATAAAATACCATAGTGTAGTCTTGACCTGAATTTCATACTTTCTATCACAAACTTTAAAAAATCATAACTAATTATAAAAAAATAAAAATCATGCAATCTTTACCATTATAGAAATATAAAGGTTTCTTCTTTATGCTAAAAATATGTGTAGGTCATTAAACATCAAGTAGAAGACATTTGACATTCAAAAAGTACCTAAGGCCTCAGCTATCTAGGCTACTATCACAGGTTACTATCATAAACTTTGGAAATTCATAACTAATTCTAAAAAAATCCAAATCATTCAAATTTGGTCATTATAAGAAGCTACAGATGTTAAATTTAAGGAAAAATATCTTTAGACCACACCAAGTTCATTTATGAACTGAATTATTATGGAACAATATTGGAGGTCAAGTGGCATTACTGGTATTGACATTAAACTTCAAAAATTCATAACTCTCTGCTCAGACCTCTAAATGAGATGTTCTTGATGGCCACCAAAATATTATAATCTTTAGTATGTGGATGTAAAATTTTGCAAGCATTGGACACCATTTGGCCATCAGATGACACATAACACAAAACTGACCATATAAACAGTACATGCACCAGAATAGCAAAAAAATTCTAACTTTGAAAATTCATAATTAATTCTATAGAGCTTTGATTTTTTTTGCAGTTTAGCTTCTCAAAAATATCTCAATGATTTCTACATGCCTACCAAATTTCATGGGAAGATTCATCCATTTGGTCAATTTGTGCCATAGGGTTCTGGTTTGGTCATTTTTATGATCTCTACTAGTATCAAAGTGTCCAATTTTGCTTCCCAAGCTTGTGTGGCCACTTGAGCATGTGGGATTGCACCAAAATGCATTTTAAACTTATCTCAAAGGTGAACAAATCCATAATTTAGAAACTCACACTCTCACCCCATGCCATACACAAGTTTACATAATGCTAGTCTTGCCATTCCATACCCAATTTGCACCATACCATTCATATAAAATGAAATCTCATTTGTAAATGATACATTAGCATAATTATACATGATCATGAGGTCCTAGGATATATACAATGATAGATTACAATACTTGCCACTCATATGGCCATAAAGAAGTAAAATCAAGACACATTCTTGTCATATTTTCATCTTCCAAGTTGTTGGCTCCTATTACCTTGTCCACTTGGTCCACCTAGCATGTTAGAACATTGGAGAGGAGGGAATGAGATTCAAAAAATCTCAATAGCTCATCTCCCTTTCAATCACACATAAAGTATGTGAACCAAGTCTTACAAATGCATGCACAGGCATATTGACATGTGCAATCATTCAATAGACATCTTTAACATTTGAACAAGTCATATATAAGATTGCCAAGTAAGTGGATTAGCCTCACCCATTCACTTATAGATTTTGGATTGGTCTCACCCATTTCTTTAAGAGGTTTTTGACTCAACCTTACTTTTGGGAGTAAACCTCACTCTTGAGAGACTCTTTACTTTGTCTCAACTAATTTCAAGGGTTCTTGGCTCATCCTCATCATGACTAAAGGGTTTTTGGCCTCTCCATACTCAAGTAAACCAAGGCAAGCATAATGAATATCATTTGAATGCATAAAACATTGTTACAGAACCATGGCATATGAAATCATACTAGAATACTTTGCATGGCTTAAAACACCCATACACACATTCAAAGATAAGTCAAACATACATTCATGCATGAGAGAAGGGGAAATGAGCTATCTTGGATGCAACCACACACTTTTCTCCTTGAATTTGCTCTCCCTTCCTCGGCCTCACACACACAAAGGTGTGGGGTTGGTTTCTCTTGGCCTAAACACAATTTATGGAAGTCAATTAGGTTCATGGAATTAATTTTAAGGCCACACATCTTCCTTAAACACTAACTTGGTCTATTAACCATTTTATAGTTCTAAGAATGCACCTAATGAAGCAACACCCATCAAATAAGTTTTTTGACTATTCTTTCCTTTCATTTATGATTTTTGACTTCTTTTAAGCCTCTTGGAGTCATCATACAATTAAAACAAAGAGCCTAACTATACATTACTACTTTAGGTCATATTATGGAACATATAAGGTTATCTCACTCTCTATGGTTTTTAAATTTTTCCCAAGGTTTTACCTCATTTTTATTCATTATATATGACTCAAAAATGGGCTTGGAAGAATTTAAAACTCTCCCTAGGTGTCTCATCCCCTTTAGGCCGAGACTAGGAAGCATTTGGGCATCAATGGACTTTGCTTTGTTTTCTGCATGGAAGATGCATATGGGGAGACTTCTAGGGATCTTAAGAGCTCATTCAAACACTTATTTAGGCCTAGGAATTAAGGTATCAAATCAGATTTTACAAGGATCACTTGAAACCCTAGATTTGCTATCTTGAATTTCCATGGTTATTTGTTAATTCCCTTTTCATATTCTTATTCTCTACACTCCTTTTCCTAAGATTCATCCTTGGTTCTGCCCAAAATCCAAACCTTCTTGTAGCTTTTCATGCAGGACAAACCAAGGAAGAAGAGAGAGAAGGAGTGGTTACCATAGGATAAAAGCTTTACCTTATTTTTCCTTATTTTCTTGCTTGATTCTCCCTCTCTTTGGCCTCCTCTCTTCAAATCCGAATTTTCTCCTCCATTCTTCCTTTAAAAAAGATCCATAAACTTCAATATAACCATAGGAAAGAAAAAGAAATGGAGGAGAAGAGGTTTACTAAAGAGAAAGGATAAAAAAACTAAGAAATTATATACCTTTCTACCTTGTATTTCTCCTTCTCTTCTTCTGCCTTTGGTGTGACTCAAACCCTAGCTCTCTCCTCTGATTTAAGGTAGAAACAATTGTATTTAAATGAGGGAGGAGGTGGGGTACCCTATATATATAGGTGGGAGGAAGAAAGACTTTTTAAAAATTCCAATTTTGCCTTTTTGTTTTGACATTTTCATTTCCAGTTTGTTTTAACTCCTTTTTTAGAATCGTTTTTCCCATTATGAAATTTGGGTTCCCAATTTAGTAAAATTCCTTTGGAATCACACAAATTAGAGCTAAAACCTTCCCGAACAAATCCGCCAAATTTTGGGTGCACTGACATTAGAAAACGTCCACTAGAGGGGTTTTAACTGTCTTGAGGTTTTCCATGGTTTTCAGGGCCTCTGAGAATCCCAGAGAACTCAAAATTTTCATTTAAAATGTCCTTCTGTGTGAATTCCAAAATTTGCTCAATATTACAAAAATGCTATTACATTTCGTAAGTCATTCGTTCAATTTTGTTTCTTCATTCTAGCTTTGTTTTTCTTTCTGTCTGAGCCTAGAATTCCCATTTTTAGGAGTCTAGAATACTACTTAGATTTTTAGGACATTAACTAATTCATTTCCAGGGACTTGCTTTGAAAACGCATTTGTTTTTGTCTTTTAAAGAAAACCGGACATTACATGCCTAATCAAAATAAATTGAGAGAAAGAGTTTTAAAGGAGGCACATAAGAGTAAGTACACTATCCACCCAGGTGCTGCCAAGATATATTAGGATTTGAAATGAATCTTGTGATGGCTAGGATTGAAAAATGATGTGATAGATTACTTAGCTAGATACTTCGTGTGTCAGAGGGTAAATATAGAACATCAGAAACCTACTAGGTTGTTACAATCCTTAGTTATCCCTAAGTGGAAGCAGGATAGCATAACCATGGATTTCATTATGAGATTACCTATGATGTCCTCTGGACATGATAACATCTAAGTAGTTGTGGATAGACTAACAAAGTCTGCACACTTTTTAGCTATCAAGGTTACTTATACACTAGATAAATTAGTCCAGTTGTATATAAGAGAGATAGTGTGACTTCATAGAGTACCTAGTAGCATAGTTTTAGATAGAGACCCCAGGTTCACATTAAACTTTTAGAGGTCGTTGTAGCATGCCTTAATGACCAGGTTGTAGTTTAGTACTGCATATCGCCCGCATACAAATAGTCAGACTGAGTGGACCATCTAGACCCTGAAGGACATGTTGAAGGCATATGTGTTAGAGATGAGGGGTAACTAGGATGCATACTTACTATTAGCAGAGTTTACATATAATAACAATTACCATTCCAGTATTTAGATGGCCCCTTATGAGGCTTTGTATGGGAGAAAGTACAAATCCCCTCTATGTTGGATTAAGCTAGGTGAGAAGAGTTTGATAGGACCTGAGATTATGGACCAGACCACACAATAGATATATTTAATTAGAAAGAAACTCCTCACAGTTCAAAGTAGGCAAAGCAGCTATGCTGATAAGAGAAAGAGGCCATTAAAGTTTAAGATTGAAGACCATGTATTTATCTAAGTGTCTCCAGTGATTGGAGTAGGCCAAACTATGAGGGTAAGGAAGCTTAGTCCTAGGTACATTGGTCCATTTAAGATCTTTGAGAAAATTGGACTTGTGGCCTATCATATAGCCTTACCTTCTAACCTAGCCCAAGTTCATAATGTTTTCCACTTCTCTTAGTTGAAAAAGTACTTACCAAACCCCTCACATGTCATAGAATATGAGTATGTTCAATTGCAGGAAAATCTTTCCTATGTAGTGAAACCAGAGAAAATTGTGGATGCAAAGCTAAAACAACTGAGGCACAAGAACATTCCTTTGGTAAAAGTGATTTGGAGGGGTCTAACATTTGAAGAGGCAACCTAGGAGCTCAAGAAAGAGATGAGAATGAAATACCTAGAGCTTTTCCCTTGAGGTATGAATTTAAATTTCAAGGACAACTTTTATTTAAGGAGGTAGAAATGTAACATCCAAGTTTCATAGAAACGAGGACTCAAGACTTCAAAATTTTTTAAGTCTCCTCAATATAGCTAGGATACTTGTTCGCTATAGCTAGGGTGCTAGTTCACTGTAGCGAGGATGTCAGTTCGCTATAGTAAGTTCGTGGCCCATACAAAATTCAAGGAATTTCTCGCAATAGCGCTAGCTATGGCAAGAACAGTCGGGAAGCTCTAGCAATAGCGAGAGTTATCTCTTACTATAGAGAAACCTGATTATGAAAACACTAAGGAGGGATTTTTAAATGAAAAGATTAAGTTGTCCAGGGTTCTTAGAGATCCTAAAAACTATAGGAATCCCTGGAATGGTTTAAACTCCTTTCGATGTATGTTTTTAAGTATCAGTTGACCCAAACTTTGACTATTCTATTTAGGAAGATTTTAAATCCAAATTGAGTGATTTCAAAGCTATTTTATAAGTTTAAGGACCTAAATTTTATAATAGAAAAGACAGTTCTTGAAAAGGAGCCAAAATGAACTTAAACTGGACATGCCACAAATGTAGGACATAAATGTCATTTTTTTGGGACAATTTCCTTTCCATTCTTCTTTTTATTAGGCGACCTCTTCTCTCTCCTAAATAACTAAATCTTTTTTTACTTAAGACTAGGGGAAAGCTCTGTTAAGAAAGGTGCACCATAGGAGAAGAAAAGAGAAAGAAGGAAGAAATCAAGCATAAAGGTAGGAAAATGGAAGAATTTCATGGCCTTTCCTTCTTTAATGTTGTTCTCCTTCTCTTAAGCTTTTTTCCTATGGTTTTGGTTGTTTATTTGGGTTTGTTTTGGCCTTGGTTCAAAGGAGAAAGTTTAGAGTTTCAAGGAGGAAGCTAAAGTAAAGAAAGAGACTCTTGAAGAAGCTAAGGAACTAAGGTACATCTTTTTGTCTTGTTGCTTCTTCCTCCCTTGTGTATGAGTGTGTGGGTTCGGCCTTGGAGAGAGCTAGGGAAAGGGAGTAGATTCTAACCTAGAACAAGCAAGAAACCATTGAATTAGGCTATGGGAACCTAGAAAATACAAAGAAAATCGAAAAAAAGCTAGTGAATTTCAAGAATAGGAAGTTAGGGATCCTTAAAGATATTATAAATTTTGTTTTGATCCATAAATTCCCTAGCCTATGTGAGTGTTGTTTTGAGTTCCTAAGACTCCTAAGAAGCCTCCCAAGTGCCTTTTGCTTCAAGAAAAATTACAAATCCCTCAAGCACCAAACCATGTAAGTGTCTCAGCCTAGAGCTCTTAGTGAGGCTAGGGAGTGTTTTAATTTGTTTCAAGCATAGTTTGGGACTTTACATGATGCTATGGCTTGCTTTAAAAGTGTGATTGGATGCTACTTCTTGTGTTTAGGCCAAAGAAATCAAGCTTAACCTATTTGTGGGTGTGAGATCGAGAAGGGAAAAGAGAAGCAAAGGGAAGAATTGTGTTTAATTTTTGAGGTAGCTCTCCATCCCTTTCTTATATGTAATATGGTTGTGTGAATGTCACTTTATGCATGTATGCGTGCTTGAATCTTAAGAAATGCCATATGCTATTATTTGACTCCAATGGTACCATTGTGTTTCTTGATTGGCATTTGGTTGTAAAATTGTACTCCATGGATGAGGTTATGCCAAAAGTCTCTTGTAATGGGTGAAGTGAAGCCAAAAGTCCCTATGAATTGGTGAGGCAAGGTCAAAAGTCTCATGGGTGATTGAGGTCAAGTCAAAAGTCACTAGATCAAGGGTGAGGCTAATCTAAAAGTCCCAAAAATAGGGTGAGGTTAGACCAAAAGCTCTTTGAGCTTGTTCTTAGTTTCAATGTGTTATAATGGCATTGAAATTGTGAATGTAACACTTTTTGAAGGTGTGTATAACATGCTTGTATCTTGTGACATGAATATATGCTTATCTGTTTGCTTGAAAAGGATGTTTGAGCTATTGAAATTCTTTGTATCTTGTAACATCCGATCTTTTGAAAATTCAAGAAAACGTAAGAAAACGCGAGAAATGTAACATATGATTTCTTCGTCAACGTACGAAATTCACTAGATACAAAAGGAAGTCCCCCAAATAGAGTAAATTGAGGTCTAATAAAATTAGACTAATATTCTAGACCGCAAATAATGATGAGTCAAGGCCAGAGGTGCCCTAAAATTGGGGTTAAAATAGATGAAAAAGAAAAGAGATTAGAAAAAGGTCCTGAAGAGCCTCCGAAGTCAAGTATGAAGGAGCCAGGGACCAAAATGCACACAAAAAAATTATGAGCAGGGCAAGATGTATAAATTGTTTGAAAGTTCAGGGAACTCTAGTTTCACCCTATATTTATGGCTTTAGGCATGAATATAAAAAAATCAGGCAAGAATCTCATAAATCTGTGACCTATGGTTAAACTCCATTTGATAAGACAAGTCCAATGATGCCAAGTTGTCTGGATAGTCGAGCAGGATTCGGTCTAAGATCCGATTAGCCCGATCAATAGTTATGAGCAAAATAGAAAAAAGAAGTTATAACAACTACAAAAATAGAAATAGTTAAATGTCTAAGAAACCCTGAAGGAGTTTCAAGGACTAAATTGTAGTAAATAAAAACGTTATAGCACAATCATAATATAAAACGATGAAAACTACACCTATAAGACCCGGGTGTCCGATTGACACCGAAATTTATGAGGATTAAGGTTAAGGGCCCCTTATCCATGTTTGAAGCTCAGTATAGCCAGAAAGTAGAGAAAATAATATTCATAAATTTTAGAAGGTCTAAAGGTATGTATTGTACTGTAAAACCTTAATCGAGCCCGGATACCGATTGTTAGACTGCTGTAAGGCCCAATAGTTAATTCTAAAGGTCCAAAAGAGTAGAGAAGATATTATTAGGGTTTTAGAGAAGATGAAACCCAAAGATAAATATAAAATAAAAGGGAAAGAAGAACAAGATTTTAGTCATTTTAAAGAATTAACCATAATTAAGTTAGAAACTAACTATGGTTGAGTTAAAAGTTGATCATGGTTGAGTTAAGAAATTAACCATGGTTACTATTCATAACTTAAGGGCTACGAAAAGGTATCCAAGTGTGTGGCCAAGAATTTTTGGAAGAAGATATTTAGTTATGAAATTAGAAAATCAAAATAAAAAGAAATGGAAGGTTAAGATTTGATCTTGAAAAGGTTGATCCAAGGGTCCAAATTTAGTATCACCATTTAACTTCATCCAAATTTATCTCCTTCACCTCCATTCCACCATTTTCATGCCACACACTAGGGAAGAGGAGAGAAAAACGTGAAGAGAGAGAGGGAGAGAGAAAAAGTGGAAGAAGAAGTGAAACCAAGCAAAACTACCACCATTCTTTACCAAATTTCTTCATCTTCTCCATCCTCCAACCATTTCCTCCAAAGGGCAGCTGCATATTTATCTTTTCTTCAAGGTGAAATGTTGCTCTAAATGGGAAGAGAAAGGATTCTAGTGTGAGAAAAGTAAAGGAAGCAAGGATTAAGTTTAAATAGTAAGTTTTCTCCATCTTATACTTGCAAATCACATGCTTTAAGCTAGTTTTGTTATACCCTAGCTATGAGTCATTTTTGGACATCATATGAATCATTAGAAATGGAGTTTATATGTTGAATATGAAGGCCTTGAAATGAAGTTTATATGTTGAACATGAAGGCCATATGAGCTTAGTTATTGTTATTATGTGCTGGGACTTTAAAAAACACAAAGATTATAATTTTTGGGAAAATAGAAATCATGGGGAGATGCTGTCCGAATTTTTCCAAAATTTTTACAGTGTTTTCTTGATGTCTTAAAGTCGTGTATACCAAATTTCAAGTCCTAAAACAAAAAGGAAAAGGCTATGAAATTTTTAGAACCAAAGAAATGCACTTTTGAGCCTAAAATGGAGCTAGATTATGTGATGACCAAAACATGATGTTAGGGCTGGAATTTGATGATTTTATCCATTCCAATGGTTTCAAAAGGGTTTTTTTTAGCTAGGAATACCTATGGGAAAGCCCCCAAAACTCAAGGGATAAAATTCCTAAATTTTGGCCAAGAAATGCATACTATTCGGCCATAGTGAATGGGAAGGGAAGGAGAAGATTTTTCTAATTCCAATGGCCCCATTAAGTTTAAAAGGGTCATTCTACTTTAAAATTTAAAGTTTATGTGTTGATTGTAATGAATTATTATTATGATTATAGGGTTTGATGTTGTTTTGGGAACTCTAAAAGCAAGTAAACTGAGTTCCAAACATTGAGGAGCAAAGTTTGCTAAGATAGTAGTTTTCCTCTCTCTTTCCTTAAGCTTGTATGTTTGTATAATGATGAGTGTTATGCTATATCAAGTTGTCATTTATGCTATAAGATGAGACATGTATGCTTAGATTGTGCTTGGCCTTGTATGAAATTCCTTGTATTGCTATGCGATATGTGGCATCTTGACTGGCATTAGGTTATGTACTTACATGCTTGCTTGTGAATGAGATTAGTTTACTACTACTGAGCTTTCATAATCTTACCATAAATATAACCCATGCTAGGTCCGAGTTCAAGCAAAGAAAGAGCAAGACCTTACTTTTATGCACCACATTTTGTCATGTAATTAAATATTTTAGATTACTGCGTGTATGAGTTATATTATGACACTGTAAGGTACTTAGGTATGAAATGGAAAGCCATGTATATACCTAACCCTGAAGTAAAAAGAGTATGACTAGCGTGCCTAAGATGCAAGAATGCCTGTGCTTATATAAAGGCAAAATAATAATAATATGACCAATGAGGGGTAAAACTGTCCAGTTTGTTGTAGGGGCAACTTTATATGAATTTATATGTGCTCTGCTAAGTAAGTATTTTTCCTTTGTAAATGGCTTAGAGAGCTTGAAGCAGAGCCCTGAACCAACCATATATGATTTTTTTATAATTAATTATGTATTTTCAAGGTTGGACAAAATTCGAGAAATGACCAAATGAATCGTAAAATTGTATGAGGAAGTTTTTAAAAGGAAAAATTTTAATTAGTTTAGGTTTCCATTGACTCCTCTAAGTTTATATAAGGTAATTGTAGTAGGACAAGTGTTATAAAATAAGGTATTACAAATCTCATCCCTTTCCCTCTCCCATCTCACTGTATCTAGGTGGAGCTTATGAAGCTAAAGATGGAAGTTAAGGAGCTTAATGGACTATCTTTTGAAATTTGTATAGTTTTAATGTAGTTGAATGTCAAAGTGCATATGTACATATTATTTTTGAGATGTAAACATGTGAGCAAATGTAAAATTATGTATATGTAGTGTATGAACCAAAATTGGAGCCAATTCAATGAGAAATTATATTTTGGGTACTTGGTAGCTCATTCTTAGTTGTGCATTATTGCATATGGCATAGTGAGATTATGAGGAAAGGTAGCTTAGATCATTTGGAAAGCTCACACATGCTATGTTTATACTTTAAAACTTGCCCAAGAGGTGGTAGAGAAGTTAGGAAGCCATTTGGATCAACTTTGACCCTTATATGGTGCCAAATTTGCCATATTCGTGAGCTATATTAAGATCTGACCAAATGAGCTCCTCTTGGTCTAATATTTGGCATGCATATAAGTTTCATGTAGATATTTTTGGGAAGCTAAAGTTTATATTATTTGGAGCTCTAGAGAATTTTTGGTGAATTTTCAAATTTGACAAATTTTAATAGAATTAGCATTATTATGTGCAATTGGTCAAATCCTTTGCCTCTGTCACTCAAAGGTCAAATAGTGTCAAATAGCTATAAAATTTTACAGCATAAACTAGACATGAAAATATTTTTGCAGCACTTGAAAGCACCTTATTTGGATTTATATAGAGGGAGAAATGAATTTTTGAACTTCCATATCAGTATCAGGGACGTCGTCAGACCTTTATTACTATTTCATAGGTTTTCATGCCCTAGTTGCTTCTGTTTTGGTCTAGACTTATTTTGTCCCTTAATTTAACATTCCTAGCTTTCTAAAATGGTATGGTTTGTTGGGTTTTAATATTCCTAAATTTAGTTATGAATTTTTAAAATTTATATTAGTAATTTGTGATAGCAAACTTGAGAAGCCAGACCTTTCAAGATTTTCTGATGTCAATCATGATCTAGCTTAGGTTTCATGGCCTGGAATGATTTTTAAATTATAGTTGACATCTAAAGCTTTCTAGAAAGCTATCATTTGCTGGATTTCAATGTTTCTAGAATTAATTATGATTTTTAAAGTTGGTGCCTAAAATCTAAATTCTAGACCCATGAGCAAATTGTAATTTTTCTGGTTTTTAGTTTCAAAGCCATGGTTCATGGATTGCTTTATGATATGTATGAGTTGAAGAGATGAAGTATGAGTGGAGAATGGTGGCGGTGTGTTTATATAGTCCACATAACATGAAATGAAAATTTTAGACCCTATGTAACGCAATAAAATGTTAGTATTTTTATCTCTTTTCTTGGAAATTCTAGGGAATCAAGCATGAATACTAGTCTAATAAGGCCAATGCCTTATGGTATTATAGAAGAGGCCTATAAAATATTAACAAGGACATCTTAAACTGATGGAAGGACATAAGCGAAGAGTGCCTCATACCACATGCTATCCCAAAGTCCATCCTTGATTATGTCCTCAATTTGGCTTATGTCTATGAGGTTGTGTATGTGGACTACAAGGATAGAGTAACAAATGCAGAGTTGCTGAAAGAACAGGTTATCACAGTGCTCGTGGACCCCTTAGCCATTAAGCAATAGTAGTAGCTATTTTGAACCTCTTGTGCTGGTTTGGCAATTATAAAGTTGCAATCGTGACCGCAATCTTGATTTGTGATATATGGAATAATAAATGTTACCATACCAAGCAACCATGAAGGGATATATGCAAATATATGTGTAAAAATTACTCACGTGGGCTGCAAGTTATTTTATTTTGTATGAAATGATCAATGTGTGCAATTAAGGTGACACAAAAGCTATTGTTCTAGTTTTTGTCCTTGCTTATATAATTTTAATAAAATAACTTTTTATTGTGAGAGCCTCATAACTAAAACCTTATTTTGGTTATCTCAATTTGGTCTCTCATGAACATTTTTACTTTTTATTTGGTCTTTTAAATATTAAACTGTCATAATTTATGTCTTTTTGTTATTATGATGTTTAAATTTAAAATAGTGTGATTGATTTTTAACTAACTTTCACCAAGATCATATGAGATTAAATCCTAATAATCACACCAAGGGAAGATGAATAAGGTTATAGTATTTTTTTTCAAAATATCTTGTAAACACACTTAAATTAACAATAATAATAGCTAAACCTAGAATTAAACAAGTTAATAGTACCAAGTTAGAGAACTTAAAAACTCTTAGCAAAAATCAATAAAGCACAAAAGCAGATTTTTTCACCTTCACTCAAGTACAAAACACACCAAACTATGCAATGGTAGTAAATGTGATGCAAGAGAAAATTTAAGAGTTAAGACAGGAAAATGAACATAAGAATTTATTTTGGTTTGGTCTAATAATGATCTATAATACTAAGGTTTTCCTTTGCTCAACTAAGATGGATTGCAAGTAGGATTTCACTCACTTACCAACAATGACAAGCTTTTCCCACGCTCATCTTGAATGGATTACAAGAAGGTTTTCTATCATTTATCATCCACAACATTGCAAGTTTCATGAATTCATACTACCTAATCCATGATCTAGTCATAAAATCACTTTACTAAGTTTATTTAGGTTACCTAAATCATCTAATGGTTTCCACACACTTAGAAGCAAGACGATCAAAGGTTGAATAAGTAAATCATATCATTAATTGCAAGTAAAGTGAATAATTTCAACCTTCTATATGCTACGATTTATCATAATCCTAAATCAACAAACTCAACTCATAAATAATAGCATTAATAACATTATAAATAGAGCATGCATCAAATGGGTCTAAAAATGTAAGGAAAAACAAGAAAAGAAGAGAAAAGAAAAATTAATCAATAAATCTTCTCCTCCAAAACCAAGCTTCCCCTATGGCATAGAGCTCTCCCCAAGCTCCCTTTTGCACCCCAAAAGCTCAAAATGGTGACCTCCCTTGAAGAATGTTGAATCCCTAGCTAAAAATGCTCAAAATATAAAGTTAAAATACTATTGTAATAAGTTTTTGCTACAAGTGCCTTAGGCTTGGGTGCCATAGTGTGGTCCATTCTATGCAACAGTATATTTTTCTAAGCACTATGGTGCTCAAATCCACCATTGCACTGCTATAATTTTTTTCAACAACAATTTTTACTTTCAATAACAATTTCTTACCCTCTTTTGCAACCCTTCTCAACTTTTGTTGCTATTAACTCTAAACTTTCTAAGCTCTATTTCTTTATATTTCTAACATAAACTATTTACAATATATTAACAAAGATTAAACAATTTAACAACCTAAAAATATACTAAAAACACAAAACATAACTTTTACTCAAGTAAACCAAAAATAAACTCAAATCTAATAAAATAAAGCTAAAACTTACTAAGTAGTCACTCATCTAAAATTTATTAACCTTATATACCAAAAACACCTTAAAATGATAAGAAACACATGATAAATTAAGGGCTCATCAACTACAAAAAAAAATGTATTTAGCAAGGGACATCCCTTTATAAACTAACTCAATAACAAATTAGCGAGGGCATAGGTCCCTCACTAAATTCCAACTACTAATGCAATAACCCAAAATCTAGGAGATGGAAAAATAGTGGCAATTAAGTTATGAATTTAAATAAAAAGTGGTATGACTCTAATATTAAGAAATTTTCACATGATAACAACAATAATAAGAACAAAGTAATTAGGATAAATTAAATTAGACTATGGATATATTTATCTTAAAAAAAATTATTTAGAATTAAACTCATTTATCTTACAAGTTGAATTTTAGCTAAACATTTTATTTTATTTTATTTTATCTCATTTCAATTCTATTTTCTATTTCTAAAAATCATCAATATCCTATTGGAAAGATCTAACCAAAAATAATTAGTTGGTTTTATGACTGGCCCTTTACTTCTTCCCAAAATCTCCATCTTCCCATTGAAAAATAAGTATTAGGAGGAGTGAACAAAACTTCATTCCATTTCAAGTTGTGCAATGTTCTTTTTCTATTCAGATAGAGGGAGGTGTGTTTTATCATTTTCCTTATGCTTTTTTCCTTCGCCATACCCAATTTCTACCATGGCCCTCACCAAGTAAAAATATTAGAATTTTGAATTATATCCTTTTCCATTAAAGCCACGTGAAGTACATAGAAAGAATTTTCATAGGAATGTGTTTCCTTTTAAAAGTGTACACAGAAGTATATGTATTGTAATAGTAATAAAGTATTGTTCTCATGAGGATTTGTCACTAAAATAACTGTGAAATACTAAGATTGTACACCTTAATCTACATTAAACTAACAATAAATGTGACAGGAAATTAGAACTAAAATAAACATGTGAAAATAACAAAATAAAGGAGAAATACCATTTTAGATGAAATTATAAAGCAATCGAGTTTAGGATTATGATTCTACCTATTATTTTGTATGAACTAATTGCCTTTCTTCATCTTACTCTTAATGTCTTTAATAACTTTGGACTTTAATTTACCCCTAAGTATCTTTCAAATTACCTATA
This sequence comes from Erythrophleum ivorense, assembly GCA_026724425.1. Classification (NCBI taxonomy): domain Eukaryota; kingdom Viridiplantae; phylum Streptophyta; class Magnoliopsida; order Fabales; family Fabaceae; genus Erythrophleum; species Erythrophleum ivorense. The sequence goes on along the minus strand of JAIUCV010000013.1, from coordinate 23,584,619 downwards.
AGCATTCACCTAATTAATCTATAACTCCCTATGCAATTAATTTAGAGGCTTAATGTAATAACCGATAATTCTTAAATTGAACTGAACTTGATAAATTGAAAGAGGAATGGTCAAAACCTCTCTGGTTTGAATTTTAAAGTGTTGGTTGACCAAAACTTTGATCGAATCATTTGGCTAGGTTTTTAATTCAATTTAGGTCAAACCAAAGCAATTTTATGAATTATGGGACCTAAATTTTGTGATGAAAAAGACGGTTCTAAAAAAGGAGTTGAAATGAGCCTAAAATAAAAGAACCAAGATGAGGGACTAAATTATAATTTTGAAAAGTTATGTAAATAGATCTTTGAGCTTCTTAAACATGTCCCACTTCTATCCACTTCTTATGACTGACTTTCTCTAGTCTATAATAGATCCAAGCTCTGCTTAAGGAGGTATACAAGGAGAGAGGGCAAGGGAGGAAGAAAGAAGCCTTGAAAGGGTAAGATTTGATTACTTTTTCATGCTCCTTCCTTTACTAAATCTCTTTTCCTTTGTCTCCTTTCTTCTCCGATGGTTTTGATGATTAATTTGGACATGTTTGGTGGCTGAATCAGCAAGAGGAAGAGAGAATTTAGGAGAGCTCTTTGAAGTATAGGAAAACACCTTTGAAAAGCTTCCAAATAAGGTAATTTTTTATGGCTAAAGCTTGCTCCATCATGCTTCTTTTTCTTTTATGTAATTAAGCCAGATTAGGACCATATGTTACGGGTCTATTTCTGATTTATACTCGATGGTAAGTGAGGCTTTGAGTCATGAGAAATCAAATGAAACAATTAAGATGCAAAAAGAACCATTAGAAAACAACTGATGGAAATTAGGGATTTTGTTGCACCTTGGCAATTATGAAGCTTTCCAATGATAGTTTAGGTTGCCTAAGAGTATGTATGAATTCTCAAAACATCTAGGAAGCTTCATGGATGGCAGCTTCCCTAGGAAATGGAAGAAAACTCCATGGGCTTCCATTATGTGCTAAGTCTTGGCCTAAAGGGGAAAGTGACACCTAGGGAGTTTTTGTTTTTTAATTCCAAAGATAGAAATGCTCTAAATATGATTAATAAATACCAAGGGAAGTATTAGTATGAACCTAGAAGCCATGGTTTATGTGTAATACCATAATCTCATAGACCTTATACTATAATAATCAAAGCATTTTATACTCATTTATATGAAATTTTCAAACTTTGGCAACAGAATTACGCATATTGGACATTGAAATAATTCAATCTTTGCCCACATGAGCCATTTAAACTTACCTTAATTCATTTCCATCCATAATGTAATATCCGATTCTTTGAAAATGAGAGATTATGTTATGCGACCATTAGAATGTATATTGAGCATGAAGTATGGCAGCGGACTAAGTTAATTTAAGGGCTGAAATAATATCTCATCACCTGGGTCGAAGATCTTGTCGACAAGATCCTATAATCTGTAGTGCAATTTTTAAGACCTTATCGACAAGGTTTTCGCTAGCAAGTACAAAGTCTTCTTGTACAATATGTTAAAACTTGTGTGGTCTAGAATTGAGTATGAAGGGCTTTTTAAATGAAAGTTTTGAGTTCTCTGGGGTTCTCAGAGGTCCTAAAAACTATGGAAAGCCCCGGGACAACTAAAGCCCCTCCGGTGGATATTTTTTAATGTCGGTATACCTGAACTTTGGCAGGTTAGTTCAGGAAGGTTTTAGCTCCGATTTGAGTGATTCCAAAGGCATTTTACTAAATTGGGAACCTAAAATTTATAATGAAAAAGACGGTTCTCAAAAAGGAGCTAAAACGAGTTAGAAATGAAACTACCAAGAACAAAGGACAAGATAGGAATTTTTGAAAAAGTCCTTCTTAAACCTATATATATATATAGCGTTCTTCTGCTCCCCTCATTTAGATCGACCAAACTCTACCTAAAAACTAGAGAAAGCTCAAGGGAAGGAGGCGTGCAAGACTAAGGCAAGGGAGAAGGGAAATTTTCAAGAAAAAGGTAAGAATTGTTAGAATTTCCTAGTCTTCTGCTTAGGAAATCTCTTCTCCTCCTTCTCCCCTTTCTCCTTATAGCTTTCTTAGAGTTTTTGGTGCTGTTTTAAGGTCAAACCAAGAGGGGAAAATTCGGATTTGAAGATAGGAAGCCAAAGAAAGTGAGAATCAAGTGAGAAAACAAGGAAAATCAAGGTAAATCTCTTATTCCATGGTAGATACTTCCCCCCCCTTCTTCTCCCTATTTCGCCCCATATATGTAGATGCAAGAAGGATGGAATTTTGAAGAGAACCAAGGGTGAATTCCATCAATTTGAGGGAGGAAAGTAAGAATATGCAGAGAAATCTAAGTAAAAACTATGATTTTACAAGATAGAAAAGTTAGAGTTTTGATTGCACCTTAAGCTCTATCATGAACCCTAGCCATATTTTATGATTTTTAAGGATCCATATGAGTTCCTAAGACATCAAGAGAGCTTCCTACATGATTCTTCCACTAAAAGAAGTAAGGAAACTCCATTAGTGCCTTGTGGAAGCATAGCTTCGGCCAAGGAGAGTTCATGTGCCTAGGGAATGTTTTAATTCCTTCCAAGCTTAGTTTTGTATCATGTATGATAGGAGAGTATGAGAGGAAGCCTTGGGAAAAGTTTGGAAACCATAAAAAGTAAGATAGCCTTATATGTTTCATAATATGACTTAAAGAAGCAACACCTAGCAAGGCTCCTAGAATTGATTATGTGATGACTCCAAGAGATTTAAATGGAGTCAAGAATCATGAATGAATAGATAGAATGGAGCCAAGATGATATTTTCTTAAGGTTGCTTCATTAAGTACATTATAGAACCATGAAAGAGTTTTATGAGTCATCTAGCTTTTCTAGTGAATGTGTGGCCTTAGACTTTATTTTAAGAGTATAATTAGCTTCCATATGATGTGTCTAGGCCAAGAGGAATGACCTCCACCTTCTTAGGCGTGTGAGGTCAAGGAAGAGGATTCAAGACTTAAGGAAAAAGTATGCAAATGCAAGCAAGGTAGCTCTCTTCACCTTCTCTCATGCATGGATGTGTGTTTAGCTTGTTTTAGAATATGTGTATGTGTATTTTCAAGCTGTGAAAAGTATGCTAGCATGCCTTTATATGCCATGATTCTTGATGCCATGTTATATTTTCAAATGACTACATGATGTTTGTATGAGTTTGCTTGAGTGTGGAGATGTAACACCCCAAAAATTAATTAAGGTGTTAATCATGGATTAGGTTAATCAGGAATAATTAATATGGAATAATCGGGTAAGGTAAGTAAATAGAGATTTTAGAGAGATGAATTATTAATATGGGTTTGAGATTTAATTGGGAGAGAAATTCATCTAGGCCCAAATTAATGTAGGAGGTCATGATAAGAGGCTAATTGAGGCCCAATAAGCTAGGTGCAGACCCAACTTGATCCAATGTGATAGAGGCCCAAGACCCACATTGTATAGGCTTTTATAATTGACCCAATAACCCTTGTGTAGACCCAAAACCTTTGGGCTCTTAAAACTTAGTCTGGCCCAATTGGATTTTAGCAACCCAACACCTCAAAATTGGCCCAACCAAAGCTAAAATCTGAAGCCCAAATAGAGTTAGACCTTGGAGCAACCCATGACCCATATTTGATCCAACTTAAACCCTAATGCTTCAGCCAACTCTCTATTTGCTGAAACACAAACACCCATCTCAAAATTCGGATGTCCAAAGGAGGCTCTAGGGTTCTTGGCATAAATCCACTATTTCTCACCTCTAAGCTCAAAATTAGCCAAGGTAATAGTTATATAACTTAATCCTCTCATCTTTCTCTTCATTTTGGTCTGATTAGTTTTTCATTTGGAGTATTTTCACCATACCCAAACTTTGAAATGTGGGTGTTTGGGGATTTTCTTGATGAAATTCGTAAGTTAAGGCTACAGCTATCATTAGATAGGTATGAACTCTTCTTTTTGAGGTAATTCTGCTGATTTGAGACCCTAATGACTTGATTATAATATGGGTATTAATTTTGTACGAATTTGATTAGGATTTTAAATGAAATATTGACCTTTTCTGGTAAAGGACACTACGATCTGAATTTGGGACTTGTAGTGGCTGGGTAAGTGATTCTTAGGTAGTCATTAGCAATTTAAATTCTTTGGGTACTGATTGCAACTGTTAATGATGAATTATAGTAGTAATTCTATGATGCTATGATTATAAGGAGATTTCTGCACCATTGGTGACTGTTGCAATTGTCTACAAGTGAGGTAACTGGGTTTATATTAATTCCATGCATATATCTATTTTAATTTCATATTTGCTATACATGAATGATTTGAAATGTTGAATGAATTGGTTGGCTATCAATTGTATTGTGATTGGACCTTATGAGTCCATGGTGGAGCTATGGTGTGGCTGCCACCTGTGCATGTGCTTCGATCGAGCACCGGGTTATGATCAAACCCCAGATGCACCGAGCCCTAGTTGTGCTCAATGAGGAGTAGGTGTCGTGGACAGGCCTCTCCAGTGTTAATGGCCTTTAACATATGAAAATATGATGGCTAATATGAGATAGTGATCGTGATAGCCTAATTGTTTCATTTATTGATATGACTGATATTCTTCTGATGCTTATGTAAAATTATGCTTATATGCTAATTAAACTGGAATATATGATGGAATTGCCTTAGTTACTGAGATTTATATCTCACCCCGTTTTATGGGATTAATATTTCAGGTGAAGGTCTTTGGGTAAGGATAAGGGGAAGCAAGTGGATGAAAATCCATGAGCTCTAGCCATGTGTGGAAGAAGCTACACTTGGGCTAGTCTAAGTAGAGTAGATGCAATTTTGTTATTAGTTTACATAGCATCATCATGTATTCATGTTGCCAAGTGTCAGCATTCATATTTTGCTTAGTTGAAATGTAACCATTAAGGATTTAGGTCTCATTATAGTTGGATATTAATGTATGAACTTGTAGCATCATATATATAGTTTTGTTAAAATTGTGATATGGTTTACCATATGAGAATTGTAGTCATGTGATGCATTGGATGTGAACATAAACTATTGATGAATGAAATCTCTATGGAATGTACATGGGATGTTAATTGTTGCTAATGCATGTGTTCTTGCTGTCATTAATCTATGAATTTGTTGATATGAGATAGTGGGGCAATTAGGATATAGTACCTATGTTTTGAATTGAAAATGGAGAGTTAAATGAGTAAATAGGGTAGGAAACTACCATTAGAATCATATAAAATGAGAGAAAGTGGTCCTAGAGTGTTCCTAAGATGAGAGCTAGAGCGTGTGGGATGAAAGTTGGGTGATGTAGTCACAGGAGGGAGTCATGCCGCGGCTAAGAAGGCTTTGCTGCGGCCAAATGAGTGACAGAGTTGAGGGGCGCCGTGACATAACGCATCTCGCTGTGGCACAAGAGAAGAAAATTGGTCTGGGGAGTGACAGTGGCGAGGCGTGCCGTGACTTGAGAAATCTCGCCGTGGCATAAAGTGAAAAAAATCCCCAAGAGGGAAACAGAACCGAAACTCACTGCGGCTCAGTATGTCCTGCCGCAGCGCGAGTCGTGGAAATTAATAAAGGGTTGCACAATAGCAAAACTCGTCGCGGCGCGAATGTATTGCGCCGAGGCAAGGATCGTGGGAGTTAGAACAATAGCTCCATGAGGCATTTTCGCCGCGGTGCAAATTGTGTAATTTGTTCAATGATTCCAAAACTTAATCTAGTCGCGGCGGAGGAGTTCTAAGCCGTGGCGCAAGTCTCCAAATTCATACCTTTAGCCTAGAAACCCCCTTTTCTTTAATGGTGATATTAAGAAATGATATGAGAATACTTGTGGGAGGTTATTGAGTGTTGAAACTGATGGATGGATGAATCATAAACCCCTCATGGTAGTATGATGTCTTTTATACATTTTTGTTTTGTTTGTGTTTGTATAGTGATGACCCTAACATCAAGGTTCAAATTTTCATATATTTTCATAATGTGATAAATAGTAACGACTCCAAACCTTGATCATCAATTATTAATTGTATATTTAACCATAATTACAATGATTATAAGATAGGGTTGTCACAAGAGAGGCTAAGAACTCTTCCCTTTGGTGATGATGAGCCAAGAACCCTTGAGCTTAGTTGAGACATAGCAAAGAGTTTTCCAAAAGTCAAGTGGGCTCCCAAGAGTACAGTTGAGTCCAAAGCTCTTAAAGAATGGGTGAGGCAAATCCAAAATCCATGAAGAGAAGTGTGAGGCCAATCCAAACACTTGGTGAGCTCTTGAATGTCTTCTATGATGTGTTCATATGCCAAGCTTGCTTTTTAAATGTGTATGACTTCTATTTTCTCCATGTATACATTTGTAAGGCTTGCTTTGCACATATTATGTATGATTGAATGGGAGATGAGCTATTGGCATTCTTTGAATCTCATCCCCTCCTCTCCAATGTCTTAACATGCTAGGTGGCACAATTGAGCAAGGTATTGGAGGCCACCAAGCTTAGAAGAAGAAGATGAGCATCAAAGTATATGAATATGCCTAGTTTTGCCTTCTTTTTTGCCATATACATGGCATATGATGTAATCTCATGATAAAATTATTATGTAACCATATGAACATATGTAAATACCCAAATGTATGATGTATGAATGAAGTTTGAGGCCAAATGTATGAGATAGCATGTTTTGGGTATTGAATGGCAAGTTTAGCTCTTGAATGGCTAGATAGATTAGTGTAATAATGGAAGTGGAATGGCCAATTTTAGGTGTATGATATTTGGGACCACTTGGACAGTTCATACAAGTCCTATTTATGCTTTTAAACTTGCCCAAGAGGTGCCAAATACCAAGCAAGACCATTTGGGCACACTTAGTCTCTAATATGGATCAAATTTGACCATATTGGAAACCTATACCACTTTTTGCCCAAATGAGCTCTTCTTGATCTAAGATTTTGCATACATCTAGAGCTTGTTGAGATATTTTTGAGAAGCTAAAGTGTAGAATTTTCAGAGGTCTATAGAATATTTGATGAATTTTCAAAGTTGAGAAATTTTCTGGTTTTGGTCTGGTGTACTGTTCACTCAGGTCCGAAAATGAAATCTGTCACTCAAGGGGAAAATGATTTCCAATTGCTATAAAATTTTATAGGAAGAAAATAGACACTCCCAGTGATTTGTTCCAACTAGAAGCACCCCATTTGGATCTCTAGAAAGGGAGACATGCATTTTCGAAGTTTCTGTCCAGCATCAGGCATCCAAACTGACCCAGGGCAGTGTTTGATTAGTTTTCGATGCCTGGACATGTATGTACTGGTATAAAGTTATTTTTTTACTCTAGTTAACATCTGTAACTTTCCATATTGGTATCATTCATGTGCATTGGATTTTTTTAGAATTAATTGGACATTTTTGAAATTTGCTGCAGAAACTTGTGATAGTACCAGTAGCCAGCCAGACCTCCGTCCCTTTTCGAATGTCAAACGTCTTATGTGTGTTTCATCATCTAGTCATATTTTTAACATATATTAGACATGTGTAGCTTCCCAAAATGGCAAAGAACACATGATTTTGATTTTTTTAGAATTATTTATGATTTTCCAAAGTTTGTGACAGAAAAGAGGAAATTCTGGCCAAAAATGCAAACATGGATTTTATGTGTTCCTTTGCTTTCCACAAGTTGTAGGACAAATTTGATAATGGAAATGAGATATATTCATGTGTTTAAGTATGAGAATGTGATAGATGCATTCATATGACCCACGGGACTCTAAAAGAAAAATTTTACCCGTAGAGAAATGTATTTTAATTTATAACTCCCTATGCCACTATATTGTTTCGATAGAACGAACATAAGATGAGGCTTGGGAATTGCATGAATTGAGTCCTAAAAGTATGGTGTTACACTTTACCTCTTATTGCCCTTATTCATTAGGCCCAAGTTACTGTAGCTAACATCGAGTAATTGTGTTCTTTATTAACCGAGATCAAACAAGTGGGTTAGGACCTCTGTACCTATAAAGCCTAAGCCTTGGGGGCCTTTCGAAGTCTACATGGTTCTAACTCATTATGGATTGTAAATCACTTCAAATATTTAGTCAACTATACTAATTTATTATACACTAGCTCCCAAACTTTCATGGTCAATTTCCCAATCATAAGTAAGGCCTATATCTCACCCTTTTGTAAGGTTTTTTTTATAGTTAGTAAGGTGTTTTACTTTGCTTTTTTGTCTTCTAAGTTCTCAACATCACTCTAGATGGCCCTTGGAAATTTTAGAATTTTGCTTAGGTAAAGAATTGCTACTCTTGTTGTGATCAGTTGACTACTTCGATAAGCCAGTCAACTAGTTGGTTGTACCCAGTTGGCTTGCTTAGTAAATAGTGGTCAACTGGTCACAAATAGTATTAGTAGCCTTGTTCATCATCCTCATCAGTTACCTGGTCTCATTCATTCAGTCAACCAGTGCCTTATGTAATATCTAGTTCTTTGAAAAAGAGAAAAAACGTGAGAAACGTAACGTACGGTTTCTCTATAAATGTACGAAATTCACTGGATACAAAGGGAAGTCCCCCAAATAGAGTGATTTGAGGTCCCAAGAAATTTATGTAGAATTCTAGACTCCTAAAAATGAGAATCTCATGCTCAAATGGAAAGAAAAATAGAGCTAGAATGGAGAAACAAATTTGAACAAAAGGTTGACGAAACATAATGGCATTTTTGTAATTTGGAGTAAATTTTGAAATTTTCACATGAGGGCTTTTTAAATGAAATTTTTAAGTCCTCTGGGGTTTATAGAGGCCTTGAAAACTATGGCAAGCCATGGGACAATTAAAACCCCTCCGGTGGACATTTTTCAACGTTGGTTGACTTGAATTTTGACGGATTCATTCGGGAAAGTTTTAGCTCCGATTTGAATGATTCCAAAGGTATTTTTATAATTTGGGAACCTAAATTTCATAATGAAAAGATGCTTCTCAAAAAGGATCTAAAACAAATAGGAAACCAAAATGCCAAGACGAAGGGGCAAAATTGAAAATTTTGAAAAGTGTTTCTTAAACCTACCTATACATATGAGGAGCCCCATATCCTCTTTCATTTAGCCACATTTGTTTCTATCCTAAATTAAAAAAAGAAGCCTAAGGGTGAGGCACACAAGAAGGAGGAGACGGAAGGAGAGAAACAAGGAAGAGGTATGGATTTTCTTGGCCTTTTTCATGTTTTTCTTTAGCAAACCTCTTCTTCTCCATTTCCTCTTCTTTCCTATGGTTTCATTGAGGTTTTTGGATCTATTTGAGAGAAGCACAAAAGGAAAAATTTGGATTTGAAGAGAGGAGGCGGAGGAAAGGAAGAAACAAGCAAAAAATCAAGAAAAAATAAGGTAAATCTCTATCCCATAGTAGCTACTTCTTCTCCTCTTTCTTCCTTGGTTAGTCCAAAATATGGAGGTCCAAGAAGGCATAGATTTTGGGTAGAACCAAGGGCAAATTTTAGGAATTTAAGGGAGGAGAATAAGAATATGCAAAGAAATTAACTAAAAACCATTAGATTTCAAGATAAGGAGGTTAGGGTTTTGATTGCACCTTGAACTCTACCATGAACCCTAGCCATATTTTATGATGTTTAAGTGTTCATATAGGCTCCTAAGACACCACGAGAACTTCCTCCATACTTCTCCCATCAAAGGAAGCAAAGAAACTCCAAAGGTGCCAAGAAGAAGTATAACCTCGACCTAAGACACTTAAGGCACCTAGGGGTAATTTTAATTTGTTCCAAACTTATTTTTAAGTCATATATGATGGAAGAGAATGAGAGGAAGCCTGGGAAAAATTTTAGAAGCCATAGATAGTGATATGGTATCATAGGCTCCATATTATGGCTTAAAGCAGCAACACCTAGTTAGGCTCCTTGATTTAGTTGTGTGATAACTCCAAGAGGTTTAAATGGAGTCAAAACTCATAAAATGAAGGGAGAGAATAAAGCCAAGATGATGTTTTCTTAAGGTTGCTTCATTAAGTGCATTATGGAACCATAAAAAAGTCATATGAGTTACCTAGCTTTTCTAGTTAATGTATGTGTAACATCCGATTCTTTGAAAATCAGAGAAAATGTGAGAAATGTAACATATGGTTTCTCCATAAACGAATAAAATTTACTGGATACAAAAGGAAGTCCCCTGAAATGAGATAGCTAAGGTCTCAAAAAATTTGGGAAATGTTCTAGACTCCTAAAAATGAGAATCCTAGGCTCAAACGAAAAGAAAAATGAAGCTAGAATGAAGAAATAATTTCTTATAGAAAACTTACGAAACGTAATGGCATTTTTGTAATTTTGACCAAATTTTGGAATTCACATAGGAGGGCCTTTTAAATGAAAGTTTTAAGTTCCCCAAGGTTCTCAGAGGCCCTAAAAACCATGGGAAGGCCTAGGACAACTAAAGCCCATCCGGTGGATGTTTTTCAAAGTCGATGTGCTTGAACTTTAACGGATTCATTTGGGAAGGTTTCAGCTCTGATTTGAGTGATTCCAAAGGCATTTTACTAAATTGGGAACCTACATTTTATAATGGAAAAGACGGTTCTCAAAAAGGAGCTAAAACGAAGAAGAAACGAAAATGCCAAGAATAAAAGGCAAAATAGGAATTTTTGAAAAGTGTAACTTCCTCCCACCTATATATATGATATGCCCTTGTGCTCCCTTCATGTTGCATGACCAAGTTTTGTCCAAAACCAGAGGAAAACCCTAGGGAGAGTGGTTCACAGGAGGAAGGCAAAGAGGAGTTTCATGATGACATATTGGTAGTAGTTTTTCATGCTCTTTCTCTTCCAAACCTCTATTCCTTCATTCTTCTTTATTTCTTATGATTATAATGAAGTATATGGATCTGTTTTAAAGGAGAAATTGAGGGCAATTTTTGGATTTGAAGAAAGGAGCTCAAAGAACACAAGATTTAAGTGAGAAAAAGCAAGAAAACAAAGTAAATCTTCCATCCCATGGTAGCTACTCCTCTCCCCTTCTTCTCCGTATTTCGCCCCATGTATGTAGATGCTAGAGGGCTAGAATTTTGAGGGGAACCAAGGGTGAATTCCATGAATTTAAAGGAGGAGAGTAAGAATATACAAAGAAATTCAAGAAAAAGCCATGGATTTTCAAGGTAGTAAACCTAGGGTTTCATAGGTCTCCTTGAAAATCTGATTTGATATAATTATTTCTAGGCCTAAATGAATGTTTAAATGAGTTCCTAAGGTCCCTAGGAGTCTCCCCATATGCATCTTCCATGTAGAAAACAAAGCAAACTCCATGGAGGCCAAAAGGAGACATAGGCTCAGCCAAAAGGGGATGAAGCACCTAGAGAGAGTTTTAAATTTTTCCAAACCCATTTTTGAGTCATATATGATGAATGAAAATGAGGGGAGGCCTTGGGAAAAATATAGAACCCATAGAAAGTGAGTTAGTGCTTTATGTTCCATAATGAGACCTAAAGAAGCAAGATGTAGTTAGGCTCTTGGTTTTGATTGTGTGATGACTCCAAGGAGTTTAAAAGGAGTCAACAATCATATTTGAAAGGAAAGAATGGAACCTAGAATTTAATTGAGGGGTGTTGCTTCCTTAGGTGCAATTATGGAACCATAATGAGGTTATAAGCTAACCTAGTGTCTAAGCAAATTGTATAGCTTTAGAATTGAGTTCATGAACCTAATTGGCTTCCATAAATTGTGTTTAAGCCAAGAGAAAACTTCCCCACACTTTTGTGTGTGTGTGGCTAAAAAGGGGAGCTTGGATTCAAAGGAAAAAGTATGTAATTATGTACAAGGTAGCTCTCTCCACCTTCTCTCATGCATGGATGTGTGCTTAGCTTGTCTTAGAATATGTGTACATGTATTTTCAAGCCATGAAAAGTATGCTAGCATGATTTTATATGCCATGGTTTTATGATGACATATTATGTTTCTAAATGATGTTATGATGTGTGCTTGGGTTTACTTGAGTGTGGTAAGGCCAAGAACCCTTAGCTATAGTGAGGATGAGCCAAGAACTCTTAAGATTGGTTGAGACAAAGTAAAGAGTCTCCCAAAAGCAAAGTGGGTTCCCAAGAGCATGGTTGAGTCCAATAATCTCTTAAAGAATGGGTAAGGCAAGTCTAATATCTACAAGAAATTAGGTGAGCCCAATCCACTTGCTTGGCAAGCCTTTGTATGCTATGTGTGACTTTTTTAAATTCTAAGAATGCTCCTTAAATGATTGCATATGTCCACATGCCATGTATGCATTTATGAGACTTGTTTGCATCTATTATGTATGATTGAATGGGAGATGAGCTATTGGGATTCTTTAAATCTCATTTCCTCCTCTGCAATATTCTAACATGCTAGCTGGACCAAGAGAGCAAGGTAATGGAAGCCAATCACCTCGAAGATGAGAGTATGACATCCAAGAACATGAATTTTGCTACTTTAAGGCCATAGAATTGGCAAATGATGTGATTAATGAATGTATATGTATTATGATGTTATAAACATATGTAATTATGATAATACATCATGTATGAATGAGAGAATAGGTTTTTTAGAATATGATTTGGGTATATGATGGAAAACTAGTTTCATTAAGGGTATTATGCAATTGTGTATAAGTGTGGATGAGATGGCCAAAAAGAGATGCATGAGGGTTGGGACCATTTAGGCAGTTTACACAAATCCTAATTATGCTTTTAGACTTGCCCAAGAGGTGCCAAACCCCAAGGAAAGCCATTTGGACATTTTGGTATCCCTTATAGAGCCAAAATTGATCAATTTAGAACCCTATATCACTTTTTGTCCAAATGAGCTCTTCTTGATCTAAGATTTGGCATGGAATTAGAAATTGTTGAGATGTTTTTGGCAGAATAGAATATTTTGAGGTCTAGAGAATATTTGATGAATTTTCAAAGTTGAAATTTTTTTTTGATTTTGGTCATGTCACTGTTTATAATGGTCCGAAAATAAAATCTATCACACAGGGCCCAAATAATGTCCAATTACCACAAAATTTTATACAAAGAAACTAGACATTCACAGTGGCTTGTGCCAACTAGAAGCACCTCACTTGGATGCTAGAGAGGGAGATATAAATTTTTAATGATTCTATCTAGTATCAGGAACTCCAGCCAATGTTTATTACGTTTGATTGGATTTCAAGCTCTGGACGTGCCTGAGCTAGTCTAGAGTTATTTTTTCCCTCTAGCTAACATCCACAAATTTTCAAATTGGTATCATTTGCATTAATTGGATTTTTTTGAAATTAATTGGATATTTTTGAATTTTGTTACAGAATTCTATGACAGCACCAGTGGATAGCCTGACCTCTAGACCATTTTGAATGTCCAATATCCTCTGTATTGGATGCTATGGTCTAGACATATTTTTAGTATGAAGTAGATATTTGTAGCTTTCAAGAATGACCAAGGATGCATGATTTTGATTTTTCTAGAATTAGTTATGATTTTCCAAATTTGTGATAGAAAAGTGGAAAAATCTGGCCGAAAATATGTATGTATGTTTTGAGCTTCCCTTCATGTTTCTTAAGATGTAGGCCACTTTTGATGGTGTAAATGAGTTGTATTCATGTGATTAAATATGAGAATGTAATGTATGAGTCCATATGGTCCACAGGACTCTGAGGGCAAAATTTTTGTATAGCGCAACGCAAAGAAGTGTAATATTTTATTGCTATTTTCCCACTTTCTAGTGTAATTCATGGTATGAGACTTAGAGGTGACATGAGGCAAGGATAGAAATGTATGGTGTTATAGTATGGATTTAGAATTTGATTCAAGAGTGTAATTGGCTTCCATATGATATGTCTAGGCTAAGAGAAACCAATCCCACACCCTTGTGTGTGTGAGGCCGAGGGAGAGGACTCAAGGCTCAAAGAAAATTTGTGTTTGTGTGGCAAAGGTAGCGGTCTCCACTTTCTCTCATGTATGAATGTGTGCTTATCTTGTCTTTGAATGTGTGTATGTGTGTTTTAAGCCACGAAAAGTGTTCTAGCATGATTTCATATGCCATGGTACCATGATGATATTTTATGCATTCAAATGATGTTTTATATGCTTGCCTTAGTTTGCTTGAGTGTGGAGAAACCAAGAACCCTCTAGCCATGGTGAGGATGAGCCAAGAACCTTTAAAATTAGTTAAGACAAAGTAAAGAGTCTTTTAAGAATGAGGTTGAGTCAAAACCTCTTAGAAAAAATGGGTGAGGCAAGTCCAAATTCCATAAGAGAATGGGTGAGGCTAATCCACTTACTTGGCAAGCCTATGTATATTTTATATGACTTGTTCAAATGCCAAGGATGCTTCTTGAATGATCATACATGTCATTATGCTCATGCATGCATTTTCAAGACTTGTATTATATTATTTATGTGTGATTGAAAGGGAGATGAGCTATTGGGATTCTTTGAATCTCATTCCCTTCTCTCCAATGTCTTACCATGCTAGGTGGACTAAATGAGCAAGGTAATGAAAGCCACTAAGCCTAGAAGAAGAAGATTGACAACCAAGTGTATAAAAATGTCAAATTATAGCTATATGAGTGGCACATGATGTAATCCATTGTTATATATGTTGTATGGCTTTATGAACACATATAAATATATAAATATATGATGTATGAATGAGAATTAATGCCATATGCATGGCATATCATGATTTGGGTATGGAATGGCAAGGATTGACATATGCATTCTTGTGTATATCATGGGGTGGATGAGTGAGTTTGAGAAATATGGGTTTGTGCACCTTTAAGACAAGTTTAATAGACTATTTTGGTGCTTTCTCACTTGCTCAAGTGGCCATGGTTGCCTTAGTACTCAAAATGGACCATTTGGACCCTTTATATGACACAAAATGAGCCATTTTGCAACCCAATGTCAAGGTCTGAACAAATGAATGAATTTGCCAATGAAATTTGACACACATGTAGATCTTATCCAGATCTTTTTGGAGAGCCAAAGATATGATTATTTAGAGTTTTGTGGAATTAATTATGAATTTTCAAAGTTGACATTTTTCTGCTGAACTGATGTAGACACTATTCATATAGTTAGAAACTTGGGTTGTGTCATTCGTGGGCCAAATGATGTCCAATACTTATAAAATTTTACAAACATAAACTAGACATGACAATATTTCCATGGCCATAGAGATCACCCAAATTGGAATCTAAGTAGGGAGATATGAATTTTTGAAGATGGAGGATAGTACTAGTAATGATAGTTGACCCCTGGTACTATTTAATCAATCTTCGGTGTCTAGCAGCCTCTATTGTGGTCTGAATTTATTTTTATTATAAATTAGACATCTATAGCTTTCCAGAATGGTAAATTATGCATGATTTCAATTTTTCTATAATTCGTTATGATTTTTCAAAATTAATGTCAGAATTCTAGAATTCTACCCGAGGCTACACACCTTGTTTTTATGTGAATGCTTGCTTTGCTCGAGTTCTAAGCCACTTCTTGAGCTCGTTATGAGTTTTAATTGTGTACTTAAATATAAGAATGAGATGGATGAGTCCATATGGCCTACAGAATACTGAATGGAAATTTATCCGTGACATAATGCAATTTAATGAGATATTCTTAATAGTTCTTCTTGGAAATCCTATGTAATCCAAGGAGATGAGCCTAGCAATGATGTGAGATGTGCTTATTAAATATGGTGTTACACCTCACAATGAGTCACAAGTGCATCTACCATGTAACTAGTTAGCAACAAGCCTCAACCAGTTAACTATCTAAACCAATAACCCAATTTCAGAAAATGAAGGGCAAAATTCTAGCCTTTTCATTGGCATTAACAACCTCAAGTCTCAAAATTAATGATATTCAAAGTATTATGAGATAGAATCTTATCATAATATATTATTTTTAGGCCACACTCATTGTTGATGGGTGATGTTCTAAATAAGATTCAAGAAACATTCGTTTTAACTAGCACTACAAGCCTCACATCATTATTCCTCTATATTTTCTTTCAAAAAAAAAGGAGCACAAACCACATGTTCACATAATTAGCTATTTTATAAGCTAATACTATGCCAAGTATGCATCATGATTGCCAAGCTTCTAACCATCAAATTTAAATTAGAATAGTTTTTTTGAACCATTGCTCTGATATCAAATGTAACGACCCTAACTTCTAATCATCATAATTAAGGTTAAATACGTAATTAATAATCATAAATCAAGGTTGAAAGTCATTACAACTAATTAGATTCAAAAAATGTAGGAAAATTTGAACCATGATATTATTAGGGTTATTAACTAAATAACCACAATTATTCAAATGTGCAAGTGAATTTAATTATCAATGATGAGCCTTTGATTCCTCCATCCATCAATTCTAATTACAAAAACCTCCTACAAGTGTTTCTAAATCATTTCTTAGCATTACCATAAGAGAAACTAAGGTTTCTAAGTGAACATGAAAAATTGAGCACCTTCACCACAGTTAAATTCTCTCGCGCCATAGCTAATTACTCTCGAGTTCAACTCCTTACACCTTCACAAATTTTGCACATTTTGCCACGCCCAAATACCCCTTTTGCTGTGGCAAATTACCCTTTGGAATACCACCAGACTTGCCTCTCACATTTCACCGCGGCTAACATTACTCTTTGCCATAGCCAATTTCTCTTTGTTTCCTTCCCTAGGCAACTTTATCATGTTTGGCCACAGCTAATTCCATTTTGGCTATGGCTAATTCCCCTCTGTTCCTGTAACTCTCAAATTTTGTCTCATACACTTCAATTCTCCCTCTAGGAACACTCTAAGACCACTCTCTTCCAATTTGTGAAACTCTAATGGCATTTATCTACTTAATTTACCTAGCTAATCTATCATTATCCACTTCAAGATTTAAGTGTTGATTTCTAATCACGAAACTATCATACATAAGCAAATTCCATAATTTAGTGATGGCAAAGATGTTCTAACCACAAGGAGCGTAGGGCCAATGCTTAATGTTTATACAAGATCAAGTTACTCATCCATTATTAGCCAATTACAACCATAATGTTCAATTCTATGATAATTATATTATATGTACATTCCCTATACTTGATAATTCATGACGCAATGTGGCAATTATATAAAACTAGTAATCTAAGTACACAATACAATCTAACAAGGCTTTTAAACCTATATGCTACCAAACCATATAATAAGCTTCCATTAATTTCTCCTTGCTACTAAGAGGTCTGGTCCCTAAAAATGTTAGCCCACAAGGGGAGTGAGATATACAATCTCAGTAACAAAAGGCAAATTCCATATATATGTACAAATTAATCAATACAATGCAATTTTATATCTTTAATACCAAAATCATTAATTCAATTTGCAAATGAACTAGTTGAGTTACCAATGACTACTATTCCATACTAACAATCACACACAATATGTTAATAATGAATAACACCAGGAGAGGTCTGTCCACGGCACCTACTCTATAATGAGCACAACCAGGGCTTAGTGCATATAGGGTCTGATCAAAACTCGGTGCCCGATCAAAGTACATGCACAAGTGACAATCACACCATAGCTTCACCATGGACTCACAAGTTCCAATCACAATAATAATTTAAGTAGTTAACAAATCATTTTGCATTTCAAAATCATATATGTGTAAACAATATCAGATTAATATGAACATATACATGGAATTAGAAAATTAACCCCAGTTACCTCAATGAAGCCAATTACTCTTCCTCTAGTTACCACCATGATCCAAAGCATACCAAGTCTAACATAAGCATGATTATCCTCATTTAACTATCATTAGCAAGGAAATTCTCCCTATCCATAGATTAATCTTAACAAGAAATCATTGAAAACTTCTTACCCAAGCTTCCTAATGATCTATTGCACCTATTTAGGGTCCATACATCAAAGCTCACCATGATTCACTCCTTACAACTCCATTTTGGCACATGTACAAACTATATGGCAAAAGTCAATCCAAAATGTGAGAATTCAACACATACACCCATGAGGTCAAATGAACTGAGTTGAGCCTTAACTACCAAGAACACACCATAGGCCATTTTTAAAACTTAGATTTTCGCACATGGAATCAGCCATATACTAAAGTTAACTTATAACATGAAATTTGAGCAAGGTTACACCACAAAATGAAAGTAAACACTTACCCTATAGTTCCTTTAACTCTAAACTTCGAAAATCTTGTAAAGAATAACCCAAACAGCAAATTTTAAATTTGAGAAGGAGATGAAAATGTCCAAAACCAGAAACTAATTGGACCAAAATGAAGAGGAGAATGAGAGGGACATGTTTTATATAGATTACCTTGGCCAAATCTTCCTTTAGAAGTGAGAAATGGCAGAAAAATGTAGAAAAACCCTAGCCTCCCTCTAAACCTCCTAAATTTGCTTTTTGTTTCTTATGGTTCTACAGAAAAGGAGGGTGCTTAAACTAATTTTAGGGTTTTAAGTTGGGTTCTAAATGGGTTATGGGTTGACCCATCAGCTCAAGGACCTATTGGGCTCCTGCTAGTTGCTCGACTAAGGTTTTTAATTTGTTAGGCCAACTACAAGAGTTCAAATTTTTACTTGGGTTAGGCCAAGTTTCAAGAGTCCATTTGGTTTGCGTCTGCATAAGGGACATTGGGCCAATTATAAGAGTTCCTGTAAATTGAGTCTCGGGCATCTATCTCCTTAAACCAAATTAGGCCAATGCTAAATGGTCTCTCTCTTGGGCTAAGTCTCACAATAAGAATTTGGGTTTGCACCTATAATTATTGGGCCTCCATTAGTCTCTAACCATGCCCTACTTAATTGAATTTGAGCCTAAATGAAGTTTCTAACCTAATTAAACCTCAAACCCATATTAATAATTTATTCTTCTCTAAATTCCCATTCACATGGTTTGTCCAATTATTCCGTAATAATTATTCTTAATTATGTCTAACCCATGATTAACACCTTAATTAATTTTAGGGTGTTACAGGCTTCTCCTCTCTAAACTCGAAAATTCCTTTCTTGGTCTTTTCCTTGGTTTTTCTCTTCCCTGTCTCCTCTCCCTTGTACACCTCACTCCCTTGCTTCTTTCCTTGGTTTAGGTTAGAAATAAAATGAGCTAAGTGAAGGGAAGTGTAATACCATATTTAACTAACTTGACTTAACCATATCCTAGCATCCTTCCATTGGTCTCACAATTTTTCCAAGAAAACTCAATTATTTTTGTGTTATGTAGTGGATAAAATTTTTATTTCATGTCTTGTGGATCATATGAACTCATCTATCACATTATCCTATTTAATTACACACATACAATCTAAAAACATCTAAAAAAGTTGCCATAAACTCGAGCTTATAGCATATTTGCACAAAATAATGCAACTCTATCTCAGGTCCAATTTGACAGATTTCTGGTGCAACTTTGGAAAATCATAACTAAATCTAAAAAAATCAAAATCAAGAAACCCATAACTTTCTAGAAATATCTAGATTTTAAATTTACACTGAAAACAATTCCAAGCCATACAAATATCATTTGAACCACATTTGATAATAGAAAAGCAACATAGGTAAGCCTACCCAGTGTTTTTAATTCAAGTTACTGATATAGACTTCAAAAATTCATAACTAATTCCACAAAAATTCAATTCTAGAAAACTACACCAATTCGGAAAGCTAAAAATATTAAATTTAAGGGAAAAATATGTCTAGACCAAGAAAAACACGTTTAGACACTGAAAAATTTCACATTCCTTGGACCACGTTTGACCCACTGAGGACACAGAAACCCAAAACTAACCATATGAACAGTGCTTATATCAAGACAGCTTAAACTTTGAAAATTCATAATTAATTTTGTGGAGCTCCAAATTTTCCGAACTTTAGCTTCCCTAAAAGCTCTAGATGAGCTCTACATGCATGCCAAATTCCATAAGGAAATTCGTCCATTTGGTCAGATTGTACCATAGGGTTGCAAATGGTTAATTTTTATGCTTCATAAGGGTCTTAAAGGGTCCATATTTGCTTCTCCTATTCCTATGGTCATATGAGCACGTGGGAAAGCATCAAAATACTCTAACAAACATGTCTCGAAGGGATAATAACCCAGATTTCATAATTTCACTCATCCACCCCACGATATACACAAGATTATATATATGCTACTCTTGCCATTCATTACCAAAACCATGCAATATCATTCATTTGGCTCTAGTTCTCATACGTACATCAAGCATTCATATATTTACACATATTCAAATGGTTATACAACATATTCATCATGGGATTACATTATATGCCATCAAAGTGGCTACAAAATAAACAAAATAGCACTCTTCTTGTCATTCTCTCATCTTCCAACTTAGTGGCTTCTATTCCCTTGCTCACTTGGTCTACTTTGACATTATATGGCAAAGGAGAGGGAGAAATGAGATTCTTGGAATCTCAATAACTTATCTCCCTTTCAAACACACATACTTGACACAAATTTTAAGTCAAGATGCGTGTATGCCAAACATGGAATTCTCAATCATACATAAAACTTTTATTCATTCATAAGAACATTATTAACATACATAAGCTTGCCAAAGCATTGGTTTAACCTTACCCACTCTCTTTGGGACTTTTGGACTTTCCTCACCCATTTTTAAAGGACTTTTGACTAAGCCTCGCTCTTGCTAAAGACTTTTGACTTTGTCTCACCCAACTTTAGGGACTTTTAGCTCATCCTCACCTTAACTAAAGGACTTTTGACTTCACCAAGCTCAAGCAAACCAAATACATTCATTAAAGCATCATTTTAATACATAAGTAAAGCATCAAGATTCCATGGCATGTGAATGCTTACTAGAAATAGATTTCATGGCTTTAAACATACACATACACATTCAAGACAAGAAAAACACCTAAGCATGCGTGAAAGAAGTAGGAGAGAGCCACCTTGCTTGCAATGACACACTTTAACTCTTAGAAATAGTTCCTCTCCCTTGGCTAAGCACCCACAAGTGGGTGAAACTTGCTTCCTTTGGCCTAAATGTAACATCTGATTCTCTGAAAACAAGAGAAAATGTGAGAAACGTAATGCATGGTTTCTCTGTAAACGAACGAAATTCACCAGATACAAAAGGAAGTCCCCCAAAATGAGATAGTTGAGGTCCTGAAAAATTTGAGAAGTATTCTAGACTCCTAAAAATGAGAATCCCAGGCTCAGAAGGAAAGAAAAATAGCGCTAGAATAAAGAAACAATTTCTTACAAAAAGTTTACAAAACGTAATGGCATTTTTTGTAATTTTGGGAAAATTTTGAAATTCATACAAGAGGGATTTTTAAATGAAAATTTTGAGTTTCCCAGGGTTCTCAGAGGCCTTGAAAACCATGGAAAGCCTTGGGACAGTTAAATCCCCTTCGATGGACGTTTTCCAACGTAGATGTACCTGAACTTTGACGGATTCGTTCGGGAAGGTTTAAGCTCCGATTTGAGTGATTCCAAAGGCATTTTACTAAATTGGGAATCTAAATTTCATAATGGAAAAGACAGTTCTCAAAAAGGAGCTAAAACGAAGGAGAAATAAAAATGCCAAGAACGAAGGGCAAAATAAGAATTTTTGAAAAGTGTAACTCCCTCCCACTTATATATATGATGTGCCCTTCTTCTCCCTTCATTATGCATGACCATGTTCTGCCCAAAACTAGAGGAAAACCCTAGGGGATGAGGCACATAAAAGGAGGAAGAAAAGGAGGAGAAATTCAAGGTAGAAAGGTATAGATTTTCATGATTTTTCATGCTCTTTCTCTTCCAAACCTCTTTTCCTTCATTCTCCTTTATTTTCTATGATTATAATGAAGTATATGGATCTATTTTTAAGGAGAAATTAAGGGAAAAATTTGGATTTGAAGAGAAGAGCTCAAAGAACACAAGATTCAAGTGAGAAAAAGCAAGAAAATAAGGTAATTTCTCTTCTTTTAGTTGTCATCTTTGGTTTCCTCCTCCTCCATTTCACCTAACATGAGAAAACCCTAGGAGGACTTGAGTTTTAGGCACAAACAATGGTGAATCTAAGGAAAAAGGGTGTGGAGATTAGGAATATGCAAAGGGAATTAACAAAAAATCATTAGATTTTAAGATGCAAGTTTTAGGGTTTTAATTGCACCTTGTAAAATATGATTTTGTATGATGATTACTAAGCCTAAATAAGAGTTTAAATGAGTTTCCAAGATCCCTAAAAGGCTCCCTATATGCATCCCCCCTTGAGAAAACAAAGCAAACTCTAAAAAAGTCCCATTTCTTCCATAGCCTCAATCTAAAGGGGTTTGTGTAGCTAGGGAGAGTTTTAAAATTATCTAAGCCTATTTTTGAGTCATATATGATGAATGAAAATGAGGGGAGGCTTTGGAAAAAATTTGGAACTTATAGAAAGTGAGTTGGTGCTTTAGGTTCCATATTATGACCTAAAGAAGCAACATGTAGTTAGGCTCTTTGTTTTAATTGTGTGATGACTTCAAGAGGCTTAAAAGGAGTCAAGAATCATATTTGAAGGGAAAGAATGGAGCCTAGAATTTATTTGAGGGGTGTTGCTTCATTAGGTACATTTATGGACCACAATGGGGTTTATAAAATAACCTAGTGTCTAAGCAAGTTGTATGGCCTTAGAATTTGTTTCATGAACCTAATTGGCTTCCATAAATTGTGTTTAGGCTAAGAGAAATCTTCCCCACACTTTTTGCGAGTGTGTGGCCAAAGCAAGGGAGGGAATTTCAAGAGAAAAAGTGTGTGATTGTGTGCAAGGTAGCTCTCTCCACCTTCTCTCATGTATGGATGTATGCTTGGCTTGTCTTGAATGTATGTATGTGTATTTTTAAGCAATGAAAAGTGTTCTAGCTTGACTTTAATTTCATGGTGCCATGATATTACAATATACTTTTATATGATATTTTTGATGTGTGCTTGGGTTTGCTTGAGTGTGGTGAGGCCAAGAACCCTTAGCCATGGTGAGGATGAGCCAAGAACTGTTGAGATTGGTTGAGACAAAGCAAAGAGTCTCCTAAAAGCAAGATGGGCTCCCAAGAGTATAATTGAGTCCAAGAATCTCTTAAAGAATGGGTGAGGCAAATCCAATATCCACAAGAAATTGGGTGAGGCCATTCCACTTGCTTGACAAGCCTTTGTATGCTATGTATGACATTCTCAAATGATGAAAATGCTTCTTGAATGTTTACACATGTCAACATGACTATACATGCATTTATGAGACTTGTTTGCATCCATTATGTATGATTGAATGGGAGGTGAGCTATTGGGATTCTTTGAATCTCATTCTATTCTCTCCAATGATCTAATGTGCTAGGTGGATCAAGTGGACATGGTAATGGAAGCCAACCACCTTAAAGAAGAGAGCTTGACAACCTAATGCATAGTTTTTGGTTCTTTAAGGCCATATTTGTATCAAAGCATGTAAACCCGTGATGCATATGGTCTATGACCTCTTAAACATGTGTAATTATGATATTGTGCCATGTATGAATGAGAGAATATGTTATGTAGCCACTAGAATGTGAATTGAGTATATGATGGCAAATTAGCTCCTTGAATAGTTTGATAGAATTATGCACATGTTTGGATGAAATGGCCAAAATGAGATATATGGAGTTTGGGATAATTTGGGAAGCTTACACAAGTCTTAATCATGCTTTTAAACTTTCCTAAAAGGTGCCAAACCCTAAGGAAAGCCATTTGGTTACTTTGGTACCTCATATGGAGCCAAAATTGACCATAATGGAATCCTATGTCACTTTTTGGCCAAATGAATTTTTCTTGATCTGAGATTTGGTATGAAATTAGAGCTTGTTGAGAGATTTTTGGAAAGCTAAAGATCATAATTTTCTAAGGTCTATAGAATATTTGATGAATTTTCAAAGTTGACAATTTTTCTAATTTTGGTCTGATGAACTATTCATTTGGTCCAAAAATGATATTTATCACACAGAGTACAAATGGTGTCCAATTGCCACAAAATTTTATACAAAAAACTAGACATTCCCAGTGACTTGTGCCAACTAGAACCACCTCATTTGGAGGTCTAGAGAGGGAGATATGAATTTTTAAAGAACCTGTTCAGTATTAGGAATTTTGTCTAACCTGAGTTATTGTTCTATTAAATTTCGAGGTCTGGGCTGCCTGAGCTGGTCTGAAAATATTTTTTCCCTCTAGCTAACATCCACAGATTTCTAGATTGGTATCATTTGCATAGATTGGATTTTTTGGGAATTAATTGGATATTTTCAAAGTTTGCTACAGAAGTTTGTGATAGCACCAGGAGGCAGTTTGACCTCTTGACCTTTTCGAATGTCAAACGTCCTCTATGATGGATGTTATGGTATGGATATATTTTTAGTATGAAGTAGACATCCCTCATTTTCCAGAATAGCAAGAATGGATTATTTCAATTTTTCTAGAATTAGTTATGATTTTCCAAAGTTTGGTTAGAAAAGAGCCAAATCTGGCCAAAAATGGATATGAATATTTCATGCTTCCTTTCATGATTCTTGAGATGTAGGCCACTTTTCATGATGCAAATGAGTTTTATTCATGTAATTAAATATGATAATGTGTTGTATAAGCTCATATGGTCCATGTAACATCGAATAGAATTTTTATACATGACACAATGCAAGAAAATGCATTATTTTAATTCCTTTTCTTGTTCTTTCATGGAATCTATGAATGTAAAGCATGGAAATGTTGTGAAATGAGCTAGAAATATAAGGTATTACACTAAACATATCATATGGAAGCCAATTATACTCTTGAAGCAATTTCTAAAGCTACACATTCATTTTAAATCTTAGATTGGTCTTATGGCTCATTTATGTTTCCAAAATGTATTTAATAAAGAAACACATATAATTCAAGCTCTTGGCTCCATTCTTTCCTTCCATTTATGGTTCTTAACGCTATTTAAACCTCTTAGAGTCATCACACAATCAAAATGAGGAGCCTAACCACATGTTGCTTCTTTAGGTCATAATATGGCACCTATGCTACCATTTCATTTCCTAGGTTTCCTAAAATTTTTCCAAGGCTTCCTTTTATCTTCTCCCATCATATATGAAACAAAACCAAGCTTGGATGAATTTAAAACTATCCCTAGGTATTGGTTCTACCCTAGGCTGAAACAAGCTTCAAGAATGAGAATCAATGAGCTTCCTTTGTTTTCTTGATGGGAGATGCATGTGGGGAGGTCTCCAGGAGTCTTAGGAGCTCATACAAACACTTACATTAGCCTAGGGACTCTTGTATAAAATTAGATTTTTGGTTTTGTTCTTAAAGCCCTAGCATTTCATTATTGCAAAATCATGGACGGTTGTTTGTTCTCTTTGCATAATCTCCATTCCCACACTCTATTTCCTAAGATTCGCTCTTGGTTTGACTCAAAAGCCAAGCCCCCTTGACTATCCCTACTAAAGTTGAAACATACATGATGAAGAACAAGGAAGGAGAAGCATGAAACTAGTGAATTTTACCTTCAATTCAAGCTTTTTCCCAATAGCTTCTTCTTTTGCCTTTGCTTTCCTCTCAAATTTTGAAAATTTTCCCCTCTATTCTGGGCTCAAAACGGAACCAAACATCTTACTAAATTCATAGGAAGAGAGGAGGAAAGAAGGGAAAGAAGTTTTCTAAAAAGAAGAGCAAAAGTTTCCATGAATTCATATCTTTCTCTTAGTTTTTCTTCTTCCCTTGAGCTTGCTTTTGTGCGCCACTCTCTCTCTAAGTCTCCTCTTTGTTTTTTGGGTAGAAATAGAGCATTGAAGTGCAGATGAGCTGCTAGAACGTGGATAAGAAGAAGCTAAAAGTCACTTTATGCAACTTTTTACTTTGCATTTTAGTCATTTTCTTGGCTTTTTCATTTTAGGCTCATTTCAACTCCTTTTTGAAATCCATCTTTTCCATCATAATATTTAAGATCTCTAACTTATAAAATGCCTTTAGAACCACTCAAATTGGATTTAAAACCTTCCCAAACCATTCGGTCAAAGTTTTGGTCAACTCTTTGTCGAAATCGCTCACCGGAGGGGTTTCAATTGTTCTAGGGGTACCCATGGTTTTTAGGGCCTCTGAGAATCCTATCAAGCTTAAATTTTTTATTTTAAAAGCCCTCCTGTGAGTTTTCCAAATTGTCCAAAAATTACGAAAATACCCCAACTTTCTTTCATAAATTTTCCTAGCTCGTTTGGCTCGAGTTTTCAGGTATCTTAAACCTTAGATCCTCATTTTCTATTATTTAAAATTTTATTCTAATTTTTGTTGGTCTTAAATAACTCATCTCAAGGGGTTTGCTTTGAAAACTGACTCATGTCAGTGTTTTATGAAAAACTGAACGTTACAAGAAGAGTGGGGCGTGGTCATATATATTGCTAGGGTTCAAGATTTACTTCCAAAAATTTCAAGTTTGTCCTTTAATCTTGGCATTTTCTTTTCTAGTTTATTTTAGCTCCTTTTTGAAAATCATCTTTTCCATCATAAAATTTAGGTCCTCAATCTTATAAAATGCCTTTGGAATCACTCAAATTAGAGTTAAAACTTTCTCAAATGAAAGGGTCAAAGTTCGAGTCAACTGATATTAGAAAACATACACCAGAGGAGTTTTAACTGTTCCAGGGCTTCCCTTAGTTTTAGATCCTTTGATAACCCTAAAGAACTCAAATTTGCCATTTAAAAAGCCCTTCTTGTGAGAATTCCAAAATTTATCCAAAGTTACAAAAATGCCTTTACATTATGTAGCTATTTCGTTAATTTTTGTCTGATTATTTTAGCCTTTATTTCAGGGTACCTTTGGCCTTTTAATTTCATTACCTAATGTCTAGATTGTTATTCTAATTTTTTTGGACCTTAACCAACTTATTTCAGAGGACTTACTTTGAAAACATATCTATTTTCGTCGTTTTTACGAAAACCAAACTTTACAATTCTTCCCCCTTAAATAAATTTCGTTCTTGAAATTTAGATAACATATCTCATGGGAAGAGCTCTAGATACTTCTTCCTCATCTCTTCTTCCAGCTCCCAGGTAGCTTCTTTGGGAGATAACCCCTTCCAAACCACTTTCACTAACGATATCGTCTTATTCTGTAATTGCTTGAGTCTAACATCCATGATCCAATCTAGTGATACTAGATATGATAGATCATCCTATAACTACACATTTTCATACTCTATGTCATGCGAGGGGTCGGGTCAATACTTTTTAAGTTGAGATACATGAAATACGTAGTGTACTTGGCTCAAATTCAGGGGAAGGACAAGTCTATAGGCTACAGGTCCTATTTTATCAAGAATCTAGAATGGACCTATGTCTTTTGGACTGAGCTTTTTACTTTTAATAAATTGACTTATCCTTGTGATTGGAGACACTCTAATAAAAATATGGTCTCTAACCTCAAACTCTAACAGTCATTTATGTCTATCTGTGTAACTCTTTTGTCTACTCTAGGCCATTAGTAGCATCTTTCTTATGGTCTTAATTTGTTTAGAGGTTTGGTCCACTAATTCTGGGCCTATTTGACTTCTTTTCCTTAGCTCAAACTAACACATCGGAGACCAACACTTCTTCCCATACAATGCCTCATACGATGCCATCTGAATGCTTGCATGATAGCTATTATTATAGGCAAACTCCACTAGAGGCAAGTATGTATCCTAGTTTCCTTTCATCTTTAATACACACGTCCTCAACATGTCCTTTAAGATTTGGATGATTCTCTCTGTCTGACCATCTGTCTGGAGGTGATAGGCTGTATGAAATCTCAATCTAGTACTTAGAGTATCCTGTAATAATCTCTAAAAGTTTAAAGTGAACTTGGGATCTTTATCTGATACTATACTTTTAGGCACACCATGTAATCTCACTATCTCTCGGATGTATAGCTGGGCTAATTTATATAGGATAAATATGGCTTTTATCACTAAATATTGTGTTGACTTCGTTAATCTATCCACTATTACCCATATGACATTATGGTCGATGATGTCTTGGGTAAACCCATGACAAAATTCATATCTATACTATCCTATTTTCACTCCTGGATGTCTAGGGGCTGAAGTAACCTAGCTGGCTTCTGGTGCTTTATTTTGACTCTCTAACATACTAAACATCGGGAGGCATATTCTGTTATGTCTGCTTTCATTCCAGGCCACCAGAACATCTTTTTCAAATCATGATACAATTTACTACTACCTAGAGGAATGGTGTATTTACTTTTATGTGCCTCATCTAGTTTCTTTCTTTGATCTCAGCATATCTAGGCACATATAGTCTATCCTTATATGTAATATCTAGTTCTTCGAAAACGAGAGAAAACATGAGAAACATAACTACGATTTCTCCGTCAACGAATGAAAACTCATCAGATACAAAAGGAAGTCCCCCGAAACAATATAGTAAGGTCCCAAAAAATTTAGGAAGCATTCTAAACTCCTAAAAATGAGAATCCCAAGCTCAGACGGAAAGAAAAACAAAACTAGAATGAAGAAACAATTTCTTACGAAAAACTTACGAAATGTAATGGCATTTTTGTAATTTTAAGCAAATCTTTGAATTCACACAGGAGAGCTTTTTAAATGAAATTTTTGAGTTTTCTAGGGTTCTCAGAGGCCCTAAAAACCATGGAAAGCCCTAGGACAGTTAAATCCCCTTCGGTGGACGTTTTCTAATGTCGATATACCCAAACTTTGACGGATTCATTTGGGAAGGTTTTAGCTCCAATTTGAGTAATTCCAAAGGCATTTTACTAAATTGGGAATTTAAATTTCATAATGGAAAAGATAGTTCTCAAAAAGCAGCTAAAACGAAGGAGAAACAAAAATGCCAAGAATGAAAGGCAAAATGGGAATTTTTGAAAAGTGTAACTTATTCCCACCTATATATATGATGCACCCTTCTTCTCCCTTCATTATGCATGACCACGTTCTGCCCAAAACTAGAGGAAAACCCTAGGCAATGAGGCGCACAAGAGGAGGAAGAAAAGGAGGAGAAATTCAAGGTAGAAAGGTATGGATTTTCATGCTCTTTCTCTTCTAAACCTCTTCTCCTTCATTCTCCTTTATTTACTATGATTATAATGAAGTGTATGGATATGTTTTAAAGGAGAAATTGAGGAGAAAATTCGGATTTGAAGAGAGGAGCTCAAAGAACACAAGATTCAAGTGAGAAAAAGCAAGAAAACAAAGTAATTTATCTTCCTATGGTTGTCATCTTTGGTTCCCTCCTCCTCCATTTCGTCTAACATGAGAAAACCCTAGGAAGAGATGATTTTTAGGCAGAAGCAAGCATGAATCTAAGGAAAATAGATGTGGAGATTAAGAATATGCAAAAGAAATTATCAAAAAACCATTAGATTTGAAGATGGAAATTCTAGGGTTTTGTGTGCACCTTCCAAAATCTGATTTTATATGATGATTCCTAAGTCTAATTAAGAGTTTAAATGAGCTCCTAAGATCCCTAAGATGCTCCCCACATGCTTCCTCCTTCAAGAAAATAAAGAAAATTCCAAGGAGGCTAAAAAGGGGCATAGTCTCGACCAAGCAAGGTTGGGGTAGCTAGAGAGAGTTTTAAATTTTTCTAAGGCCATTCTTGAGTCATATATGATGAATGAATATGAGGGGAGGCCTTGGAAAAAATTTAGAACTCATAGAAAGTGATTTGGTGCTTTAGGTTCCATATTATGACTTAAAGAAGCAACATGTAGTTAAGCTCTTTCTTTTAATGGTGTGATGACTCCAAGAGGCTTAAAAGGAGTCAAGAATCATATTTGAAAGGAAAGAATGGAGTCTAGAATTTATTTAAGGGGTGTTGCTTCATTAGGTGCATTTATTGACCATAATAGGGCTTATAGAGCAACTTAGTGTCTAAGTAAGTTATATGCCCTTAGAAATCATTTCATAAACCTAATTGGCTTCCATAAATTGTGTTTTGGCCAAGAGAAACCTTCCCCACACTTTTGTGGGTGTGTGGTCGAAGCAAGGGAAGGATTTTCAAGAGAAAAAGTGTATGATTGTGTGCAAGGTAGCTCTCTCCACCTTCTCTCATGCATGGATGTGTGTTCAACTTGTCTTAGAATGTGTGTATGTGTATTTTCAAGCTGTGAAAAGTATGCTAGCATTATTTTATATGCCATGATTCATGATGCCATATTATGTTTCAAATGAATGTATGATGTTTGTTGAGTTTGCTTGAGTGTGAAGAGGCCAAGAACTTTTAACTATAGTGAGGATGAGCCAAGAACTCTTGAGATTGGTTGAGACAAAGTAAAGAGTCTCCCAAAAGCAAAGTGGGCTCCTAAGAGTATGGTTGAGTCCAAAGCTCTTAAAGAATGCATGAGGCAAGTCCAAAATCCATGAGGGACAGTGTGAGGCTAATCCAAACACTTGGTGAGCTCTTGAATGTCTTGTATGATTTGGTCACATGCCAAGCTTGCTTCTTAAATGTCCATGACTTCCATTTTATCCATGCATGCATTTGTAAAGTTCACTTTGCATATATTATGTATGATTGAATGGGAGATGAGCTATTGGGATTCGTTGAATCTCATTCCCTCCTCTCCAATGATCTCACATGCTAGGGGGACCAATTGGATATAGTAATGGGAGCCAACAACATTGAAGAAAGAAAATTGACATCCATATGTCTGGCTTTGACCCTTTTTAAACCATAATTGTGTTATATGATGTATCCCTTTGATGTATATGGTCTAGGACCCCTTAGACATATGTAACTATGATATTATGTGTTGTATAGATGTATGGACATGATGTATGAACCCTAGAATAGAAATTGGATATGTAATGCCAAAGTATGCACTTTGAAAAGTTTGATGTAATATGCATATATGTGGATAGAAAGGCTAAAATGAGATGCATGGGATTTGGGACCATTTGGGCAGCTCACACAACTCCTAAATGTGCTTTTAGACTTGCCCAAAAGGTGCCAAAACTAAAGGAAAGCCATTTGGCAATTTTGGTACCCTATATGGAGTCAAAATTGACCATAATGGAATTCTATGTCACTTTTTGGCCAAATGAGTTATTCTTGGTTTGAGATTTGGCATGAAATTAGCTCTCATTAAGAGATTTTTGGGAAGCTAAAGACCATAATTTTTGAACGTCTACAGAATATTTGATGAATTTTCAAAGTTGGCAATTTTTCTGATTTTGGTCTGCTGCACTATTCATTTGGTCCGAAAATGAATTCTATCACATAAGGCTCAAATGATGTCCAATTGCCACAAAATTTTATACAGAGAAACTAAATATTCACAGAGACTCGTGCCAACTAGAAGCACCTCAATTAAAGGTCTACAGAGGGAGATATGAATTTTTAAACATTCTGTCCAGTATCAAAAATTTTGCCCGACCTGAGTTACTATTCTATTAAATTTTGAGGTCTGGGCATAATGAACTGGTCTAGAAATATTTTTCCCCTTTAGCTAACATCTTCATATTTCTAGATTGGTATCATTTGCATGGGTTGTATTTTTCTGGAATTAATTGGACATTTTCAAAATTTGCTGTAGAATTTTGTGACAGTTCCAGAATATAGTTTGACCTCTAGAAATTTTTGGATTTCAAACATCCTCTGTGATGGATTTTATGGTGTAGACATATTTTTACTATGAAGTAGACATCCTTAGATTTCCATAATAACCAAGAATTCATGTTTTCAATTTTTCTAGATTTAGTTATGATTTTCCAAAATTTGGTTAGAAATGGAGCCAATGCTGGTCGAAAATGCACTTGGTTATTTTGAGCTCTTTTTTGATATCCATGTGTTGTGAGCATGATTTTATGATGCAAAAGAGTTGTATTGATGTAATTAAATATGAGGATGTATGATATGAGCTCACACAGTCAACGTGACACTGAATGAGATTTTTATGTATGACGCAACGCAATTAAATGCACTATTTTAATAGACTTTTCTACCTCCCTCATGGAATCTTAATGATGTGAGGTACATAAGCATGTAAATGTGATAGAAATGAGCTAGAAATATATGGTGTTACACTATATCTCACTATGTCATCCTTAAACAGATTGAACTCCTGAGTTCTACCTTGGGCTATTTGAGACCTAATTTTACTTATATGGTCATCTGTTTGCTGGGCCTCTCTTATTTGATCCCTCAGGTCATTCTCTATTTTGGTTTTGCTCACTAATAACTTTCTCGAAAGCACCTCACAAGAGAGATTCATATCTTTGAACCTTTCAAGCAACTCCTGCTCTTTAATCATCATATAGGCCATATGTATGGATGTTCTACTCAAGACATCAGCTACCACATTAGCCTTACTAGGATGGTATTTCAATGTGAAATTGTAATCTTCCAAAAATTCTAACCATCTCTTCTGTCTCATGTTCAATTCTTTTTGTTCAAATAAATATTTAAGGTTTTTATGGTTGCTGTAAATTTCTATGGCTATCCTATACAAGTAGTGTCTCCATATTTTCAAAGTAAACACCACTATAGCTAGCTCTAGATCATGTGTGGGATAATTTTCTTCGTGAGCCACCACTTAGCCTTTCTGCATAAGCACATATCCTAACCCTTTCTTAGAGGCATCACTATAGACTATAAAACTCTCTTCGGGGTCAAGAAGTACCAAAACTAGGGCTATGGTTAACTTATATTTCAACTCCTAAAAACACTTCTCATATTTCTCATCCCACATAAATGGTACATTCTTTCTGGTGAGCCTAGTCAATGGCATTGCTATCTGAGAAAAGCCTTGAATGAACCTCCTATAATAACCTACTAAACCTAGGAAGCTCTTGATCTTTGTCACTGTCCTAGGTCTCTTCCACTGTAACATTGCTTTTACCTTATGGGGATCTATTGCGACCCCTGCCTAGGAGATCATATCGCCTAGGAATTGAACTTCAGTGAGTCAGAACTCATATTTACTAAGTTTAGCATATAATTGTCTCTCTCTTATAGTCTCTAAGGCTAATCTCAGATGCTACTCATGTTCTTCTCTACTTTTTGAATAGATGAGAATATTTTCTATGAAGATAACTAAAAATCTATCTAAGTATGGCATGAACACTCTTTTCATGTAATCCATGAGCACTGCAGGGCATAACTAAAAATTCATAATACCTGTACCTAGTTCTAAATGTTATCTTAGGAATATTCTTAGCCTTAATCTTGAGCTAATGATATCCTGACTTGAGGTTTATCTTAGAAAATACTGACTCTCCTACCAACTAATCTAGGAGCTTATCTATGTAGGAGAAAGGGTACTTATTCTTAATAGTTATCTTATCGAGTTCCCTGGAATCTATGCATAGTCTAAGGCTCCCGTCTTTCTTCTTTACGAATAAGATTGGAGTTTCCTACGGCGAGACATTAGGTCTAATGAAATGCTTCCTTAAAAGCTTTTCTATCTATTTTTTAAGCTTGGCTAGCTTGATGGGAGCCATTCTATACAGGGCCTTGGACATTGGACCTGCCCTAGGTACAATATCTATAGCAAACTCAACCTCTCTCTGTAGGGGTAGTCCGCTAATCTCTTTAAGAAATACTTCTGGAAACTCTTTCACTATTGGAATTTCCTCTATATCTTCTTCTACCTTAGCCTGGATTGAAAAGAAAATTAGGTGTCCCTGACAACCACATCCTAGAGATCTCTTAGCCTAAGAGGTGGTCATAACAGATAACTCAGTCTTCATACTAGGTATAATTCTACATTCAGGTAAAGTAATACATTTACAGGAACAATCAAGTATGGCATTATTTATAGACATCCAGTTTATATCGATAATCAAATCAATGTCAACAAAGGGAATACATATCAAGTCAAAGGTAGTATGGGAATGATTAAACTAGACAACATAATTTAAACAGGCATGGAAGGTAATGGCTCGGCTTCCTGTGGGGGTAGATACATGCAAATCATAAAGTAATGTATGCATACTCAAACCCAACCTCCTAACACAGTCATATGATATGAAAGAGTGGTTAGCACCCGAATTAAATAAAGCAGTTATAGAAAAATCATTAATTCTAATAATACCTTAGATTAAACTTAGGGACCGGCTAGCCTCCTCCTGTGTTACGGCAAAGACTCTGCCTCGGGCCTGAGGTATGGGTGCAGGAGCCATCTTCCTCTATAGAGAAAACTGTTGGAAATCCTGTGTGCAGTCCTTGGCCATATGCCCTAGCCTACCGCATCCGTAACATATGTTCTATCTTACATAACACAGTTTATTTATGTGGAATCTACCATACTGGGGACATACTGTAGGTGTAGAACTGCCTCTACTAGATTGAGTTCTCCTCCTTTTGCCTTTTTTATTCCACTAACTTCTACCACCTCTCTTGTTAATAGCTGTGGCCTGTGTCTCCTCTCTAGGTCTTTTAGGCTCAGGGAGGGGAGGTTTGGCACTAGAAGTAAGTTGCATCGCCTGAGATTTGCTTCTATTACTCTATAAATCTCAACCAAGGTGTTAAAGTTCCTAATTCTTTATGGAATAACCCTGTCCTTAATTTCTAGTAGCAAACCTTTCTCTAATTTATTTGCTCTCCAACATTCGTCATCATGTCTCGATAAGTATGAAGAATATCTGGAGAGCTTAACAAATTTGGCCATGTATTAGTCCATGAACATTCCCTTAGCTTGCCTCAAGAATATGAATTCTGACTCTTTCTAATCTCTGATGGAGCTAGGGAAATACCTCTCATAAAAGGCCTGGAGGAATGCCTCCTAAGTAATTGGAACATTCCTCGCTCTCAGGATAGGCTCAGTGCCCCTTCATCAATAATTAACTTCTTTCTCTAACTGGAAAATAGCCATAGTGGCTTTTGGCTCAGAAGTACACTCCATCACTAGAATATCTTCTCAAGCTGCATAATCCAGGCCTATGCTTTATTTGTGTTCAACTTACCATCAAAGGTGGGAGGCCCAAACTTTCTAAACTATGTAATAACCTGTTTAGTGGAAGGCTACATATGTCTGAGCTAGTGGAGTCTAAGCGGCCTACTGTAATTGTATGTGTGGATGTGGATTGGAATAAGTCACCCCTGAATGTTCGGGACAATTTGAGTGTTGTGGTGGTTGTAGAGGAGGAGGTGTAGGGTCCTTACTATCTCTCTGTCCAAGCCATTCCTGTAATTGCATAATCACAGCCTACTACTGCTCCAGGCGAGCTACTATAGCCTGCAAGGCTCCAGCTATTGGAACACTAGGCTTAGTTCTATCATCTGCACGAGCCTCTCTAGAAGGCCTACCTCTCCTAGTGTTCACCATTGCTCTAAAACATTATAAAACATCAAATAAGAATACACTTACCACCATCACACTCAATTCATCCACAATTGGCTCATATATAAAGGCAAACTCATATACATAAGGGCAAATCTCACATTCACAAGCCACAATCCACATCAAAGTACCTGAACCTGGCTCTGATACCAATAAATGTAACACTCTATTTATTTACCTCATCTCATACCATTCTAGCTTGCCTTTCCTTGGTCTAGCACATTTATTCAAGAAAAAGCAATAAAATTATTCAATTTATTTGTGTTACAGTGTGTATAAATTTTTTATTCTGTGTCTACAACTTATAACCATCTCAAGAAGTGGCCAAGAACTCGAGCTAATGGAGTATATACATAAAATAGCTTGTGCAGCCTCGGGTTGGTATTTCAACTTTCTATCATGAACTTTAAAAAATTATAACTAATTCTAAAAAAATCTAAATTAAGAAAAATATACCATTCTAGAAAGATACAAATGTCTATGTTGTGCTAAAAATAGGTCTAGACCACAACAGGGACTTCTAACCACTAGAAATTAATGGAACAGTAACCAAGGTTGCCTGTCACTACTGGTACTATCACTGAAATTCAAAAATTCATATCCCCCTACTCAGACATCCAATTAGTGTGATCTTGGTGGCCATAGAAATTTTATCATGTATAGTTTGTAAAATTTCATGGGCATTGAACACCATTTTTTTCTTGAATGACATAGTAAAAGAAAATGACCATTTGAATAGTGCTTATACCAGTATAACAAAAAAATGAAAACTTTAAAAAATTATAATTAATTCCACATAAATCCAAATAATATGATCTTTATCTTCCCGAAAAGCTCTATATGAGATCTATATGCATGCCAAATTTCATGGGCAAATTCATTCATTTGGTCAGATCTTGACATTAGGTTTCAAAATGGTCATTTTTGTGTCTTCAATGGATTTCAAATGGTCCAAAATTGCTTCTAAGACATCCATGGCTACTTGAGCATGTGGGAAAGCACCAAAATGGTCTATCAAACATGTTTCAAAGGTGCACAAATCCAGATTTCACAAACTCACTCTCTCACCCCAAGGTATACACAAGAATACATAAGCTAGTTCTTGCCATTCAATGTTCAAATCATACAATATCATACATATGGCATCAAATCTCATTCATACATCAAATATTCATGTAATTATATATGTTCGTAAGCTCATATATCATATACAATATTAGATTATATCATATGGCTACAAAATGGCAAAATCACACACTTTTTTGTCAATCTCCTTCCTTTAGCCTTAGTGACTTCTATTCCTTAGTTCACTTGGACCACCTAGTCATATTAGATGAATAGGGAGGAAGGGATGAGATTCTAAGAATCCCAATAGCTCTTCTCCCATTTAACCATACATAAAGAATGCAAATTCAAGTCTAAAAATGCATGCATGGATATCGTGGAACATGTAATCATTCATGGAATATTTATAACATTCAAGAAGTCATATGAAATATACATAGGCTTGCCAAGTGAGTGATTTAGCCTTACCCATTTTCTTTAGGAATTTTGGACTTGCCTTACCTATTTTCTTAAAGGCTTTTAACTAAGCCTTACTTTTGGGAGACTTTTGGCTTTGTCTCAACCATTCTTGAAGGTTCTTGGCTCATCCACACCATGGCTAGAGGACTTTTGGCTTCACCACACTCAAGCAAATCAATGCAACTTCACAAAGTATCATTTAAATGCATAATAATAACATCATGGTACCATAACATTTAGATACATGCTAAAATATTTTTCACGGCTCAGAACATATATACACACATCAAAGACAAGATAAACATCCACTCATGCATTAGAGAAAGAAGAGAGAGCTATCTTTGTTACAACAACACACTTTTTCCTTTTGAAGTGCTTTCTCTCTCACGGTCACACACTCATAAGGTTGTGAGACTTGTTTCCCTTGGCCTTGGATTCTTGGCTTCCCTTGTTTGTTTTTCACTTTGGTTGGCTTCTCCTTTCCAAACTCATAAATTTCCTCCTTGGTCTTTTTCTTGCTTTTTCTCTTCCCTTGCTCCTCTCTCTTGTGTGCCTTACTCCCTTACTTGTTTCTCTAGTTTAGGGTAGAAATAAAATGAACTAAATGAAAGGAAGAGTGGGGCATGGTCATATATATAGCTAGGGTTTAAGATTTGCTTCCAAAAATTCCAATTTTGTCCTTTAATCTTTGCATTTTTGTTTCCAATTTATTTTTGTTTCTTTTTTAGAACTGTCTTTTCCATCATAAAATTTAGGTCTTCAATCTTATAAAATGCCTTTGGAATTACTAAAATTGGAGCTAAAACCTTCCTAAACGAAAGGGTCAAAGTTCAGGTCAACCAACATTAGAAAACATATACCAAAGGGGTTTTAACTATCTCGGGGCTTCCCATGATTTTTAGGGTCTCTGAGAACCTCAGAGATCTCAAATTTGCCATTTAAAAATCCCTCCTGTGAGAATTCTAAAATTTTTCCAAAATTACGAAAATGTCATTACATTACATAGCTATTTCGATAATTTTCATCTAATTATTGGACCTCTGTTTCAGGGTACCTCTGGTCTCCTAATTTTATTACTTACTGTCTAAATCATTATTCTAATTTTTTTAGACCTTAACCAATTCATTTTAGAGGACTTACTTTGAAAACATATCTATTTTCGTCATTTTTACAAAAACTGGACATTACACTAAGGACTTTTGGCTCATCCTCACCCTTGCTAAGGGACTTTTGGCATCACCAAACCCATACAAGTCATATTGCAATCATAAGCACATTTCAAGCAACATAATAGTACCATAACATATAAACATTGGCTAGAAATATTTCTCATTGCTCAAACATACACACAAGCACTCAATAACAAGAAAACAACCAAGTTATGCATGTGAGAAGGTTAGAGAGCTACCTTAGAGCTTGGTTCCTTTGGCTTGGACATATCAAATAGGACCCAATTACATTATGGAAGCAAGCTCTAGCATCACACACACTCTATGGAAGTTTACTTTGTTTTATGGTTACATAATGGTTCCATATAAGACCTAATGAAGCAACTACTGAAATTTATGCTTTTGGCTCCATTTTCTCCTTCTATCTAGGTATCTTGACTCTTTTTAAACCTCTTGGATTCATCACCAATTCATTCCCAAGAGCCTAGATACAAGTTGCTTCTTTAAGTCTTATTATGGAACATACACTTCCATCACACAAACCAAGGCTTTTAAATTTTTTTCAAGGCTTCCTTTGATATTCTTCTATCATATTTAGTCTCTTTCTACCCTTAGAAAAATTTAAAACTCACCCTAGGTACTTCTTCTTGTCTAGACTGAGACCATGGACCTCTAAGAGCACCTATGGATTTTGCAACTTCTCTTGAAGGAAATGACACATGTAAGGCTTTATGGGTGTCTCAAGAACCCATATATATTCTTAAACAATTCAAAATACTACTAGAAAGCTTTATACATACCAAGGTATAATAAAAACCCTAGGTTTTGGAAACCTAATTTCTAATGCTTCTTTTTAGAATCTTTTTGCATATACTAATTTCTCACACTAAAAAACCTAGGTTTCATGCTTGGTTTAGGTTAGAATTTGATCCCTCTTGGTTGTTCTATATAGGGCTGAAAATCACCTCTTAAAGAACAAGGAAGAGAAGGCAAGGAAAGCTAGGAAATTACCTTAATTCATTAGCCTTTTCTAGAGCTTTCTCCTTGGCTATGGCTTTTCCTTGGAATTTTGAACTTCCTCCCTCTGAACATGGCTCAAAATAAATCTAAATCATGCACCAAAACCATAAGAAAAGAGAGGAGAATGAGGAGAACATGTTTGCTAAAGGGTGGAGCATGAAATTTCAAGGATTTTCTCTCCTTTTTGCTTAGTTTTTCTTCTCCCTTTGAGCTCCTTCTTGTGTGCCCTTCTCCAGTTGGTCTCCTTCTAGTTTGGACTGAAAATAAGTTGGCTAAGTGTAAGGGAGTGTAACATCCGGTACCTCCATAAATGTGAAAAATGTAATGCCCAGTTTCTCTACAAAGGTACATAATTCACCAGATACAAAAGGAAGTCCCCTAAATAGAATGATTTAAGGTCCAATAAAATTAGAATGATAATCTAGAACTCAAATAATGAAGATCCAAAGTTAGAGGTGCCCTAAAAACAAAGCAAGAAAGACCAAATGAAATTCAATAAAGATGCAATGAATTTTCATAATTTCAGGTACTTTTGAGAAAATTCATAGGAGGGATTTTTAAATAGGAAAAATGAGTTTCTGAGGGTTCTTAGAGGCCCTAAAATTTATAGTAATCCCCATAATAGTTAAAACCCCTCCAGTTTACAATTTAGAATGTCAGTTGACTTGCACTTTGATCCTTTTTTTTGTAAGGTTTTAGCTCTAAATTGAGTGGTTCAAAGGCATTTTATAAGATTGAAGACCTAAATTTTATGATAGAAAAGATAATTCTCAAAAGGGAATTAAAACAAACTAAAAATGAAAATGCCAAGTTTATGAGGAGTAAATGGAATTTCTTTAGAACAACTTGTTCTCCCCACCTATATATATGTCACGCCTTATTCTTCTCCTCCCTAAATCGACTTCAGATATGCCCTAAAATAGAAAAGATACCTAGAGAGTGAGGCACACAAGGGAGAAGGAAAAAGAAGAAGAAAAATCAAGTTTGTATGGAAATTCATGGATTTTCTTAGTTTCTCTTTAGCAAACTCTTTCTCCTCCTTCTTCTTTTCTTTCTCATTAATTTATTGATGTATTTAGGGCTATTTTGAGGTCAGACCAAGGGGGAAAATTCAAGTTTGAGGAGAAGAATCCATGCAAAGAGAAGAGCCCTTAGAGAAAGCTAGGAAACCAAGGTAATTTGTTATGTTTCAAGTTTGCTCTTTCCTTGTTCTAGCTTGTAATATGTTGTAATTATCTATTTATTTACAATTAATAGTGTGATTTATTTACTTCATCATTATGCTTAAATATGGCAACCATTAGATTATTTGGATAATCTAAATGAACTTGGAAAAGAGATTTTAGGATTAGACCATAGATTAGGTAGTATTTGTTTATGAAAATTGTAATGTTGAGCGAATAGATTCACTCTTATATTAGGATTTATTTTTTATTAAGCCTATAAATTAATTGCATAAGGAATTATGGATTAGTTAAGGGAATGCTTATAGGTAATTTGAAAGATGCTTGTAGGTAAATTAAAGTCCAAGGTTACTAATGACATTGAGAGTAAGATGAAGATAGATAATTAATTCATATGAAATGCTAGGGAAAATCATAATTTAAAACTCTTTTGCTTTAGAATTTCATCTAGAATAATGTTTCTCCTTTATTTTATTATTTTTATCTATCTAATTTAATTTAATTTCCTATTACCTTTATTATTGACTTGATATAAATTAAGATGCACGATTTTAGTACTTTACAATTATCTTAGTGACAAATCCTCATGGAAACAACAATTCATTCATCTTTGCATTATTATTACAATACATATTCTTGCTAGAAAGCAACACATTCCCATGAAAATTCTTTCTATGTACTTAACGTGGCCTTAATGGAAAAGGATATAACACAAAACTATGATATTTTCACCTAGTGAGGGACCCATGGTAGAATTGAGGTGTGGAGAAGTAAAGAAAACACACAATCATAAAACACGGGAACAATCATAAAACACACCTCCCTTTATCTTAAAAGAAGAATGACACTACACTTGAAATGGAATGAACTTTTGTTCACTCCTCCTAATACTAATGTTTCAATGACAAGATGGAGATTTTAGGTAGAAGTAAAGGTCAAGGCATAAGTCCAACTAATTATTTTTGGCTAGATGTTTCCAATGGGATATTGATAATTTTTAGAAAATAAAAAATATAATTAAAATGAGATAAAATAAAATAAAATAAGATGTTTAGCTAAAATTCAACTTGTAAGCCAAATGAGTTTAATTCTAAACAAATTTTTTTAAGATAAATATACCCATTGTAATACCATAATTTCTTAACTCATTCCATGCTATCTTTATACCTCATATCAATCAATTCATATGAGAGGCAAGAAAATGACATTAAAATATTGATTATTTTTGCATTGCATCACGTATAAAAATTTCGTTCGGTGTCACGTGAATCGTGTGAACTCATACAACACATTCCTATATTTAATTACATGGATACAACTCATTTGGATCATCAAAGGTGGCCTACATCTCAAGAAACTCGAAATGAAGCATAAAATATGGACATTCATTTTCGGCCAGCTTTGGCTCATTTCTGTCACAAATTTTGAAAAATCATAACTAATTCTAGAAAAATCGAAATTATGCATTCTTGGTAATTATGGAAAGCTACAGATATCTACTTCATAAAAATATTTTTAAATCATAACATCCATCACAGAAGACTTTTGACATCCAAAAATATCTAGAGGTCAAGCTATCCACTGGTGCTATCATAGATTTTTGTAGCATAATTTGAAAATGTCCAATTAATTCCAAAAAAATACAATCTATGCAAATGATACCAATCTCGAAAGCTATGGATGTTAGCTAGAGGGTAAAAATAACTCTAGACCAGCTCAAGCATACTCAGACCTTGAAATCCAATCAAACAATAATTGAGGTCGGGTGAAGTTCCTGATATTGGACAGAATTTTTAAAAATTCATATCTTTCTTTCTAGACCTCCAAATGAGGTGGTTCTAGTTGTTACAAGTCATGGAAATGTCTAGTTTCATTGTATAAAATTTCATGGCAATTGGATATCATTTGGCCCATAAGTGATAGAATTTAATTTCATACTAGTGCTATAGTCCTAAGGACCAAAACTAGAAAAATTTTTAAATTCAAAAATTCACCAAATATTCTATAGACCTCAAAAAATTACCAAATTTAGCTTCTCAAACATCTCTCAATAAGCTCTAGATTCATGCCAAATTTCAGACCAAGAAGAACTCATTTGAATAAAAAGTGATGTAACCTCATGAAATAGTTATTTTTGCTCTCTACCAAGAGTCACTTTAGTCCAAATGGCCTCCTCTTGAGTTGGGTACCTCTTGAGAAAGTTTAAAAGTATAATTATGACTTGTGGGAGCTACCTAAATGGTTCCAAACCTCATGCATCTAAATTTGGTCATTCCACATCTAAGAATGCATAGTTGCATCAAGCCATCCAAGAGCCAATTTGCATAATTCTATGGATTTAGTGTCACATAAGGTCTATATCATATTCATACATCATTTTACATTTGTTCATGGTCTTACATCACAAAAATAATATGTACAATCTCACTTTGACATTCAAATACAAATAAGGTTACATAATATACAAAATGCAATCTCTCAAGGTCTTTGGCTTGCACTCCTTGTTTCTTGAACATCACCTAGGTATTTCAAGATAATGGAGGGAAGGGAAATGAGATTCCTAGAATCTCAATAGCTTACACACCCATTCACACATATATTCAAAACATACATACATCAAAATCTCAAGTGTGTAAACATAAAGTGTATAATACTGCATTTTCATGCCACATTTCCACATCAAGCCATTTCCATGTTCTAGGGACTTTTGGTTTTGCCTCATCCCATTTTTAAGACTTTTGGAGTTGCCTTACTCTTGGTCTTGGGAATTTTGACCTAGTCTCACCAATCCAAGGAACTTTTAGTCTAGTCTCATCCATTTCTTAAGACTTTTGGCACATCCTCACTCACTTTAAGGGACTTTTGGCATCACCTCACCCTTATGAGCCAATCTCACATTCAAGGTCATTCAAAAGCCCACATTGGTACCAATGCAATTCCATGAGATCATGTGGCATATTACCAATTCACAAGAGCACATACAAGCACATAATAACATGCATATGCACACAAGAATGTAAAGGAATGAAGTAGAGAGCTACCTTTCAATTAATGCAAGCTTTACTTTGCTAATTCCTTCCCTT
The DNA here is from genome assembly GCA_026724425.1 of Erythrophleum ivorense. Taxonomy (NCBI): domain Eukaryota; kingdom Viridiplantae; phylum Streptophyta; class Magnoliopsida; order Fabales; family Fabaceae; genus Erythrophleum; species Erythrophleum ivorense. The sequence goes on along the minus strand of JAIUCV010000013.1, from coordinate 23,541,283 downwards.
CCTTGATTTCTCAAGAGCACTTAGGTGGTTGATTGTTCTCTTAGCCTAGACATCACAAGGAGTACACAATCACATAATTGAAGCAAGCCAAGACATTAAACTAAAGCTTAAACATACACTTGGTTTCATACTTGGCATTATGGTTCCATAATTGGCCTAATGAAGCAACTCTTGCATTTAAAGTTCTAGGCTCCATTCTCTTGTTATTTCTAGGCTTCTTGGACTCATTTAAGATCCTTGGAGCTATCACATATTCAATTGCACAATTGGAAAATCAAGTTGCTTCACAAAGCACTATTATAGACACCATTATTCCATCTCCCAATCTATGGCTCTTAAATTTTTTCTAATGGTTTCTCCTATCTTTTAACATCATATAAAGTCCTAAACCAAGGTTAGAACAAATTAAAACATCCCCTAGCCTAATAAACCTAGCTTGGCCAAAATATGCACCATAATAGAGGTTCATGGACTTTGTGATTTTTCCTTGATGGGGGAGTGACTTAGGAGGCTTTTTAGAGGTCTTAGGAGCTCAAGGGAATATTCAAATAGCCAAGGAAACATTTACATAAATTCAGATTTTGCAAAGCCCTAGAAAATACTACACTTTTCTAACTTGTTTTCTATTAGTTTTTCTTGGAATTTCTTGCCATATTCCATCTCCCCATGGCCTAAAACCCTTGTTCCTTCCTTGTATTTGGACATAACATCCTTCCCTCCTTTGGTTCTAATCTAGGTCGAAAATCCCCCAAGAAAGAAACAACAAGGAAAAGCAACAACAATAATTAGTTACCTTGGTTTCAAGTTTGCTTCAAAAGCCTTTCTTCCTTGGTTCTCTTCTCCTTGAAAAATTCGAACTACCTCTCTAAGCTCTAGACTAAAAACAGAACCAAACATCTCAAGAAAACCATAGAAAGAAAGCAAAGAAGGAGGGGAGCAAGGTTGGAGGAAGAAAGAGCATGAAATTCCATGGATTTACCTACCTTTTCCTTAATTTTTCTCCTCCTTTTCTTCCCCTTCTTGTGAGCCTAGAAGAGAGCTTTCATTTCTGAAATTTGGGAAGAAAATTTCGTGCTTAAGAAGATGGAGGAAGAAAGGAGAAGTGTGTGGGAGTTTCTAGAAACATACAATTTCAAAAATTTCCATTTCGTCATTCTATAATGGCAATTTTGTTTCAGCTTCGTTTTAGCTCCTTTTTTAGAATCATCTTTTCCATTATAAAATTTAGATTCCCAATTTAATAAAATGCCTTTGGAATCACTCAATTTGGAGCTAAAACTTTACTGAACGAACAAGCCAAAGTTTGGGCCAATTAACGTTGAAAATCATACACCAGAGGGGCTTTACCAGTTCCGGGGCTTCCCATAATTTTTGGGGCCTCTAAGAACCTTGAGCAATTCAAAACTTTCATTTTAAAATTCCTCCTATGTGGTTTTCCAAGAGTTGCATTTATTTACAAAAATGCCATTATGTTTCGTCAGTTTCCGTCACAAATTGTTTCTCTGTCCTAACTCCATTTTTTTTCTCTTCTGAGCCTAGAATGATCATTTTAGGAGTCTAGGACTCTACCTAAATTTTTTGAGACATTATCTAGGTCATTTGAAAGGACTTGCATTTATACGGCTCATTTCGTCATTTTACAGAAATTATGTTTGTTACACCCATAGTCTAATTTAATATATCCTAATTACTTTGTTCTATTATTGTTGTTATCATGTGAAAATTTCCTAATTTTAGCGTCATAACCCTTTTCATTTAAATTCATAACCTAATTGCCACCGTTTTTCCATCTCTTAGATTTTTGGGTTATTACATTACCAATTAGAATTTGGTGAGGGACCTATTCCCTCATAAATTTGTTGCTAAGTTAGTTTAGAAAGGGATTGTCCCTCACTAAACACAATTTTTGGTAGTCAATAAGTCCTTAATTTATCATGTATTTTCTATCATTTTAAGGTACCTTTGATTTATAAAATTAATAAATTTTAATTCAAAGACAATTTAGTTAGCTTTATTTCATTAGTTGAGTTAATTTTTTTTTTAGTTGAGTATAAAATATGTTTTGTGCTTTTATTATATTTTAGGTTGTTAAATTGTTTAATCTTTGTTAATAGATTGTAAATAGTAATTAGATGAATTTTTAAATTTTTGTAGGATTATGTTAGAAATATATAGAAATAGAGCTTAGAAAAGTATAGAGTTTATAAGAACAAAAGTTGAGAAGAGTTGCTAGAAAGGGCAAGAAATTGTTGTTGAAAGTAAAAACTAGTAATGAAAACAATTCTAGCGCTGCAATGGTGGATTTGAGTACCATGGTGCTTAGAAAAATAGAATTTTTTCCCTATTGCATAGAATGGACAGTGTTGTGGTGCCCAAGTTGAGAGCTACGACACTAGTTGCAAAGATGATTATAGGAGCATTTTAACTTCATATTTTGAGCATTTTTAGTGGGGGCTTCAACATTCTTAAAAGAGGCCATCATTTTGAGCTTTTGGGTGCAAAAGGGAGCTTAGGGCTTCATGCCATAGGAGTAACTTGATTTTAAAGGAAATTCACCGATTAATTTTGCATTTCTCTTCTTTCCTTTCTATTCCTTACATTTTTAGACCCATTTGATGCATGCTCTATTTATAATGTTGCTAATGCTATTATTTATGAGTTAAGTTTGTTGATTTGGGATTTTGATGAACCATAGCATATAATAGGTTGAAATTACTCTCTTTACTTGTAAGTAATTGTATAATTTACTTATTCAATCTTTGATTTTCATGCTTCTAAGTGTGTCGAAACAATTAGATGATTTCGTAACCTAAATGAACTTGGTAAAGTAATTTTAGGACTAGATCATAGATTAGATAGTGTGAGTTCATGAAACTTGCAATGTTGTGGATGATAAATGACAGAAAACCTTTTTGTAATATGTTCAAGGTAAGCATGGGAAAAGCTTGCCGTTGTTAGTGAGCAAGTGAAAACCTACTTGTAATCCATCTTAGTTGAGTAGAGGAAAACCTTAGTATTGTAGATCATTATTGGACTGAACCAAAATAAATTCTTATGTTCAATTTCCTTCCTTAACTCTTAAATTCTGTCTTGCATCACATTTACTACCACTGCATAGTTTGTTACGTTTTGTACTTGAGTAGAGGTGCAAAAATCTACTTGTGTGCTTTGTTGATTTTTACTAAGAGCTTTTAAGTTCTCTAAGTTAGTATTATTAATTTGTTTAATTCTAGGTTTAGCTATTGTTATTGTTCATTTAAGTGTGTTTACAAATTTTTCTGTGAAAAAAATAATGTAACCTTATTCATTTTCCCAAGGTGTAATTATTAGGATTTAATCTCATACGATCTTGGTGGAAGTTAGTTAAAAATTAGTCACACTATTTTAAATTTAAATATCATAGTAACAAAAAGACATAAATCATAATGGTTTAATATCTAAGAGACCAAATAAAAAGAAAAAATGTCCATGAGAGAACAAATTGAGATAAACTCAACCAAGATAAGGTTTTAGTCATGAGGCTTTCATAGTAAAAGGTCATTTTATTAAAAATACATAAGCAAGTACAAAGACCAGAACAACAACTTTTGTCACACCTTAATTACACACATTGATCATTTCATGCAAAATAAAATAACTTGCACTACCCCACACAAGTAATTTTTATTCATAGATTTGCATATATCCCTCCATGCTTGCTTGGTATGGTAACATTTATTATTCCATATATCACAAATCAAGATTGCGTTCATGATCGCAACTTTATAATTACCAAACCAGTACAGGAGGTTCAAAATAGCTACTGGTGTTGCTCAATGGCTATGGGATCCACAAGCACTGCGATAACCTGTTCTTTTAGCAACTCTGCATTTGTTACTCTATCCTTAAAGTCCGCATAAGCAACTTCAGTGACACGAGCCAAGTTAAGGACACAATCAATGACAGGCTTTGGGATAGCAAGTGGTTTGAGGCATTCTTCGTTTATGTCCTTCCAGCAGTTCATGATGTCCTTTTGTATTATTTTATAGGCCTCTTCTACTGAAACCCCATATTGCTTCATGCAACATTCTACTCCAGAGGCAACACGCCCTCTTTCTTGCTCAAACTTTGTATCAAACCATAAGAAAAAGCCTTGTATGATTATTTGGCTTTAATGATAAATACATTGTGAAAATTTTACACATTTCTATATAGGCTTAGTTCACAAAGGTTTACTAAAGACCTCTCCTATAATAAAATCATAATTTTGCATTCCCATACTTATGGATGATCTAGTAGGCTAAACTTAAGAAAAGGTAAATTATAGCTAATTCACCCTCATGCTTTGTTTCAATATTATTTATGTCTATGTGTTTTAAAATATGTATTTTAAAACTGAATAGGTCATTAAACTAATAAAGGAGGTGATTCACAGTTTAATAGTTAAACTCTAGTTGAATGGATTTTATTAATTTATTTAGAAATACATTTAATATAATTTTAATAAAAGTTTTACATGAATTTTATTTTCATTTTATATCTATTAGTAAAACATTAAAAGGTGGCCTAATGCAAAAGGTGAAGTTATTCAATCTAAAGGTCACTTGTCCGAATAAGCATGTTGAGTGAAACTTATTTTCAATAATTAAATGTTTGTCAAACTTAACTATCAAATAATCATTTTTGTTAAAATTGAGATCTAAAATATCACAAGGTGATTAGATGCTAACAGAAAAACGTCAAAAATAGTTAAATGACCTGTTTTAAACTATAGGGACAAGCTAATTTTGGAGAAAACCATAGTTAAACTAAAATTTCCTTTTAAAATCCATAAAATTTATTATAAAAACCAATTCAACAGTAAAAAACGTGTCAATTGCTACCTTATGAGAAGCCATGTCATTCAAGAGTCTACCAATAAGAGACACAGCTATAATGATTTTTGGATCACTGGAAATCCAATCAAACACCTCTTTGGTTGCTAGCTTTCCCGAGCCACAGAAGAAGGTTATTTGAATTGGGTATGTAGAAGAAGCTATAGCTACATTGTCCTTGTACTCATCATAGGTTGGGATGTAGCCTTCATGGCGCCATTTTGCTTCGGTATAGTAGGCTTGAACCAAATTATAAAACTAGGAGCAAAACAACCAGAATAACTAAGTGAGAATCTAGCAAAACCTCACTATAATTCCACTGGGGAAATCTTTACTATCCAATTTATTAAAGATGAATAAACCAACTATAAATAAACATATAAATATGTTCAATATAAGTTTCACTTAGAATATATATGTTTATGCTTATGTATGTGTCAATGTTTGACCTAGTATATCTATCTTATAGACTGAATCTAAGCTAAATTTTCTGTAGGAATTAAAAATTAATAGCGTACATCTCGCTTAACAAATTGCATCACAAAACTTGATGTTTCCTCCTCTGCGATCAGTAACTTCATATCACTGCTAAGTTTTTGAATTCCCTCGAACACCGCTTTCATGCAGTCTGGAATATATTTAATGGGATTAATATCCCATCTGAAAATTAAATAAAAGAAATTATTAAAAAATAAAAACTTTTAAGCGGTAATGTCATATGAGAATTATAGGGTCACTTGTGTTGACCCTTTTTTTTTTTTTAAATTGGTTTTCTTCAAACTTCTGATTCTGATAATCAGTAACACTGGAGGAAAATGACCTTATGAATCTCTAATACAATTATAACATGCATGTCCATCCTTAAATTAAATGAAATAAACCTGCGAATCGCCTCTGTGAAAAGTTCAAGTTCTTCAACTGTGCCATAGGAATCGTAGGTATCATCTATTAGACAGATAAGAACAGCCAATTTGCCCGCTATCGTTCTTTCGGTACTGTATTGAGGCTCAAAGGACATAGCCAAAGGCCAAAAATAGCACTCAACCAACCTGTCTCTACCGTAAGGGATATTTGTCGTAAAGTCTAACTTTTTCTGCCACCTGTAATTCAATTACATATGTTAGAATTTAATGCAAAATGATCAATAAGCATATGCATGAATTATTAATCACAAATCAAGGCATGCACTACATCCACAAAATTGAGATACTAAAAAAAGAAAAAAAGACATAATCCCTGAAAATACAACACTTTTTTATCATCCTTAGTGATTAGTTATCGCAATTAATGACTCTGGAAATCTCCTGGCAGTTCTAAAGTTAGCTCTGTGTAAAGTTCTTTGTATGACCTAATATGACTTTTAGACAAGAACAACTTTTCGTGTTTACTTATTCATTTTAGACCACGCTGGTTGTAAAGATGATTCTTAGGACATCATCTATTATATATATATATGTGTGTGTATTATATATATATATATATATATGTATACCCACACGAGGAGGAGACTTTGCAATTTCGGGGTTTTGAACACACAAATTCAAGGGCAGGATACTTGTGGAGAACCAGAAAAGATAAACATAAATATATATCATACATGCATCGAAATATACAGGGTGTATGTAATAATACTTACTCGGTGATGTTGCCGACTTCTTTTTGATGCAGTTTCTGCAACATATTGAAATCTAGCTTTGCAAAAGCGAGCAGAATGTCACTGAGGGAAGGATCTTGATGGTAGAAAGACAAGTAATACCTTGTCTCAATCCTAGGAATTCCCTTGTGAAGAGGTTGATCTAAGCAGTGATTGACATGCTCAGCAAGAGAAGAGCTTAATTGGTTGGTCAGGGACTTGAGGTGAGTACAAGTGAAATCAATAGCTTCATCTAGCACATTCTCTCCATGAACGCTTAATTGCGAAGCTTCATACAAGGCCAACATTCCATGAACATCTTTGGCAAGTTTTTCATCGAATTTTCCATCTTCGTTCTTGAATTTTTTAAATACATCTGTTTGATTCATGAAACATATGCATTTATGTATTAGCCTTTCGCTCTGTCCTCACTAGCACATGTACAGAACAGTGTGTGGTCTAGGCTAGGTCAACTTATGGATATATATCAAGAGATCTAGATTAGGGTTTAACAATTGCGTCCATAAACTTAAATATAAGTCTCTAAAGGCTGATGCCACATTAAGTTTAACATGGAATTAGCTCCAGGAAGGCCAAAAAAAATTTCTATTAATTATTATTTATTTAAAATTTGCATTGTATTCATTATTACTTTTATATTTTATATTCTTTATTATGCTCTTTTAAAGTTGAGCAAAATTTTATTTTTATACAATTAAACATGAGAAAACGTGAATTTTATCCATAGGCTTAGACCATTATCTTGGATTTCAAGGTGGGCTTATGTTCTAAAGAGATTTTAGGGCGAACACTTAAAAAGAATATTAAACTTAGCACAAGCAAAGTATAAGCCCATCTCCAAACTGTTGTATGTAATATCACATGATTGTGTGTATTAAATATCACAGAAAAAATTGGGCCATACCTGATGACATGGGATATCCTTGTTGCCTAAGCAAACGAAAGAGCAAAGCAAGAATGTGAAGATCATAATCCAGAGTGATATTGACATCGTTGTTGGTGATACAAATGCTATGAATTCGTGCCAAAGCTTCATCAATTTCACGTTCAAAATGGTAAGACACACCCAAACGTTGGACTGAGTCAATGAAGTTTAGCATGAGAGAGAGATTGAGGTGATTGATTGGAGATATCAGCTTTTTCTTCACTTCCTGCTTTAGTTGGTGAAATTTCTGCTGCATGTTGTCTTCGAGTTTCTGAGAAATAACAGAGAATTTTTTTTTGGCCAGAAAAAAGTTACAAAGAATCAGATGTTTAAAAAATATAAGATAAATGATAAATGAGATAAATGGTCAAACGCAACCAAGCGGTGGTCTGCTTTGAAATTAATTTGTCCTCAGTAATTTAAAGTATCTGATTTATTTTGTCTCTTATTTATTTTGTTATCACTAAATCATGTGAAATTTAAAATCATGCAAAATTTATTTGTTAAAAATATGTATTACTTATGTCTTTTTTAAATTAATTTAAAGTTTTATAAGGTAATTATTGAGACTAAGTTAATATTTTTTAAATTAAAAATGTTCACTTTAATTCCAGCAATAGTATGGAACACTCAAAATATTTAATATACATAAGTGAAACAAACATTGATTTTGGATCAAACTACGAGGAATAAACTATGATTTACTCTTAAAATTTTGTATTCAACCTCTTATGAGTCAAAAATTTTTCACATATCTAATAAAGGGAACACTACGTTAGTAATCAATGTAACAATATGTATGGTTCTTGTACTTCAAATGTGAACATCTAAGTAGCAAATAATACCATTTATTTTAAAGCATATTATAAGTCGAAAATATTTTTTGTTGTATTTTTAACCAAAAAAATTATGTAAAGTTTATACATATATGTATATATTACTTTTCCTAATCAATTTCATTGTCTGTTAACGTTATTGGTTAGACTAAGAATGTCCATTTAATCCCAACAATAACTTGGAAAGCTATGAAAATATTCAAGATACAATTTACAAGTGAAACAAACAATAAAACTATAAGGAAGCAAAAGGGATAAACTATAATTTAACCTCAAAATTTTGTGTTTGATCTCTAATAAGTTATAAATTGTTCACGTGGCTAATAATGGGAACACTCCATTAGTAACGAATGTAACAATATGTGGAGTTCTAATACCTCAAATGTGAATGTCTTTATAAAACGTAAAAGCAGAGACGCTTCAGCTATTCTCTTTATTTTTCCTGAGCAGAAGAGTTATTATAAGGTTGCAAATAATACCATAGATTCTGAAGCATATTGGAGGAAACTGGGGCCCCAAATGGTAGGTTTGAAAGTTGCACAACTTCGTTTGATGGCAGATGCAGCACTTGGATCTGAAGCTTCGAGAGACATGGCTTGATATTGTGGGCTAGGCTCTTACAAATAGGTTTTCAACTGAAGAGTTTTGAGTAAGAAAAAAGTCTAGCCTGGGTCGAGGTATTTATAGGGACCTTCAAGCATTAATTCAAACTGAATTATAATTATAAATGAAATTGTCTTTTTAATTTGATTTCTCACATATGTATATTTTTTTAATTTGATCATTTACAAATAAAACCATTATTAACAATATTCTTTTATCAAATTAAAAAATACCCATATGCAAGAGACTATTACATTAATAATTGTTTTATTTATCACAACAATATAATTATCGGTCAAAAAATAAAGCTGAAACTCTATTTAATATTGTTAGGCAAAGGGAAAATTGATGAAGCTGAGGTCCTGCTGAGGTAGAGTTGAGTTGTGATTTTCTGCTATTTATTAAGCTCTGCTGCTAGCTAAGTGGTGTTTTATAGTGCTTAAGAATTTGATGTTTATTTGTTGTGTTGATTGAGAATTGCAGAATACTATAGCCTTCAATTGCCTTTAGTTATGCCATGTCTTTTCTTGCATTCAACAACACAAACTTCGGAGTGGGCAAGCAATGCGGTTGTGTCTTATGCTATTTGCATTTGTTATCGGCTTTGTAATCCCTTCAATCTTGATTCTTAACAAGCTATATATGGTTATTTGAGAATGAAAATTTTGGGAGGCTACTAATCAAACGAAGTGATTAACTTGTAATTAATCTAATCTTGATGAGTTGAAAGAAGACAATTCAGGAGATACTATCTTTGACACTACTGCTTCAATTATTTGCTCATTATTTTGAAGCACTTTCTTTTCTTCTAATAGACTTACATTCACCATCAGCTGCCTTGCAAGTGTGGAAGGATATCATTGTCAGAAACAGGGCAACCAATAGTAGTTGAGCTGAGGAAGACATGACATTCATCATGGAGAGTGACTTGCGGAGCCAAATAAGGAAAGTTTTGTGGAAACAACCATATATTTCTCATTATTAACCCTTGATAGGACTGTGTCAATTCCAAAGAGGATATCTATAATACGTAAGCAGTTATGGCATAAGAGGAAAGGGCGGCTAACCTTATAATCGCCACATAAGGAAATTTCTATAATTCCTGACGTAAGCAACTATGTGATGGGAAATTATAGGGAGCTTACCCTTGTCTTGAAAATTCGTTTAGCTCCAATATTGTTCCATGCTGCAGCTGAGACAAATTTGAGTCAAAATCTTCTATCTCTAATTATTGCGTAATTTGCACAATCAAAATAAAGTTTGAATAATAAGGTAAGATTTACATATTTACTAACTCTTTAAATTTTGGATAAATTATTTTTTCTTTTTCCAAAAAATGTTAAAGTTACATAGTCCTCCTTTTTAATATAGAAATATACACAAACTCAATTAAAGCTAAAATATGATTAAAATATTTTTCAAGAATAATATTTAATTTGTATTAAAAATATAATTTTAATGTTAGTCTATTTTGTATTAAAAACTATATATTAACTTTATTCTAATATTAAAATAGGAAAAAGGCTATATAATTGAGACATCTCTCAAACAAAAGAGAGTAATTTACTCTTAAATTTACAACGAAAGAATATCTCTTTATAATATAATACTTATATGTTTAATTATCTGTATTTTTATAAAGATGTACTATGACATTACTAAAAAGGAAAACTTAACTTAAAATAAACCCCCACGTCCTCCCAAAGAAAAAAAAAAGTTCAACAAATGTTATGACTCTAGAACTTTGTCAAGTAGACAATAATGATAGTTTTTTTTTTTCAATTCTCTACAAATTATTAAGTTATTAAGATTGCTATTATGAAAATTGATATAGGTACACCTAGAAACTTCAAAGATTATCGCCTTTAGGTATATTAGACTTCACAAAGAGGGTTCCATGATATATTGATTTAAGAAGAAACGTCTCCCTCTTTAGGCGAAGTGTAGAAGCATTTTAAATTCACAATAAGGGAGTTATCCAATGATGTTCATGTCTTTGCAAAAAAGCAAGTAAGGAAAAGATATGTTATTGAAATTATGTTGGGGTTCAAGCGAGTTCAGATATCATAGAAATCCATTAAGGCTTTTTTGATGGATTTTGTGAAAAAATATATAAGTGGGCTTGATATCATCTCTTGATAGATAGCACCTAATTTATATCACAAAGTTTTTATAAAGTTCACTTTCATAACTTCAACACTTTTAGCAGTGGAATTTACCAATGTTAAATATCAAATTTATTCAATTTTGATTAAATGGACCATATCAACTTTTCAAATTTATCTTCCATCCTTGTTACGTGTGTTCATATAGAATCATTATCAACTGAGGCATGAAATTCAGATATAAACCATGCATCACATAATAGCCTAAGTTGCATACTTTTTCTAGCTTCCATAATTCTGTCACAATATTAGAAAATTCATAACTTGAGCTAAAAATTTTTAAATTATTCAAACTAAAACTCTTTGGAAAGATTAGGACATTATCTAACTATTGTAAAATTTTCATATCAAAACAATACCATTTGGCCCACAAAGTCCAAATGGAATAGTAACTAGGTCAAGATTTCGAACTGATGCAGACCTTGAACTTTAAAAATTCATATCTCATACTAGAGAACTCCAAATTAGGTGATTTCAGTGGCTATGGAAAGCTTATAATACCAACTATATGTTTATAAACTTTTATAAGTATTGGACTTTTTTGGCCCCTCAAAGACATAATAAACTAGACTGACCAAATGAATAGTGCACTGACAGTTTTTACAAATTTTAGCCAATTTTAAAAAATCATAATAAATTCTCTAGAGCTCCAAAAATTGTATTTTTTTGCTTTGTGAAAATTTCTAGATGAGACTAAGTGTCAGCAAAATTTCATGTCAAAATTCATCTATTTGGTCTTGTTTTGGTTCAGGGCAATAATGTGGCTTAAAATGGCACCAATATAGTATCAAATGGTCTAAAATAACTTCCCACATGAACCAAAACCATTTGAGCATGTTTAAAAGCTCAAACATAGCATATAAAAGCATCATAATAGGTCTAATTCATCATGGAGCTCAAAATCACATTCTCACTTGTTCATATACACATCTACCTCATAGCTCAAGGATGTCAAAATCTCAAGATTGCATACAATTTGGTTCTAACCTTGGTTCATATAATATATTTATATACTTTTACATATGTGCAAAGGTTTACATATGATAAATAACTTATACATATACACTTTGATGATATTAATTTACACAAAAAGCTATTCTATTATCAAAGTAATACAATCTACACTCCTTGGCCTCCATTCTTGGCTCCTTGAGCATCACCTAGACATGGTTAGATAAAAATGGGGGAGAGTGAGATTCAAAGAATTCCAATAGCTCATTCACCCTTTTAAGAATACATATATGGCATGTTATTATGTCAAAGAGCACAAGCATGCATTAAATGATTCCAAGAACCAAATATAAACATATTCTCAAGATCACATAAACATATCAAGATCAAAATCAAATTCTAAGGACTTTTAGTCTAGCCTCACCTCATTATTTAGGACTTTTGGATTATCCTCACCCATTTTATAGGCATTCTTGATTTAGTCTCACTCATTCTTGAGACTTTTAGCCTTGTCTCACCTATTTTTAGGGACTTTTGGTTTTACTTCACCCAATTTAAGGGACTTTTGCCACAACCTCACCCAATTTAAGGGACTTTTGCCACAACCTCACCCATCAAGAGCTATCTCACATTCAAAACACAATTCAAGAAGTATAATTGTACCAAAGCATCAAACCAATAGCTAATGGCATATCTCATAATTCAAATACACATGCAAGCATTCAATGACAATCAAACAGCTAAGAAATGTATACAAGAATAGATGAAAAGTTACCTTGGTCAAGAAACATAATTTTTCTCTTGGTTCCCTAACTTTTTGACTCAGCCTCACACATACACTTAGAGGAGGCTTGTTTTGCTTGGCCTAGACACATCAAACAAGATACAAACACATCAATGGAACCATCTCTAGCCTTACACAAACTCTTTACAAACTACTTCTAGCTTATGGCATGAATGTGATCCTATATAAGGGCATAATGAAGCAACTCATATAATTCATCATCTTAGCTCTAATTTCTTACTCAATCCAAGTCACATGACTCATTTAAACTTATTAGAGTTATCACAAATCCAATTTAAGGAGTCAAACATCAAATTACTTCTTTATGCCTAAAAGGAACCTAAATTTCTAATTTTTAAAAGATGGTTTCTAAATGCAAACCAATAGTTCCTTTGGTGTCTATTATTTATTTTTAGACCATTTCTATCATTGGAATTAAGAAAAACTATTCCTAGATACAAGAACCACTGTTTGGCCGAGACATGCATCAAGATAGGAACCTATGGAGTTTTGTTGATTTCCTTAGGGAATTTGCCACTTGTGAAGCTTCCTAGATGTCTTGAGAACTTAAACATGCCCTTACATAAACTAAATCATCACTAGAAAGATTCATAAATCCCTAGATGCAATAAAAACCCTAATTTCCATAACTTGTTATCTATAGATTCTTTTTGGATTTTAATTGTTCCATATGATTCCTTAGGCTTCAAAACCCAATTTCCATCAAGTTTAGATCAAAATAAAACTCCTTACACATGACCCTTCAAATTGATGGAAAAGGAGGAGAGCCAAGAAGAATAAGTTTAGCCATGGAGAATTAACCTGCTTCAAGGCTTTTCAAGAGAGCTTTTCAAGGGTTCCAAGAGTTCCTCCAAATTCTCTCTTCCCTCCATTGAACCAGCCATAAAACATCACTATTTAAGTCACCAAAACCATGATAAGAGAGGGGAGAAAGAGGAGAAGAAGTTTAATAAAGGGAGAAACATGAAAAAGTGATGAATTCTTACACTTTCAAGCCTTGATTTCATTTCCCTTGCTCCCTCTTCTTTTGCGCCACTTAGGACTGCTCTTAGATCTGTGTTTGGCCAGAAAAAAGTCAGTTATAAGGTGTAGGAGAAATGAGATGTGATATATAAGAAGGGGAGGCTTCATTGTGACATGTTTTCAAAATTCCAATTTAGTCCTTAGTCTCGGTTTTCTTTGTTTGAGCTCATTTCAACTCCTTTTTTAGAATTGTATTTTCTATCATGAAATTTAGGTTCTCTAAATCAAACAATACTTTTTGTTTCACCCACATTAGATTTAAAACCTTACAGAACTATTCGATCAAAGTTTTGGTCAACTAATGACCAAAATCATATACCAGAGGGATTTTAACTATTCTAGGGGTTTCTATGATTTTTAAAGCATATGAAAATCTTGAAAAACTCAATTTTATTGAGTTTTCAAAAAGTTATCTAAAATTATGATTTTGCCATTGCATTTTCAATTTTTTTCTTTTGCCGTTTTGGCTTCAATTTTGGGCTATTCTTAGTTTTCTACCTATATCATTAGATGCTTTAATTAGCATCCTATCTTAACTGGCATTAATTCTCTTTGCTTTAGGGTCCTCCTATATCGTAATATCGGTTTCAGTTCAGTTTCTAAAAGATCAGATATTACAGCACCCCCCAATCTCCACGTGACTGTGCCTAACCACTAAGCCCTCAACTTTAATTAAGTGGCTATAAATGTGAGCTTCATCCACTTGGGCCACTGTCTTCATACTTGTCTTTGTATTTATGCTCTCACTAAGTTATGTACTCTACATGCCAAGCAAGAAAACCTTACTCACATGACAAACTGCTCATTTTTCTTTCATGTTATAAACCAAGCCCAACCACCTCAAACTGCTTTTCCCCATGTTATCACAGATACACCTCTTAAAGTTTGCCAAAAAATAGGATCCCTCCTTCATTAAGTTTCCAAGGTGCTTGATTCTTTCAAATGCCATATGGATAAACCATGCAAAGTCTTTGGCATTACCTTATGTAATGCTTTTCCTATTGCTTGATCCTAATCAGTAAATAAAACATAAGGCCTTTTTTGTTTGTATGCCTTAAGGAAAGTTTCAAAAGGCCATTTAAATGACTTTGCAGTTTTATCATATAACAATGTCATCCTAAAAATCACTGCTCCTTTATAGTCATTGAAATGGTTAGTACTATATGTTATGTCAAGTAATATCACACTTCCAAAATAACCATAGTCAATCAACATTTTTGTATCTACCTAAAAAACTATAATTTTTTATTCTTTCATATCTATTTGATATGCATGGTAAAATGAATGATTTTCTAACAACTGCCATTGGAAATATTTTAATAAGCAACTAACTTCCCCACACACCATGCTTTTTTGTCTTTTAGACTAAAGATAATTTTTTTAAAGCCTTCACATCTACATATCATACCTTACTTGCAAAGAAATCTTGAGGAGAAGTGGCAATTCCCTAAATTGTCATGTTTTTATTATTATTTTAAGGGGTTTATCATATAGATATTGAATTTATTTTATATTTTTGGGATATAAAATTAATAAATTTTAGTAAAGTTAATATTTAGTAAGTTTTGGTTTTATTTCTTTAGTTTTGAGTCAATTTTTGTTTTAGTAGAGTATAAATTATATTTTATTTGTATTTTTTTAAAAGATTTATAGGTTGCTAAATTGTTTAATCTTTGTTAATAGAATATAAATAGTAATTAGATGAATTTTATGTTTTTTATAGGGTTGAAAATATAAAGAAATAAGCTTAGAAGTTTCAAAATGCAAAGTAACGAAAGGTAAGAAGATTTGCTAAAAAAAAAAGGGCTAAAAAAAGGGGGGGAAGATGGTGCCTAATGTAACACCATAATATGTTAACCTCAACTAATCTTCACGTAGGCTTAATTTTATGAAATTCCAAAGAAAAAGAGTAAAACCGTGTCAATTTATTACGTTACACCAGGGGTTTAGATGCTCATACTCCCCCTCAGTGGGTCTCGTGAACCCATCAATCACATTTTCTACTTAAACTCCATTCATACAACTCATACATAGTATAAAACAATTCATGAACCACGGACATGAGGCCAAAAACAAGAAAAATGCAATTTCTCTCACGGGTTCAAAAGTCATATTTTTTGCCTCAAATTTGGAAAATCATAATTAATTATAGAAAAATGAGAATTAAGCAAAACATAGCTTTCTAGAAAGCTGTGGATGTTAAATTTATATTAAAAATAATTCTAAACCATAATCTCAATGTTTGGACCATGTTTGGCAACAAAAACCCTAAAAAGGTCAGACTGCCCAACATTTCTGATATAGATTTTTGATATGAATTTCAAATATTCATAACTAATTCCATAAAAATTCAATCTCTGTAAAATATATCAATTTGGAAAGCTACAGATATTAAGTAGAGGAGAAAAATAATTTTAAACCAGTTAAGTAGCCTTTAGACCTCAAAAATGGATGGAATAGTAGCCAAGGTCAGCTAGCGTCCCTAATATAGACTCAGAAATTCAAAAAATCATTTCTCCCTCCATAGACGTCCAATTGAGGTGGCATCTAGTTGGTATAAGTCATTGTGAATGTCTAGTTTCTCCTTGCATCATTTGCCTAATGAATGACATAGATTCATTATCAGACCATTTGCATAGTATACTGACCAAAAACCAGAAAATTTTTTAACTTAAAAAATTCGCCAAAATTTCCATAAACCTCCAAATACTCTGCACTTTAGCTTCTCAAAAAGCTCTAAACAAGGCCTATAAGCATGCCATGTTTCAGACCAAGGAGAGGTCATTTGGGCAAATCTTGACGTAGCTTATGAATATGATGAATTTAATACCCTATATGGGTCAAAAGTGGTTCAAATGACTTCTTAAATGTTCTACAATTCTTGGCTAGTTTTAAAGCATAAACATAATATATAAGAGTTGCCCAAGTGGTCCAAACTATCACACATCTCAAACACATAATGCTGTAAGCAAGAATGCACTACTACATATAAGCCATCAAGTGACCAAATCTCATATTTCTATTACTTTGGTTCCATACATGGTACACACATTATTTATACATACTTTTATACTTGCTCAAATATTTACATCTCAAAAATAACATGTATATATAAATATTGACATCTCTTTACATCAAAGGCCATACAAAACTATAAAAAGTGATAAGAAATAGCTTTTCAAACTCCTTGACTTCCACTTTGATCTTCTTAAGCTCTACCTAACATGTTAAGATGAGAGAAGGAAGGGGATGAGATTCATGGAATCTTAATAGCTCATGCACTCATTCAAGGAAGCAATCAAGGCATATAAACATGTTAAAGCATGCAAGTAGGCATCCAACCATTAAAAATCATATAACACATGATTTACATGCCATGAAAATTATATCAATGCCAAGGATAAGTTCTAAGGACTTTTGGTCTAGCCTCACCCTAATTTTGGTACTTTTGGATTAGCCTCACCTTTGATCTAGGAACTTTTGACTTGGCCTCACTCATCCATGAGACTTTTGACCTTGTCTCATCCATACCTAGGGACTTTTGGCTTTACCTCACCCATCACAAAGGACTTTTAGCACCACCTTACCTTTTAAGAGAAAGTTTCACTACCTAAAACATAAGCATATTGGTACCAATGCAATAAGGCAATATCAAATGGCATGTATCACAATACAAGTGCACACACAAGCATACAATGACTATCATACATCCAAGACTACAACAAGAAAGAGTAAAGAGCTACTTTGGCACTCAAACACAATTCTTCCCTTTTGATTTCTCTTTCCCCTTATATAACACCATATATTTCTAGCTCATTTCATACTATCTCCATGTCTCATGCCATAAATTCCATGAAGAGACAAGGAAAATGATAATAAAATGATGCATTTCTCAGCGTTATGTCACATATAAATTTTTCATTTAGTGTCCTGTGGACCATGTGAGTTGATGTATCATATTCTCATATTGAATTACATAAATGCATCTCATTTTCATCACTAAACGTGGCCTACAACTTATCAAAGGCAAGAGAACACACTAAAATCTCATGAAGTAATTTCAGCTAGAATTTTGCCTTTTCTGTCACAAACTTTGGAAAATCATAACTAATTCTAGAAAAATCAAAATCATGCATTCTTTGCCATTCTGGAAAGCTACACATGTCTACTTTATGCTAAAAATATGTGCAGGCCATGAAATGCAACACAGAAGATGTTTGACATTTGAAAAAGTGCAGAAGTCTGGCTGGTCATTGGTACTGTTATAGCTTTCTGCTACAAACTTCAAAAATGTCCAATTAATTCACAAAATTTTAATCTATGCAAATGATACCAATTTAGAAAGCTACAGATGTTAGCTAGAGGAAAAAAATAACTCCAGACTAGTTCAGGCATCGAAAATCAATCAAATAGTACATGAAGTCAATTTGAATGCCTGATACTGGGCAAAATTTTTAAAAATTCATATCTCCCTCTCTAGTTTCTCCCTATAAAATTTTGTGGCAATTGGACATCATTTGAGCTCTAAATGACAGAATTCATTTTTTGAATTAGTATGAACAGTAACCTGACCAAAATCAGAATTTTTTCTAACTTTAAAAATTCATCGAATATTCCTTATGCCTTTAAAAATTCTGCACTTTAGCTTCCCAAAAAGCTCTCAACAAGCTCTAATTGTATGTCAAATCTCAGATCAAGAAGAGTTCATTTGAATAAAAAGTAGTATAGGTTTCTAATATGGTCAAATTTTGCTCCATATAGGATACCAAAGTGTCCAAATGATTTCCTTTAATGTTTGGCACCTCTTATGCAAGTTTAAAAGCATGATTATGACTTGTATAAACTGCCCAAATGGTTCCAAATCTCATACATCTCAATTTGGCCATTCCACTTCCACTTATACACTAACGCATCAAACCTTCAAGAAACAGAATTTGTTATTTTATACTTAATATACATTTTAATGGTCACATAACATAATCTCTCATTTATACATCACATATTAACATAATTACATATTCTTAAGAGGTCATAGGTCATATACAATAATAGATTACAACATTGCCACTCATATGGCCTTAAAGTAGCAAAATTTGTATACTTTAGTGTCATGCTCTCATTTCTCATGTGGTTGACTTCCATTCCCTTACTTTCTTGGTCTACCTAGCATATTAAAACATTGGAGAGGAGGGAATGAGACTCCAAAAATCCCAATAGCTCATCTCCCATTTCAACCATACATAAAGTATATAAAACTATGTCTTACAAATGCATGCATGACATATCAACATGTACAAACATTCAAGAAGCATTTTCAACATTTGAGCAAATCATATATAGCATACAAAGGCTTGCCAAGTAAGTGGATTAGCCTCACCCATTCACTTGTGGATTTTGGACTTGCTTCACTCATTCTTTAAGAGGTTCTTGGACTCACCCTTGCTCTTGGGAGTCAACCTCACTTTTGGGAGACTCTTTACTTTGTCTCAACCAATTCTAAGGGTTTTAGGCTCATCCTTACCATGGCTAAGGGTTCTTGGCCTTACCACACTCAAGCAACCAAAGTAAGCATCATAAACATCATTTGGAAATATAATACATCATCATGGTATCATGGGATGTGAAAATCATGCTAGAATACTTTTCATGGCTTAAAACACACATACACACATTCAAAGACAAGCCAAGCATACAATCATGCATGAGAGAAGGAGGAGTGAGTTACCTTAGAAGCAAACACACGCATTTTCTCTTGAATTTCCTTTCCCTTATTCGGCCTCACACACACAAAGGTGTGGGAATGATTTCTCTTGGCCTAAACACAATTTATGGAAGCCAATTAGGTTCATGGAATTAATTCTAAGGCCACACAACTTCCTCACACACTAATTTGGTCTAAAAACCCCTTTATGTTTCCAAGAATGCACCTAATGAAGCAACACCTATCAAATAAGTTCTAGGCTCCATTCTTTCCTTTCAAATATGATTCTTGACTCCTTTTAAGCCTCTTGGAGTCATCATACAATTAAAATGAAGAGCCCTAACTATATGTTGCTTTTTTAGGTCATATTATGGAACATATAAGGCCAACTCACTTTCTATGGTTTTTAAATTTTTTCCAAGGCCTCCCCTCATCTTCACTCATCATATATGACTCACAAATGGGCTTAGAAAAATTTAAAACTCTCCCTAGGCATCCAAACCTATCTAGGCATAGACTATGCATGGTTTTGGGCTTTATGGACTTGCTTTGTTTTCTTGATGGATGAAGCACATAAGGAGACTTCTAGGGATCTTAGGAGCTCATTTAAACTCTCATTTAGGCATATAAATCAAGGTATCAAATCAGATTTTGCAAGGAACATATGAAACCCTAGAATTTGCATCTTGAATTTTCATGATTATTTGTTAATTCTCTTTGCATATTCTTAATCTTCACACCCTTTTTCCTAAGAATCACCTTGGTTCTACCTAAAATCTAAGCCCTCCTATGACTTCTTGAGAGGGGCAAACCATAGAAAGAAGAAGAGCAAGGGGTAGCAACCATGGAAGAAGAAATTACCTTGTTTTTCCTTATTTTCTCACTTAAATCTTATCTTCTTTGGCCTCCTCTCTTCAAATCCGAATTTTTTCCTTAATTTCTCCCTTAAAAAAAATTTATAAACTTCAATATAATCATAGGAATTAAAGGAGGATGGAGGAGAAGAGGTTTGGAAAGGAAAAAGTATAAAAAACTACCAAGATTCCATACCTTCAAGCTTTGATTTCTCCTCCCCTTCTTCTTCCTCTTGTGTGCCACTCTTGTAAGGTTTCTTCTCTGGTTTGGGGCAGAAAAATATGAAGCTATGTAAGGGGAGAGTGGGGTGCCCTATATATATAGGTAGAGGAAGAATGACTTTTCAAAAATTTCTGTTTTGCCCTTTGTTTTTGGCATTTTCATTTCTAATTGTTTTAACTCCTTTTTGAGAATTGTCTTTTCTATTATAAAATTTAAGTTTTCAATTTAGTAAAATGACTTTGGAATCACTCAAATCAGAGTTAAAACCCTCTCGAACGGATCCGTCAAAGTTTTCGGGTACACTGACGTTGGAAAACGTCCACTGGAGGGGATTTAACTATCCTGGGGCTTCCCGTAATTTTCAGGGCCTTTGAGAACCCTGGTGAACTTAAAAATTTTATTTAAAAAAACCTCCTCTATGAATTCCAAAATTTGCTCAAAATTAAGAAAATGTCATTACATTTCGTAAGTTTTCCGTCAAAATTTGTTTCTTCATTCTAGCTTTGTTGTTCTTTCAGTCTAAGCCTATAATTTTCATTTTTAGGAGTCTAGAATGTTACTCAAATTTTTTAAGACCTTAACTAATTCATTTCGGGGGAGTTGATTTGATCTCTTTGGCCTAAACACAACACATAACATGTAATTACTCTCTTGGAACAAGCCAAAGCATCAACCATATATTTAAGAGGCATACTTTATCTATGCTTCATAAAAGGTCTAATGAAGCTTCTAAATTTTCCTTGAAGCTTAAGAAGCTTTCTAGGGGTCTTGGGAACTCAAATAAATACTCACAAAGGTTAGGGGATTCTTATATAAAATCAAATTGTACAAAATATTTAAGAACCCCTATGGTTCCTATCTTAAAGTTCACTAGCTTTTCTTCACTTACTTTGCATTTCTTAGCTTCTCACACTCAAATTCATGAGTTTCATAGTTATTCTAGGTCAAAACTTCCTCCCTCTCTCAAGCTCTCAAGATGGTAGAACCAACATACCTAAGAAGCAAAAAAGAAGAAGCAAAGGTACATAGATATCTACCTTGCATTCAAGCCTTCTTTAAGATGGTTTCCTTTTTCCTTAGCCTTCCTTTTAAATTACTACTCTCCCTCCTCTGAACCAAGCTTCCAATTCAATCACCAAAATCATAGAAAGAGCGGGCAAGAGAGAAGAACAAAATTTCAAGAAGGAAAGCTATGAAAATCTCAAGTTTCTCTCACCTTTTCCTTAGTTTCCTTCATTCTCCCTTCCTCCTCCTTTTTGCCTTTCTTAGATGAGCTCTCCCTTGGTCTTAAGCAGAGGAAACATCAGTTAGAAGAAAAGAGAAGCTTTAGGGGTCTTTAAGAAGCAAAAATCCACTTTTTCACACTTTTTCTGAATCAATTCTTTGCTATAGCAAAAAAATACCCCCTTGCTGTGGCAAGCACTTATTAGTTCCAGACCTCTATTTTTGCTACAGTGCATGCTATTGCAAGAAACCCCTAGATTTTGTATGGGACGCATGAACCCGCTATAGAGGGCTGTATCCTTGCTATGGCAAACTAGCACCTTTACTGTAACTAATTGGAAACTCACTGTAGCGAACAGGTACATTCGCTATAGCCAACAAAGGTCCTGGTTATAGCTAGCAAACTTTGAAAATTTTCAGAAATCTTGGATGTTACACCTAAAAGCATTACTATAAAAACTACATGTAATGACCTAATAAGAATATAATTGTATATAAGTAACTAACGATGATGTTTGGGTTTGTTGGCAGCCATGATTTTTTACCATATGCTAAGGCATGAGATCGAGTCCTTGGGTCATCCTTTGCTCATTTTTTTATTCTATTTCTTTTTCTTTTATTCTTCTTTCAGATTATTCTTCTATCCTACCAAGAATCCCCTTTTTGTGCCATAAAGAGGTGGGTTTTTGGTGATTTCACTTCCCTTTATTTTTAGCCGCATGCCTCCTTACAGGCATCATCATTTTCGTCAGAGTTATAAAGGAAAGTCAGTCTAAGTCATCAGCCCCTAGCTTTATTCTTTTTGTTACAGCTGGACCTTCCTTTGCCTCACATTTCTATGTGTGTTTTAGGTTGTCTTGCTAAGTCTAGATGCAAAATTTAGAGATAAATTTCATGCAACTCCCCTCCCCTCAACTCTACTCTCATAGTGAGATTTCTTCCTTAAGTTTCATTTATTTCTTGCATTTCTGTTGTTGAAGTCGCACTTATTGGAGCATTTAACACTTATGTATGTCCCAAATCTGCTTCCTTATTTTTTTATCACTACCTTTCTCTTTCATTTTCTTTGGTCTTTGGCATAATTTTCTCCCACTTCAATCATGTTCTATTACTGGTTTAGGCAGCCATTATATTGTACAAAAATTTCTTCATTTCGGTCTGAAGTTGCAGCTCCTCGATGGTGTAATGAACGTAATTTCTATAAAATGACAAAATGAGCCATATAAAAGCAAGTCCTTCAAAATGACCTAGATAGTGTCCCAAAAAATTTGGGTAGAGTCCTAGACTCCTAAAAATGATAATTCTAGGCTTAGACGGAAAGAAAAATGGAGTTAGATGGAGAAACAATTTGTGGTGGAAACTAATGAAATGTAATGGCATTTTTGTAAATAAGTATAACTTTTGGAAAAACACAGGAGGTCTTTTTTAATGAAATTTTTGAGTTGCCCAAGATTCTCAAAGGCTCCAAAAAACCATGGGAAGCCCCGCATTGGTAAAGCCCCTCCAATGTACGTTTTCTAATGTCGGTGAGGCTTAAACTTTGACGGAGTCATTCGATAAGATTTTAACTCCAAATTGAGTGATTCCAAATTCATTTTATTAATTGGGAACCTATATTTTATAATGAAAAAGACGGTTCTCAAAAAGGAGCTAAAACAAAGCCGAAACGAAATTGCCATTATGGAAGGACGAAATTGAAATTTTTGAAAAAGTAAGATAACTTTACCTTTTTGGTCTTATAAGTCATGTTCCACTTCAACCACTTCTTCTCCATCAAAATGTGCTAGTCTGGACAAATTTGGAGAGAGCTCTAAGAATGCACAAGGAGAAAGGAGAAGAAGAAGGTGATACACTAAGAAAAAGGTTGGAAATTCAAGACTAGTTTATGCCTCTTCCTTCCCTAACCATGTCTTTCCCTTTCTCCTCTCTTTTCCTATGTTTTTCTTGAACTAATTGAGGCTCAAACATGCCTGATTCAGTAGGAAGAGGAGAGGAATTGAAAGGAAGCTTGGAAAAGCTCACTTGAAGAAGCTTAAAACCAAGGTAAGCTACATGGCTTTCTTTTGCATATTTTTAGTTGTTCTTCCATGGTAATTTTCTGTTAGAATCAAACCCATTAAAGAGAGAATTAATTCAAGTCTTAACAAGTTAGAAATGAGGAATTTAGAGCAAGAGGAGTAGAAATTTTCAAATTGGAAGTGAAAGAGAAGCAATGAAATGCAATTTGAGACAACTTGGGATTATAGTACACTTATGAAAATTTGAATTTTTCTAAGGATGCTTTGGATTATGTGAGAGCTTGTATAAGTCCATTAGACCTTTAGGAAGTTTTATATGAGCCATTGCCACAAGAAAAGCAAGTTACTCCTTGGACCCCCTTTTCTATGCCAAGTCTCGGCCTCAAGGAGGTTTTGACACCTAGGGAGAGTTTTTTTTTTTCAAGGGTAAAAGAGGCTTAGATGTGAATTATAAAGACTAGAGGAACTAATGAATTGAATTTAGGAAGCTTGGTTTATGAATGCAAGTTTAGGTTTCATTTAGACATAAAGAGACAACCT
Organism: Erythrophleum ivorense; assembly: GCA_026724425.1. Lineage (NCBI taxonomy): Eukaryota > Viridiplantae > Streptophyta > Magnoliopsida > Fabales > Fabaceae > Erythrophleum > Erythrophleum ivorense. Next base: position 23,516,908 of record JAIUCV010000013.1, on the reverse strand, counting down.
AGAGTTTGGCTTCCTAGATTGAGTTTATGGTGGCTTCAATGAATTTATATAGAGCCATATGGTCTAGAAAGAATGAGAATTGGGAGCCAAGAGCATGATTGAAGTGGTTGCTTCCTTATGCCATGTATGGACCATATTAGTGTTTTAAGACCAAATGTGTTAGCATAAAGGTTGTATAAAGCTAGAATTGGTTCCAAGGATTGATTTGAGTCTCATTTAATGTGTCTAGACCACCAAGAGAATCAAGAACTCCCCTATTGGTATGTGTTGGCCAAGAAAGTGCAAGGAAAAAGTAAAGGGAAAAGTTATGTTTCCTAGCATGAGGTAGCCCTCTAACCTTTCTCATATGCATTCCTTGATTTGTTTCTTGTCTTAGATTGCTTGTATATGTATTTGAACTATGAAATTTATTTATAGCAATTGATTTAGTGTCTTGGTACCATGATGTGAGTTGTAAACTTGTTTTGATGTGTTATGGCTTGAGTGGGCTTGGTGATGCTAAAAGTCCCCTGAGATAGGTGAGGAGAAGGTAAAAGTCTCTAAGAGTGAATGAGACAAGGCCAAAAGTCTCAAGAAAGAGTGAGGCTAAGTCAAAAGTCCCTAGAAATAGGTGAAGCAAATCTAAAAGTCCTAGGAATTTAGGTGAGGCTGAACCAACAACCCTTAGAGCCAATGTTTGCTTTGTATGAATTTGTGTAACATGGAACAATGGCTATTTATGTTTTCTAGAAGGTTTTATGGCATGCTTGCATTCCTTGACTTAAAAATGCATCATATATGTATGTTTGAAAGGGTAAAAGAGCTATTGAGATTCTTTAAATCTCACTCTTTCCCCCTACATGCATACTATGTCTAGGTCCCCAAGGATCAAGAAATGGAGGCCAAGTCCCTTGATGATGAGCATTTGACACTAGGATAGGAGATTTTGTAAAATAAGGTCATGAAATTTGTACAAACGATGTAAATGTAATGTAGATACATGGACATATGTAAAAACATGTAATTTATAATGTATGAATGGATTTTAGAACCATCTGTGCAATTATGAGAAATTTTGACATTCAAATGCCTAGGTATGCCTATGAGTCCTTGTATGTATGTGCAAGTTAGGAAGGGATTTTGCAATGCATGAGGTTTTGGACTACTTGGACAACATTTATATGCTATTTTTAGCCATTTAAACGTGCACAATTAGTTATGGTTGGAGTAGGATAGCATATGGTATCATTTTGATCCCTTTTGGTATCCAAAAACACAACTTTTACAACTTATACCTCAAACTAACCAAATGGATGAATTTGAGTATGAAATTTGGCATGAATATAGGTTTCATTTAGACCTTTTTTTCTGAGCTAAGAACCACTATTTTTGGAGCTCTAGAGAATTAATTATGAATTTTCAAAATTAGAAAAATTCTATAGATCTTGTTTGTGCACTATTCATATGGTTAGTTTGTGTTTCTATATCACTCAAGAGTTAAATGATATCTAATGCTTATGAAATTTTAAAGTATAAACTAGACACTATAACCTTTTGTAGCATTAAGAGCACCTTATTTGGAGCTCTGTAGAGAGAGAACCAAATTTTTGAAGTTAGAGGTTAGTTGTAGGATGCAGTAGAGACTTATGCTAATATTATATTGTTTTTGGTGGTCTAGATGGCATTTTCATGGTCTAGGACTATTTTTAGTCATTAGTTAACATCCAAATATTTCCAGAAAGCTATCATATGCATGATTTTGATTTTTCTAGAATTAGTTATTGTTTTCCAAATTTCATATCAGAAAACTGTCATGGCAACCCGATAGCAAAAATGCAAATCCATGAGAAATGCTTCTTGATCCGTGTTATAGGCCTCAAATTATGTTTGTTTCTGATATGTTTGAGTATGTTACACATACAGAGCCACCAAGGTATTGTCCCTTGGTCGCAGGTTCTTTGAACCGCGCTCCCTGGGTGTTTGTCTTTTCCTGCGCAGGGCATTTAACTAGTTCACAGGAAAAGCGTGCCTTGGTGGGGAGGGATTCTCCCCTACTTATATGGGCTAGCTATACGCCCCTTTCACCTATATGGGACTTTACAATCCACCTCCCTTTTGGGGTTGACCTGTCTTCGGGTCGCACATGGGTTAGGATTGCTCTGATACCAATACATACAGAGCCACCAAGGTATTGTCCCTTGGTCGTAGGTTCTTTGAATCGTGCTCCCTGGGTGTTTGTCCTTTCCTACGTAGGGCATTTAACTAGTTCACAGGAAAAGCACGCCTTGGTGGGGAGGGATTCTCCCCCATTTATATGGGCTAGCCACAGGCCCTTTCCAGCTGATCCCGTGGGACTTTACATAAAGAACATTTCAAATAGTTTTATTTAAACTATTGGAGTGAGTAAGCTATCTTAGGTTAATGATGACAAGGAAGCAGGGCAAGAAACCCTTAGGATTGTCGAATCCATTTTTAAATGGGGGATAGTGACTTTAAAGCAAGAGATTAAGGGAGATGATGTTTTGGAAGGAATCTTGAGAGCTTTGAGGTTCCCCCCTTAGTGTACTATGGTAAAGAGGGAGATTATGATAAGGGGAAAGACAACCCCTTAGTGTGATAAAGGTGAGGTGCACCGGCATGGGGTGCTTATGCATGTTGTCTCTTTTGTATAATTTAGTTTACTTATGCTATATGTTGACGTACATTTGGGTGGTGGTTAAAGGCACTTTATGTGCTTGATACACTTGGGGAGTGTAAGGTAAGATTTTATAGCACCTTGGTGCTAAAGGCACATGGGACATCTTCATTTTTTCAGCACTTTGATGCTTGAGGCATGCGGGCCATGCCACTCATCATATGATTTGATGAATTTCAACCACCAATTGGCATCGAACTAGACTAAATAGACGTTCTACCTGGAAGGTAAATAGGAGATCTTGATAGTAAATATCCACCTAGAAAGAGAATAAAATGGTACCCATGTGCATGCAAGTGGTTGAGATATAGTCATCATGAGGTGATGAGCATATGTATGGCTATAAAAAAGAATTGTCTACTAATATATAAAGGCAAAGTTTGATTCTGCCATCAGTAATCTCATTGTCATGTATCACGTGTGGTGTGATTAAGAGAATAAAGATAACATTGGGAATTTAAGATGTACTAGTATTTACTCCAGTAGTAAAACTCCCTAATTTTGGAAGAGGACTCCCTGATCTAGAATAATAACCTAAGGAAGTGAATGAGAGGTAGTAGTAATGTAATTTGACTTATTCTATTACAATAAAACCTTAGTGCAATAACGGATGAGGAAAGACTAATCATTAGTTGTAGGTGAAACTAGAAGTCTCTTATTGGGAATCCCTACTTCAGTCGTCAATAATTAGGGAATGCTTGATAATGAAAAGACTCACCAAGTCTCCTCATTATGTTAATTTAACTCCCAATAGCCACATGAAAAAATTGAGACCTAAGAACTTTTGGGGAGTGGAGGAATCAGTTATGGTTGGCACAAATCATTGCATAAGGGCGAAAATTGTCATATCATCATATACTATAACTTACTGTCAAAAGACCTTGTACTTACTGTTAGAACACCTTATTGACAAGGTCTCAGATTTCACATTATTGAATATAAGCCCTTGCCCGATAGGATCTTAGACCATCTTGATAAGATATTATCTCATTACTCTTTAGGAGCTATTATGAACTTCTATATTGTAGGATATTAAAAAAAAAACTCAGCTGTATGTGAAAAAGTTAAAGAGAATTTATTGCATCCCGAAGATGATGAGTAGTATGCTATTCAAAAGTATGATTATGCTTTTGTGAAAATACCTTAGTTAGGTGTAAAGGGTACAAAGGAGCAGTCTGTTGGGACTATATAATGACTTAAGACCCAGAGAGATGTTCAATTGACATCAAACAAGTGTAGATGGCATGCAATTGGCTATTAATGCTTGTAGTAGTGGAAAAACTAAGATGAAACACTTGGATCTATTGACCATGGTAGTCTTTGAAATCACATGTATGTGATTGTGGTGATGCCTTCACCATTACAAAAAGGAAAAGAGAGAAAAGAAAAAGAAAAAGAAAAAAAAAGATGGGGGAAAGATCTATTAAGGATTTTCCTATATTGGTTACACCTAAAGATGATGATCAGGTTGTCTATAATGAACCATCATCATGAACTAGAAATTCCTAATATTATGAGTAAGTGGTAGAAACTATGTCATCTAATAAACCATCCACTTGAACTATGGCTTAGGAGATTTAAAGAAACTCATTCCTAAGTCCTAAAAGATTACATTTATGTTCTAGACAAGGTACTCTCTCCCTTGAAATCAGGTCTTATTAGAGAATATACTCTAGACTTGAAATATTGCGTTTATTTTCACTTGAAAGATTATGTTTGATTTTGATTATGTGAAAGGTGAACCTAGAAGTGTTCGGGTACCGTAAATAGATTAGTTGTAAGATCAAATTTTTATATTAGTTTCAACACTAAAGAATCTCAACGAATAAGGAGGAGGAATCTTGGGTACTAATTGAAAATGAAAGGGAAATTTTATGTGTCTAATGGAATAATGAACCTTTTACTAATGGACAATAAATGAGGATATGATGTGTGCAATAATTTTATGAGATAGTTGAATGTAAGAGTTGGAAACTTAGACTAGATGACCCTGTAAGAGGTAAAACCCATTTCGATTAAGAAGGTTGGGCTAAAGAAAAGTGGGGGTAATCTAAGTGAAGGACGAATGAAACTTCATTATGAAATAAGGTTACTTACCTATGTTGCTATTAGTGGAATAAATACTAAAAAGGCTAACTAAGTGGAATTCCTTGTAGTTCTTGGTATCAACTATCAAGGAGAGTTAAGCTAAAGTATCTAGGAGTTATCTCTTAAATAGATTAAGAGTTAAAAAGGAAAGGAAGTTAACATGAACATTTAATGATTGGCTGTTGCAACATAAAAAAAATGAAAGAGGGGAGCAGGAGAAGAAAAAGAAAGAGACATAATAGAACAAAACAAATGCTACAAAGGGATAGAGATTTTAAGATTTATTTGACCTAGGTGCCTAGACTTGCTATAAGGTGATCAAGTGTAACTTGGTCTAGATCTTTTTAGTTGTGGGCAAAGGAAGAAGACATAATATTTAGGTTGGTGTGTCATTTGACTTAGGTTGACAAAGAAGAAATGGAATTATGGATAATAATGAGGTAGTAACATAATAAGGACATCTTTTAAAGGAAGTAGCAAGGAAAGGAGTAGGTTCTTGTGAAATTTTGAGAAACCAAAGAGGAAGCTATGAGGTTTAATTTAGAGAAGAATAAATTGTTAATATGGGTTTGAGGTTTAATTGGGTTAGAAACCTCATCTAGACCCAAATTAAATTAAGCCATGGTTAGAGACTAATGGAGGCCTAATGATTATAAGTGTAACCCAATTTCTTCTTATGAGACTTGGCCTAAGAGAGAGGCCACTTAGCATTGGCTCAATTTGGTTTAAGGAGATAGACACCCAAGACTCAATTTATAGGAACTCTTATAATTGGCCCAATATCTCTTATGCAGACCCAAACCAAATAGACTTTTGAAACTTGGCCCAACCCAACTAAAAATTTGAACTCTTGTAGTTAGCCCAACAAATTAAAAACCTTAGCCCAGCAACTAGTAGGAGCCCAATAGGTCCTTGAGCTGATGGGTCAACCCATAACCCATTTAAGACCTAACTTAAACCCTAAAATTAGTTTGGCCGCCCCCTTTTCTATAGAACCACAAGAAACATAAGGCAAATTTCGGAGGTTTGGAGGGAGGCTAGGGTTTTTTCTACATTCTTCCACCATTTCTTACTACTAAGGGAAGATTTGGCCAAGGTAATCTATATAAAACATGTCCCCCTCATTCTTTTCTTCATTTTGGTCTGATTATTTTTTGGTTTTAGGCATTTTCATCTCCTTCTCAAATATGAAATTAGGTTTTTCGATGATTCCTTGCAAGATTTTTGGAGTTTAGAGTTAATTAAACCATAGGGTAAGTGTTTGCTTTCATTTTGTGGTGTAACCTTGCTCAGATTTCATGTTATAAGCTGACATTGGTATATGGTTGATTTCATGTGCGAAAATCCAAGTTTTAAGGATGACCCATTGTGTGTTCTCAGTATTTAAGGCTCAACACAGTCCATTTGACCTCTTGGGTGTATGGGTAAGTGTTCCCTCTTCTCTTGTGTGGTGTATGTGCTGAATTCCCATATTTTGGATTGATTTTTGCTGCATGGTTTGTACATGTGCGAAAATGGAGTCGTGGGGAGTAAATCATGGTGAGCTTTGATGTATGGACCCTAAATTGGTGTAATAGATCATTAGGAAGTTTGGGTAAGAAGTTCTCAATGATTTCTTGTTAAGATTAATTTATGGATAGGGAGAATTTCCTTGCTAATGATAGTTAAATGATAATAATCATGCTTATATTAGGCTTGGTATACATTGGATCATGGTGGTAGCTAGAGGAAGAGTAATTGGCTTCATTGAGATAAATGGGGTTAATTTCCTAATTACATATATATGTTCATGTTAATTTAATGTTGTTTACACATATATGATTTTGAAATGCGAAATGATTGATTAACTACTTGAATTATTATTGTAATTAGACCTTATGAGTCCATGGTAGAGCTATGGTGCAGCTGCCACCTATGTATGTGCTTTGATTGAGCACCGAGTTGTGATCAGACCCTAGATGCACTAAGCCCTTATTATGCTCATTATAGAATAGGTGCTGTGGATGGACCTCTTTTGGTGTTATTGGCCATTAACATATTATGTGTGAATGCTGGTATGGGATAGTAGTCATTGGTAGCTTAACTGGTTTATTTGTAAATTGAATTGATGATTCTGGTATTAAAAATATGAAATTGCATTATATTGATTAATTTATACGTATATATGGAATTTGCCTCTTGTTACTGAGATTTTATATCTCACCCTGGTTGTGGGCTAATATTTTTAGGGACCGGCCCTCGTAGTGGTAAGGAGAAATTAATGGAAGCTTATTATATAGTTTGGTAGCACATAGGTTTGGAAACCTTGTCAAATTGTATTGTGTACTTAGGTTACTAGTTTTATATAATTACCACATTGCATCATGAATTGCCATGTATAGCGACTATACGTGTAATATAATTTTCATAGAATTGAACATTATGGTCGTAATTAGCTAATAATGGATGGGTGACTTGATTTTGCATGAACATTAAGCATTGGCCCTGCACTCCTTATGGTCGGAACACCTTTGCTATCACTAAATTATGGAATTTGTTGATGTATGATAGTTTTGTGAGTAGAAATCAACACTTAAATTTTAAAGTAGATAATGATAGATTAGCTAGGTAAATCAAATAGATAAATGCCATTAGAGTTTCACAAATTGGGAAAGAATGGTCTTAGAGTATTCCTAGAGGGAGAATTGGAGTGCATGGGATGGAATTTAAGAGTTACAAGAACAGAGGGGAATTGGCCGGGGCCAAAATGGAATTAGTCATGGCCAAACATGACGAAGTTGCCTAGGGAAGGAAACAGAAAGGAATTGGCCGCGGTGAAGAGCAATGTTAGCCACGACGAAATATGAGAGGCAAGTCTAGTAGTGCTCCGGAGGGTAATTCACTGCGGCAAAAGGGGTATTTGGTTGCGGAAAAATGTACAAAATTTGTGAAGGTATAAGGAGTTGAACTTGAGAGTAATTGTCCATGGTGTGAGAGAATTTAGCTGCGACGAAGGTGCTCTATTTCTCATATTCACCTAGAAACCTTAGTTTCTCTTATGATAATGCTAAGGAATGATTTAGAAACACTTATAGAAGGTTTTTGTGAGTTGGAACTGATGGATGAAGGAATCAAAGGCTCCTCATTGATAATTAAATTCACTTGCACATTCGAATAATTATGGTTATTTAGTTAATAACCCTAATAACATCATGGTTCAAATTCCCCTACATTTTCCTAGTGTAATTAAATGTAATGACTTTCAACCTTGATTTATGATTATTAATCACATATTTAACTTTAATTACGATGATTAGAAGTTATGTTTATGACAAAGCCAACCAAAGTGAAAAACAAGCAAGGGAAGCCAAGAATCCAAGGCCAAGGGAAACAAGTCTCACATCCTTGTGAGTTTATGGCCATGGGAGAGGAAGCATTTCAAAAGGAAAAAATGTGTTATTGTAACAAAGGTAGCTCTCTCTTCTTTCTCTCATGCATAAGTGGATGTTTATTTTTATCTTTGAATGTATGTATGTATATTTTGAGTTATGAAAAATGTTTTAGCACGTATCTAAATGCCATGGTACCATGATGTTATTATTATGCATTCAAATGATGCTTTGTGAAGTTGCTTTGGTTTGCTTGAGTATGGTGAAACCAAAAGTCCCCTAGCCATGGTGAGGATGAGCCAAGAATCTTTAAGAGTGGTTGAGACAAAGCCAAAAGTTTCCCAAAAGTAAGGCTTAGTCAAAAGCCTTTAAGAAAATGGGTGAGACAAGTCCAAAATCCCTAAAGAAAATAGGTGAGGCTAAATCACTCGCTTTACAAGCCTATGTATGTTTCATATGACGTTTTGAATGCTAGAAATATTCCATGAATGATTACATGTTCCATGATATCCATGCATACATTTTTAGACTTGAAATTACATTCTTTATATATGGTTGAAAAGGAGAAGAGCTATTGGGATTCCTAGAATCTCATCCCTTCCTCCCCATTTATCTAATATGACTAAGTGGTCTAAGTGAGCCAAGGAATAGAAGCCACCAAGTCTAAAGGAAGGAAATTGACAACAAAGCGTGTGATTTTTTCATTTTGTAGCCATATGAATGACATATGATGTAATCCAATATTGTATATGATGTATGAGCTTATGAACATATGTAATTACATGAATATTTGATGTATGAATGAGATTTGATGCCATATGTATGATTTGGACATTGCATAGCAAGAACTAGCTTATGTATTCTTGTGTATACCTTGGGGTGAGAGAGTGAGTTTGTGACATTTAGGTTTGTGCACCTTTGAGACATGTTTGATAGACCATTTTGATACTTTCCCACCTGCTCAAGTGTCCATGGATGTCTTAGAAGCAATTTTGGACCATTTGAGACCCATTGAAGACCAAAAAAATGACCATTTTGAAGTACAATATCAAGATCTAACCAAATGACCGAATTTGCCCATGAAATTTGGCATGCATATAGATCTCATCCAAAGCTTTTTGGGAAGCTAAAGACTAGATTATTTGGAGCTCTGTAGAATTAATTGTGATTTTTTAAAGTTACCATTTTTCTATTGTATTGGTATAATCACTATTCATATGGCAGTTTCTTGTGTTGTGTCATTCGAGGGTCAAATAGTGTCTAATGCTCATGAAATTAGACATGATAAGCTTTCCATGGCCACTAAGATCACCACAATTGGATGTCAGAACAGGGAGATATGAATTTTTAAAATTCAGTGACAATACCAGTAGTGATAGGTGACATTGGTTACTATTCTATCGATTTCCAATAACTAGATGTCCCTGTTGTGGTGTGGAATTATTTTTATCATAAAGTAGACATCTATAGCTTTCCATAATGGTATAGTGTGTTTGATTTTGATTTTTTTAGAATTAATTATGATTTTTCAAAGTTCATGATAAAACGCTGAAATACCAACCCGAGGCTGCACATGCTATTTTTATGTATATAGTCCATGAGCTCGAGTTCTTGGCCACTTCTTGAGATGGTTATGAGTTTTATTTGTGTATTTAAATATGAGAATGAGATAGATGAATTCATATGGTCCACAGGACACGGAATGAAAAATTTATACACGACATAACGCAAATTAAATTGAATAATTTTATTACTTCTTCTTAAGTAAATGTGCTAGACCAAGGAAAGGCAAGCTAGAATGGTATGAGATAAGTAAATAAATATGGTATTACACCTAGAAATGAGTGAGACAAAGCCAAAAGTCTCAAAAAGAGTAAGGCTAAGTCAAAAGTCCCTTGGAAGTAGGTGAGGCAAATCCAAAAGTCCCAAGAAAGATGGGTGAGGCTAGACCAATGCCCTTGAGAGCTTATGTTTGTTATGAATGAGTTTATGTGACAAGGAAAATGTCTTATAGATGTTCACTAGTTGCTTGAATATCATGCATGCATTCTTTGACTTGTTTATACATCCATTATGTATGTTTGAATGGGTTAAGAGCTATTGGAATTCTTTGAATCTCATTCTTCCCCCACATATGCCTAACCATGTCTATGTGAGCCAAGTAGACAAAGAAATGGAGGCCAACAACCTTGAAGATCAAGACTTTGAAAAAAGGTTATGAAAAGTAGACATTTTGATGATATATTGATGTCAAGCTATGTAACCATGAGATGTATACATGATGTAAACTATTGAACATGTTTCTAATGTATGTATAAATGGTGTATATATCAATGTGGAAGCTAGATGAATGAATATGTATGGTCTTGCCACCAAAGAGCCTTTATAAAATGTGATGTTTATGTATATGTGTGCAAATGGCAAGGTGAGATTGAGCTCTATGATGATTTGGATCATTTGGCATGCTTTTATATGTTGTATTTGTACTTTTAAACTTGCTCATGTAGTAGTGGAAAGTGTAGAAAAGCATTTGGTGTCTTAAAATCCCATTTTGGACTTCAAATTTTACTAAATAGTGAGCTGAACCAAAGTCTGATCAAATGAGTGAGTTTTTCCATAAAATTTTTCTAGTAAGTATGTCTCATCTAGAGCTTTCCAAAGAGTCAAAGAGTACTCAATTTGGTACTCTATAGAATTTATTCTAATTTTTTAAAATTGGTTAAATTATGCAAAACTGGTATGGTTATTGTTCATATAGTCAGTTTGCTTTCCTATGTCATACGGGGGCAAAATGAAGTCCAATGCTCATGAAATTTTATAGTCATAAATTAGAAATCATAAGCTTTTTATATGAAATCACCTCATTTGGAGCTTTGTGGAGGGAAAAATGAATTTTTTAAAGTTGCACGATAGTACCAATAATGTAGCCTAACCTAAGTTACTATTCCATTGATTCCCATGGGTTAAAGGCCATGGCATTGGTCTGGTATTATTTTTACTCATTGCTAGACATCCACAACTTTCTAAAATGGTATAGTTTGTTTGATTTCAATTTTTTTAGAATTAGTTATAAATTTTCAAAGTTTGAATTACAAAATTGGAACATGGAATTCGAGACCAAATTCTAGTTTTGTGAGATATAATTCCAAACCTGAAAATGAATGAGACTAAATGTGATGTATATGACTTGTATGGGTATGTTATGGATAGAAAATAATGTGAATGAGTTCACATGGTCCATGGAATATAAAATGAAGTTATAAGGCCTTACGTAATGCAACTAAATACTATAATATATATATATATATATAGTCTTTTATGTAAAGTGTATTTTTCCTCACAATTGTGGTTCATTATGCATGCCTGGATTGAGATAGCTCATGAGACTATGGTATAATAGCTAAGAGGTTAATGTATTACACCATCAATTGCAAATAAATAGGGTAATTATAACATATTACAAGTTAGAGTTTATCATAATCCTAAATTCTAAATTAACAAATTTAGCTCATATCTACATGAGATAACAATATTAAGAACATAGCATAAACCAAATGGGTAAAAAAATATAAGGAAAAGTAAGGGAAAAAGGGAAAAAACTAGCCTAATTAGTGAATCTTTGTTAAACCCAAGTTTCTTCCATAACAAATAAAGCTTCAAACCCTTCTTTTTCCTCTATAAAGTGTTTAGAATGGTGGCATCCTCAAAGAAATGGTGAAACTGTAATGTCTAGTTTTCGTTAAACGACGAAAATGGGTGCATTTTCAAAGTAAGTCCCCTAAAATAAATTAGTTAAGGTCCCAAAAAATTTAAGTAACATTCTAGACTCTTAAAAATGAGAATCCTAGCCTTAGACGGAAGGAAAAATGGAGCTAGAATGAAGAAACAAATTTTGACGGAAACCTTACGAAGCGTAATGGCTTTTTCGTAATTTTGAGCAAATTTTGAAATTCAAATAGGAAAGATTTTTAAATGAAATTTTTGAGTTCTTTGGGGTTCTCAGAGGCCCTGAAAACCATGGGAAGCCCCGGGACAGTTAAATCCCCTTCGGTGGACATTTTCCAACATTGGTGTGCTCGAAATTTGACTAATCATTCGAGAAGGTTTTAGCTCTGATTTGAGTGATTCCATAGGCATTTTACTAAATTGGGAACCTAAATTTTATAATGGAAAAGATGGTTCTCAAAAAGGAGCTAAAATGAAGGAGAAATGAAAATGCAAAGAACGAAGGGCAAAATGGAAATTTTTGAAAAAGTCACTTTCCTACCCCTATGTATAGGTGGCGCCCCACTTTCTCCCTCATTTGGAATCAGAAATTTCTGCCTAATTTCAAAGGAAAGAGCTAGGGTTTTGGGCGCACAAGAGAGGAAGAAGGAGAAGAAAGAATTCAAGCTTAAAGGTATGTTTCCATAGTAGTTTTTCATGCTTTTCTCCATCCACACCTCCTCTCCTTCATTCTCCTTTGTTTCCTTTGATTAAAATGGAGTTTATAAATATGATTCAAGGGAAAAACTCAAGGGAATTTTCGATTTGAAGAGAGGAGCTTGGAAAAAGCAAGATTTAAGCAAGAATAAGTAAGGAAACTAGGTAATTTCTCTTCCTATGGTTGATATCTTGATCCTCCCTTCTTTTCCATTTCGTCTAACCCTAGGAGCCATAGAAGAAGTTGATTTTTAGGTAGAACCAAGGATGAATCTAAGGAAAAAGGGTGTGGAGATTAAGAATATGCAAAGGAAATTAACAAAAACCCATTAGATTTCAAGATACAATTTCTAGGGTTTCAAGTGCACCTTGTAAAATATGATTTTGTATGATGATTCCTAGACCTAAATGAGAGTTTAAATGAGTTCCCAAGATCCCTAAGGTGCTCCCCACATGCTTCTTCCTTCAAGAAAACTAAGAGAGCTCCAAGAAGGCCAAACAAGCCCTATATCTCGGCCTAAGTAAGTTAAGGTAGCTAGGGAGAGTTTTAAATTTTTCTAATCCCATTCTTGAGTCATATATGATGAATGAAAATGAGGGGAGGCCTTGGAAAAAAATTTAGAACTCATAGAAAGTGAATTGATGCTTTAGGTTCCATATTATGACTTAAAGAAGCAACATATTATTAGGCTCTTTGTTTTAATTGTGTAATGACTCCAAGAGGTTTAAAAGGAGTCAAGAATCATATTTGAAATGAGAGAATGGAGTCTAGAATTTATTTGAGGGGTGTTGCTTCATTAGGTGTATTTATGGATCATAATGGGGTTTATAGAACAACCTAGTGTCTAGGCAAATTGCATGGCCCTAGAATTGAGTTCATGAACCTAATTGGCTTCTATAAATTGTGTCTAGGCCAAGGGAAAGCATCTCCACAAGTTTTTGTATGTGTGGCTAAAGCAAGGAAGGGAATTTCAAAGAAAAAAGTGTGTGATTGTGTGCAAGGTAGCTCTCTCCACCTTCTCTCATACATGGATGTGTGTTTAACTTGTCTTAGAATGTGTCTATGTGTATTTTCAAGCCATGAAAAATATGCTGGATGATTTTATATGCCATGATTTCATGATGATATATTATGTTTCTAAATAATGCTATGATGTTTGTTTGAGTTTGCTTGAGTGTGAAGAGGCCAAGAACTCTTAACCATAGTGAAGATGAGCCAAGAACCCTTAAAATTAGTTGAGACAAAGTAAAGAGTCTCCCAAAAGCAAAATGGGCTCCCAAGAGTATGGTTGAGTTCAAGAATCTCTTAAAGAATGGGCGAGGCAAGTCCAAAATCCATGAGGGGAAGGGTGAGGCCAATCCATCCACTTGGCAAGCTCTTGAATGTCTTGTATGACTTATTCACATGCCAAGGTAGCTTCTTGAATGTTCATGACATCAATTATATCCATGCATGCATTTTTAAGACTTGCTTTGCATCCATTATATATGATTGAATGGGAGATGAGCTATTGGGATTCTTTGAATCTCATTCCCTCCTCTCTAATGATTTAATATGCTAGGTGGACCAAGTGGACAAGGTAATAGAAGCCAATCGCCTTGAAGGAAAAAGTTTGACAACAAAATGCAAAGTTTTTGGTTCTTTAAGATCATAGATATATCAAATGATGTAACCCATTGATGTATATGGTCTATGACCTCTTAGACATGCGTAATTATGATAATATGTTATGTATAAATGAAAGAATATGATATGTGAATGATGGAATGCAAATTGAGTATATTATGGTAATGCAACTTCATGAATGGCTTTATGGAAATATGCATATGTGTAGATGAAATGGCCAAAATGAAATGCATGAGGTTTGTGACCATTTGGGTAGCTTACACAAGTCCTATATGGAGCAAAAATTGACCATAATGGAACTTTACGTAACTTTTTAGCCAAATGAGTTCTTATTGATTTGAGACTTGGTATGCAATTAGAGCTTTTTGTGAAGCTAAAGAACATAATTTTTGGAGGTTTACAGAATATTTGGTGAATTTTTAAAGTTAGCAAATTTTCTAGTTTTGGTCTGATATACTATTTATTTGGTCCAAAAATGAAATTTGTCACACAGGACTCAAATGGTCTCCAATTATAATAAACTTTTATATACAGAAACTAGACATTCCTAGTGACTTGTGCCAACTAGAAACACCTCATTTTGAGGTCTAGAGAGGGAGATATGAATTTTTAAAAAATCTATCCAGTATTAGGATTTTTACCCAACCTTAGTTACTGATCCATCAAATTCTGAGGCCTGGGCTGCCTGAGTTGGTCTGGAAATATTTTTCCCTCTAGCTAACATCCACAGATTTCTAGATTGGTATCATTTACATGGATTGTATTTTTTTGAAATTAATTAGACATTTTTGAAGTTTGCTGCAAAAATCTATGATAGCACCAGTGGGCAGTTTGACCTTTAGACATTTTTGGATGTCAAACATCCTCTGTGATGGATGTTATGGTCTGATCATATTTTTAGTATGAATTAGACATCTGTAGATTTCTATAATGGCCAAAAATGCATGATTTCAATTTTTCTAAAATTAGTTATGAATTTCCAAAATTTGGTAAGAAAAGAGCCAAATTCTGGCCGAAAATATACATAAGTATTTTGAGCTTTCCTTTGAGTTCCATGAGTTGTGGGTCATATTTTATGATCCAAATGAGTTGTATTCATGTAATTAAATATGAGAATATGTTGTATGAGCTCACACAGTCCACGTGACATCGAATGAAATTTTTAAACATAATGCAATGCGAAAATATTCATAATTTTTATCGCCTTTTTCTTCACACTCTCATGGAATTGATGATGTGAAGCATATGAATATCATGAGATGAGCTAGAATATATAGTGTTATAGAAACACTTCTTAAAACCCTAAAAAATGTATGGCTAAAAATGGTCTCTTTTGCATTTTTTTTTCAAAATCTATTGAAAGCATTGTAGCACCCTTGAATTTTTATTTGAAGTGGTCAAGAGCATCGCGATGAGGAATTTTTACACCTTGGCATCTAACATCGGTTGTTGCAGTGCTTAAATTTGCTGTCGCAATGCTGCATTTTTTATAGTAGTGCTGTTAAGAACCATCTTTTTCCTCTTTTCCCCCCCTTTATTTCTTCTTTTTCTTTCTTTTTCTTTTTATCCCTTTTTCAATAAATCTTCTTAACTTTTGTTGCTTTATATTCTGAAACTTTAAACTTGTTCCTTTATATTTTTAACCCTTTAAAAAACATAAAATTCATCTAAGTACTATTTATAATCTAGTAACAAAGATTAAACAATTCAACAACCAGAAAATATAAATAAAAACAAAAAATACTACTTATACTCAACTAAAACAAAAATAAACTCAATACTAAATAAATAAAACCAAAACTTATTAAATATTAATTTAAATAAAATTTAATAATTTTATATACCAAAATATAAAATAAATTCTATATTCATATAATACATCTCTTAAAATAATAAAAATTGACAACTTAGGGGACTTATCAGTATGACAAGAAAAGAAGTGGGAAAGACTTTACATTCTAATGTTTGGTAAGAGGAAAATAATATAGGAATGAAAAAGAAATGGAAGAAAATCACCTTAATTCCTTTATAAAAAAATAATAAAAGATTGAATTTAATTTTTACATCTATAAAAATCTTTTATCCCCTTGTTCACCAAAATGCAAAGCATAACCTCCTTGGCTTCTTTGTGGTAGACGAAATAGGTACCTTTGTTGTCATAGTCATTGAACACCATTCCCTATCATCATTTTGTCTTGGATTTCACAAATATGGCTAAGTGCAACTATGATTTAAGGTGCCAAACATTAGTTGAGGGTAGGTAACTTTGACCTAGGGGAATAAAACCTCATATCCCGCTTTTTGTTGTTGTCTTCATTGAATCAGTTAGTTGAGGTAGGCACTTTTTTTATTCTTCTATTCTTCTTGCTTTCATTATCTACAATTTTCAGAAGTTGGTTGATTATCCACTTGCTGTTTAAATGACGAAGCTTTGTTTGCTTATAGTGGAAAACATGCCACTGATGATTGCATATGTGAAATATAATAAAGAATAGGTGAGAGATAATTTTTTTTTCAAATATGTTGAACCCCCACAAGAAGCTACTAGAGCAAAAAATTATGCAACAAACCTATTCATTGTAAAATCATTCAAAATTTTATGAGTTATGTCTCTAATATTCAGTAGTATGAAAGCTAGAGTTTGTTTGCTCATTGTATAGCTAATAATAAATAAATTAGGATAACTCCACTAGGTTTGTTGATCATGTCAATCAATTCGATATCTCCATTCTTAGTTCTATGCAATAAATTATGTTCATAGATTTTAGTAAATGTTTATAGTTTAATAGTTGATGATATTTATCTTGGACCCAATAAAAAAACAAAAGATAGTTGATGATATTTTCCAATTCAACTTAAATTACCAATTTTCTTCTAGTTCATCCCAATAATGATTCACCAACCATATTAGCCTACTTAAAATTCTTATCAACAATACTTGCCCATCTTATTTATAATCACTAGAGGGTGAAAGATAGATTTGACTACCAAGCTTGGGTTTGTGTTTCTAGAGACTTTAATGCTCATACGATGATTGTAGCATCTTAGCTATATAGTTGTAAATTAACTATTATAAATAGTAAGCACCATTTGCTGATGAATAAAAAAAATACTAAATCTAAAATTTCTAAAATTCATATACTTGCCTCTTTCATAAATTCCATGTCCAAACAATCTGACCATTAGAAGTAAAACAACACAATATTCTAAGAAAAATTAAGTAGAGTTTTCCTTATAAAATTGACTATCCAAACCACTCAAATGGTTATAATACAATTCAATCTCACAGACATGGAAAAATACAATAATATCAGAGTTATATATCACAACTTGGGCATAGAACATCAACTGTAACAAAATAACTTAGGCTAAAGTTATACATCACTGTTTATAGGATACTAGTATGCATAATACAACATGATGAAGTTAAAACATAATCCATTTATATTCTTTGTACTGTACTTCAAAATTTGATACAAAACATTCATATATTTCTATAAATTCAAACATCATTCCTTCTCTTTTCCTTTGTTAGCACTAGAACTTCCACCTGGAATTGATTAGTGAGAAAATAGAGATAGGCATGAGATTTGGGAGAATCTCAATAGCCTATACTCAAATAACCCATAATAAGCATGAGACAGTTAAGCAAGAATAATGCAAGTATGCACGATCATCTAAAACTAACATAAATGCTTTACATGTATGTAATATACTCAATCATGGCCATGACACTTAACTCAGCTTAGGCTTTTCTCTTGGGCTTGGGAGAACTACTACGTTCATTCCATTACCCCTCTTTATCTCTTAACTTTAGCTCATTAAACATAACATACAAAACATGCCATATAATCGATGCAATGCAATATAGTATATACTATCATGAACAACCAATACAATACAATGCATATCAAGCTCAAACAAGTTTGCATGAAACTAGATAAGGAAGAGCAAGTTACCTTGTGTGAATACCGTATTTTGTCCAGTCATACTCTAAAAATAATAATAAAATTAAACTAATAAAAAAATAAAAATAAAAAAATCAGTAGATCCTCTTAGTTTAATAAGCTAAAAAATTAATTAAAGAAAAAAAACTAAAAATAATAAATAAAAAAATTAATTAAAAAAAATATATATATATATATAAAAAAGAAAGCAGAAGCTCATTAATCTAAAATTAAAACAAAAGAAAAACCAAAGAAGGAGTAATATAAATCAAAAAAATGGAATTAAAAAAAATCATCAAAAGGGGCTAGAAAAAGAAAGGAAAAAATGAATTTAAAAAAAGAAAATAAAAAAAGTAAAATCCAAAAAAAAGGGGCTAAAGGCAAATAAAAAAAACACCCAAAAAAATACTAATTAAAAAACAAAAACAAAAAAAAATTTCATAAAAAAGGATTAAGAGAAAAAATTGAAATAATATAAAAAAAAAAGAAAGGGAAACCAAAAAAAAAGATTAATATTCTGAAACCTAATCAAAAAAAGAAGGGCCCAAAGAAAAACAAATAGAGTCCCAAAATCAGCTCAAAAACAAATAAAAAAAATCAAAGAGCAGGCCCAATCACTTGTTTTCAGAAATTAAGTTAGAGAGGCTGAGAGAGATTTAGCAAGGGAAAGAGAGATTGAGGGGGAAGAGCTTTACTCTGAGGGGCTTTCGGGGAAAGAATTGAGAGAATGAAGACCGAGAACAGAAATTGCAGAGATAAGAGACCAAGGGATAAGGCAAACCTGTAGCTGAGAAAAGAGGAAGAGAATTCTCCTGCGGGCTACGAGAAATGAGAGGCATCGAGAGGGGAAATACTTTGAGGAGGTCTGAGAAATATTTCGGGCAAGAGACTCCATGTTTTTCTTAAATTTTGGAAGGTATATTCCTTGTCATATTTTTCTTATTTCTAGTTTCCAAAATGTAAGCCATGGGGTACTTTGTGACTTACTTGCTACCATAGAAGTGATTTTAGGCATGAAACTCGAGTTCTGATGTTCTGCGATGATATGAATCAATTGGCTGACAATAGAATGTTTACAAGATCTAAGGTTTGAATTGGATTATTGCCATAATCTCTCTGTTAGGTCCTTTCAATGTTTTGCTTCCTGTGGTCATTGTTCCTGTCATATGTTTTTGTTGACCTATCCATTTTCCTCTGTGGTTTATCCTACGTTATGCTTACCTAAAGATTTATTTGGAATTGGTATGTTTGGACTGTGGATAAAATGTGGATGTGCTTCACTGGATGAAATTTTCAGTTCCATCTAAAAGCATCCGGGGAGTTCTAGGTATCCATTTTGGTATTGTATCTTATATGACAATGTTGATTAAAACTTGGGTATTTTTCAGTTTGAGGGAGACGAGTTAAAATTTTGAGTGCATAATTTTGGATATGTCATTTTATATGGTTGAAGGGATTGTTAACAACATGCATTTACTTGGTTGATTCTGGCCTTACTGTTCAGCGAAATTTGAATCATGCTTTGTTCATAAGGTTGATTTGGTTTTTCCCTTAATATTAAGTCTTAAAATCTGTTTCGTGCATATTTGCTGTACTCTCCTACTTTTCGTATGATTTGGCCTTGAACTTAGATGAGACTTTGCTTAAAAGTTTTGCTATCCTAGTGGTTTTTTCTTGACATGACTTTAATCTGGGTCACTGATTTGGAGCTGTGAACACTATATTTTGGGTTGTCTTATACAGGACTGAACTAAAAGCCAGTTCTGTGTTGCATCATCGTGTATTTTATCAGAAATTTGGTTACACGGGTTTGAAATCTGGGCACAATTCCTGTTTACTTTCAGTTATTGCGCAGTACTGTGTATTGCCTGTGAATCTCGAACATGCTTATAAAATCCTCTCTGTCACATGTGGGCATATGTTTATACATTAATGCACTGATTTGATCATTCCCTAAAGCAAGTGGTTGTTTAGAATTTAACTCCCCTCACTCTTTCTGGTTTGTGTGGCTAGAATATAAGTAGGCATTCAGATTTATTCCCAGTTTGGTGATGTCAGTTTTGGATTTACTTTAGAATGACTTGTTGATCACAGAGTTAGCTGAATGTGGTTGGTGTATGGGTCGAGTCATTTTGTTTACAGCAAATGCGAATTGAGCTTCTCTTTTCATTTGATTGTAGTATTATAGGGACGAGCATATGATCTTACGTATTGAACTCTTGCTTTGGAAGTTATAGAATTAACTTGAGTATTATTGTTTGGCTCCAAACTAATGCATATTTCTTTTCCTGGCTTATTGACATGGCGGGGAGTACCTTGAGACCACACTAAAATTACACTGAGGATTTGTTCAAAAGAGGATAGCAAGCAAGGGATGGCAAGCATAAGGATGCTGAAGGGCAGAGGAGACATCACCATGAGGACAAATTGGTTTTGTGCTGTATTTTACATGTATTATTTACATTTTTCCTTTTTCGTACTTGAAATATATTGGAACATGATGAAACTGGTTGAACACTTAGCACACACACCTGCAAGCTATTAGTTTGGGTTTGTAAATATTTTTATCATTTTTTTTGATTTATTTTTATCAATTTTCACGTTAAAATTGCTGTGTGGGATTTCATGTCCCCTCAAGCGCCTAGGGATGGACAAAAAGGCCATGTGTGGCAATATGCTTCCTTGGCGTCTTTAAGGTTTTGAATGTGTTTAGTGTTTTGGGTTTCAATGGCCCCAACAATAATTTTTTCAAAAAAATATATTCATGAAAAGAAGAGCAAAAAAGAAAGATTAAAAAAAACTTTTCCTGAGAATAAAAATGAACTTCAAATACTTGCCTACTCCTTTCCTAATGTTTGTTTTGCACATGATTGAAATAATGTTTTAAAGATTCAAAGATAAATTTTCCTTCAAAGTTTGTTTTGGGAAAAATTGAGAAGTAGAATAAAAAGATTTTCAAAAAAAACATAAAAAAAGGGAAGATACAGTAAATAGAAATTAAACTTTTTTGAAACTTAGGTATTTTTTCAATGAAATATATTTCATAAACTAAAAAAATTTTATTCTCGTTTATAAATATATATATATATAACAAAAAAGGGGATCAAAACAAATGTGTAAAGAATAAAATCTAACAAAAGTGGAAAAATAAAAAGAAATCAATCAACAATGAGCAATAAAAATAAAAAATTAATTCAAACCAAAATTTCAAAAAAGAAGAAGAAAGCCAATCAAAATACAAGGAAAAACGATAAAAAGGATGAAAATCCTTTTAATATCACAAAACAAAATAAGAAAAATGAGAGAAAAAAAAAAAGAAATAAAACAGGACAAAACAAAACAAAGAAAACATGAAACAAAAGCGAGGGAAAAAAACATAGAAAAAGAAAACGGAAAATTAAAGGATAATAAAAGAAAAGAGAAAAAGTTTGAAAATATAAAAAAAAAAGTAAAATTACATTTACTTTTAGCAAATTAAAACACATCAATCCATTTCAAAATCATTTTATTTGTTAAAAGAAAAAGTAAATTTTATTTTCTTTGTCTTTTCAAAAAAATAATAAAAAATAATAAAAACAAAAAAAAGACAAAACAAAACCAATCAAAAATTAAAAATCAAATATAAGCTAAACAAAAACAACAAAAAACCAAAAAAACAAAAACAAAACAAAACATCAACTAAATACAATTTTCAATCGAACTACGTAGACTTTGATCCCTTTAAAGGGTACGTAGGCCCTAGGCTCTTATCCTAGGTCAAGTCTGCCCTTGTAAATAAATATTTTTTCCTTTTAATTTCATTCATTTCCTTCTTATTTTAATTCTTGAATTTCTTTATGTTTTATTTTAAAATTGATTTCCTTTCTTTTTCTACTTTTCATTTTATTTTCTTTAATTTCTTTATTCCTATTTTACATGTGATTTGTTATGGAGAATTGAAATAGAATTTATGTCATTTTATTTTTTCACAACTGACTTAGGATAACTGTTCTTAGTAATGGGTGTAGTGGGGTGCCTAACACCTTCCCCACTCACAATCGACTCCCGAACCCATTTTCTGGTTTGTAGACCATTTTCCAAATAAAAAGGCTTTTCCAAAGTTTTGCCTTTTAAAAATTAAAATTTTGGTGGCGACTCCTGAACCCTACTCTTACACTTATTTTAATTTTGATTTCGTTTTTTCGATTTCATTTGACAAAATCGAATTTCTTGAATTTCTCTGTCCAAAGGCGTCACGCGGTCGCATTTTCGGGTGTGACACCTTGGATAGGTGGTAAAATCCCAATGAGAGTAAGTTATCTTTTAAATTTTTTTAATTCAGTTGTTTATTTGAGAATTTTTAATTTCATATGTTGTTTCTAATTGTTGCTGAACTAATGTCATACTTTTAATATGCCTTGTTCATTAGTTCTTCTTTCTTATAATTTTTCTTATTTACTAGTTTTTGATTTTTTCAATTTTACACAACTTTAAAAAAATTGTTTATATTGTAGTGTACATATTACCCACTCTCATTTTGTCTTCGGTTTTCTTTGTCCCTTAATACTAGGGACAATCTTGACTTTAAGTTTATGGGTAGGGTAGTTTTGGCAGCGTAAATAACATGAAATTTTGTGCTTGAACTTTTAACTTGGAAATTTTTTGGAACCTCATTTGAATTGGTTTATCTGTTGACTTAGTGGAATTATTTTTGTTTGCTTCCAACAATAGTTGTTGTGTGTCAAGATATGTTTGGTAAGAATTTTGTACTAATTGTGTTTTGTACTTAGTTCAAATGTGTAAAGTTAATCTTCCATCATTTTTTAAAAATATGCTATGCACCATTTGGCCAAAACATAAATCAATTACTAGCATTAAGAGAATAGTTTTTGTAATCTCATTTGTATGTTCAGTCTAAACTCTAGGACTTTAAAACCTATCTTCTACCTTCTTAAGGTAAATCAGTAGGTATGACATCACCTTTAGAGATGATTTAGGTATTTTTTGGTTGCAGTTGTGCCTTTCAAGCCTGACCCTTATTGGATTATATTAACACTTAAACCTTATTTAAGCCTATTTAGAAAAACCATATAATATTGCACTTTGTTCGATTTACCCATATGAACACCTAGCTTGATTAGACTTATTAAAAAATCTATAATCTTGTCCCTTTTCTTGAGAAAGTTGGTAGTATATTCATTACGAAAAGGAACATGGATGTTGATTAAAAAAAATATACAGCAATTAATGCTTATGCGATCATTGAAATTAAAGTTATATGGTTCATGTTAATTATCTGTTTCTCTAACTCAGAAGTTGTGCAAAATCTATGTTTTTTAAAAAAATGAAAAAAAATGAAATGAAGAAAAGAAAAGTCAAGTTTATTTTAGGAGAGATTTAGCCAAATAAAATAAATTTCATAAAAAAGAATGATTGAAGGTGCATTGAGAGAACTTATTGTATGTTTATACTATCATATAAATTTTCTCAAGATTTTTGCACTGATCTTATCCATCATTCTAACCTTAGCCCTTGTAACACTCTGAAATTAATTAAGGATAATTATGATTAATTTGGAATTGATATGGGTTTAATTAAGAGAATTAATTAAAAGAGGTGGACATTAATTTTGGGCCTTATGATTAATTTAATTATACTTTAGGTTAAGTGTAAAAGTCTAATCTTAGCTTTAGGGAGATCCAATTCCTTTTTCTTAAAAGCCCAATATTTATTTTGTGCAAACCCAACTCACATTTAACCCATATAACACCTAAACCATGCCCTAACCAACACCAACTTTTGAACCCACTTAGATTTGGGTCTTTGGGTCAACCCAAAATTCACCTAAACCCTAAAACCTAAAGTTCCTTCAGCCCTTTCCTTTTCATTTTGTAAAAACACTAAAAGCACTGTAATGTTCGATTTTTTGTAAAATATCGAAATGAGTCAGTTTTCAAAGCAAGTCCCCTGAGATGAGTGATTCAAGGCCAAATAAAATTTGGATAAAATTTTAAATAATAGAAAATGAGGATTTGAGCCTTGAGTTGCCCAAAAATCGAGGTAAGAGTAATTCAAAAAATTTGCCAAAAGGCCAGTGGTATTTTCGTAAATAAGTGAACTTTTTAGAAAATATACAGGAGGGCTTTTTAAATGAAAGTTTTGAGTTCTCCAAGGTTCTTAGAGGCCCTAAAAACCATGGGAAGCCCTGGGACCGGTAAAGACCCTCCACTGTAATTTTTTCAACGTCGGTTGACCCAAACTTTGACTGATTCATTTTGGAATTTTTAGCTCCAATTTGAGTGATTCCAAAGGCATCTTATTAAATTAGGAACCTATTTGTTATGATGGAAAAGACGGTTCTCAAAAAGGAGCTAAAACAAAGGAGAAACGAAAATGCAAAGAATGAAGGGCAAAATGGGAATTATTATAATTCTTGAAACTTCTTAAACTCTCTCCATTTCTCATGTTTCTTCTCCTTTATTTGGCCAACCTTCTTACTGCCCCAAGACAGAAAAACATTCTGCTCTTCTAGGCACCCCAAGAGAAGAAGAAAAGGGAGAGAAATTCAAGCCAAAGGTAAGGAAATTTCTTAGTTTTTCATGCTTCACCCTTGGCTAACCTCTTCTTCCCTTTTTCCTTCTTCTTCTCCATGATTTTTCTGAAGTTTTGAGGGCTGTCTTGAAGGGAGAACAGAGGCGAATTTTCGGATTTGAAGAGGAGAGCTTGGAGAAAGCAAGATTCAAGCCAACCTAACTAAGGAAACAAGGTAAAAATGCATTCTATGGTAGCTATATGGAACCCCCTTTCTTCTCCATTTTGACCTACATGTGTTCTGCCCTAGGGAGTTGAATTTTTAGCTAAACCAAGGGTGATTCTTAGGTATTTGATGGAGAGGAATAAGAATATGCAAAGAAAACCATGAAATAGGCATTAGGATTCAAGATGCAAAACCTAGGGTTTCTAGTGCACCTTTCAAATTCTGAATTTATGTGATGCTTCATAAGTTTAATTTAGAGTATAAATGAGTTCTTGAGGCACCCAAGATGCTCCCCACAAGCTTCTTCCTTCAAGAAAATCAAGAGAACTCCAAGAAGCCTAATCGATGTCATAGTCTTAGCCTAGGCTAGTTTGTGTAGGTGGGGGGAGTTTTAATTTTTTCTAAGGCCATTCTTGAGTCATATTTGATGAATGAAAATGAAGGGAGTCCTTGAAAAAAAATTAAAAATCATGGAAAGTGATTTGGTGCCTTAGGTTCCATATTATGACCTAAAGAAGCAACATGGTGCTAGGTCTTTTGTTTTAATGATGTGATGACTCCAAGAGGCTTAAAAGGAGTCAAGAATCATATTTGGAAGGAAAGAATGAGGCTTATAAGTTATTTGAGGGGTGTTGCTTCATTAGGTGCAAATATGGACCATAATGGGGGTTATAAAGCCAACTAGTGTTTAAGCAAATTGCATAGCCTTAGAATGTGTTTCATGGACCTAATTGGCTCCCATAAATTGTATCTAGGCTAAGAGGAACCATCTCCACCAACTTGTGGGTGTGTGGCCGAAAGAGGAGACTTGAATCCTAAAGGAAAAGTGTGTGGTTGTATGCAAGGTAGCCCTCTCTACTTTCTCTCATGCATGGATATGTGTTTAGCTTGTTTTAGAATATGTGTATGTGCATTTTCAAGCTATGAAACGTATGCTAGCATGCCTTTATATTCTATGATCCTTGATGCCATGTTATGTTTCAAATGAGCACATAATGTTTGTATGAGTTTGCTTGAGTGTGGAGAGGCCAAGAACTCTTCCCTTTGGTGAGGATGAGCTAAGAACCCTTAAGCTTAGTTAAGACAAAGTGAAGAGTCTCCCAAAAGTAAAGTGGGCTCCCAAGAGTATGGTTGAGTCCAAAGTACTCAAAGAATGGGTGAGGCAAGTCCAAAATCTATGAGGAGAAGTGTGAGGCCAATCCAAGCACTTGGTGAACTCTTGGATGTCTTGTAGGAATTGTTCATATGCCAAGTTTGCTTTTAAAATGTCTATAGCTTTTATTTTTCCATGCATGCATTTGTTAAACTTGCTTTGCACATATTATGTATGATTGAATAGAAGATGAGCTATTAGGATTCTTTGAATCTCATCCCCTCCTCTCCAATGATCTAATACGCTAGGTGGATCAAGTAATTATGGTGAAGGGAGCCAACAATCATGAAGAGCAACGATTTACAAGCTTATATCTTGTTTTGTCTATTTTGGAACCATAATAATAGTTCATAATATATATGATGTTGTATATGTATTGTGAACCTTGAGACATGTATAAAGATGCTACTATATGATGTTTATAGCTATGGATGTGATGTATGAGTTATAAAATACAATTTGAGTATCTAATGCCCAAATATGCAATGTGGAAGTATAAAGTAAATGTGCATAAGTGTGAGTTGAATGGCCAAAATGAGATGCATGAGGTTTGGAATCATTTGGGTGGCTCATAAAAGTCTCAATTGTACTTTTAGACTAGCCCAAAAGGTGCCACAACCAAGGGAAGGCCATTTGGCAAATTTGGTACCTCATGTGGAGCCAAATTTGACCATAATGGAACCTTACCTCACTTTTTATCCAAATGAGTTAGTCTTGATATGAGATTTAGCATGCTAATAGGTCTCATTGAGAGCTTTTTGAGAAGTTAAAGATCATAATTTTTGGAGGTCTATAGAATATTTGATGATTTTTCAAATTTGGCCAAAATTCTTAAAGTGGTCTGATGCACTATTACATTGGGTTAGAAATTATTTTTGTCACATGAGGCTCAAATGAAGTCCAATTTCCATGAAATTTCATAGGCAGAAACTAGAGGTTATAAGTGACTTGTGACTAGAATCATACCATTTGGATGTCTAGAGAGGGAGATATGATTTTTCAAAGATTCAGTCCAGTGTCAGGAGTCCAAGTAGACCTTAGTCATTGTTTGATCAAAATTCAGGGTCTGGGCGAGCTTGAAATGGTTTGGAGTTATTTTTTTCCTCTAGATAACATCCTCATCTTTCCAAATTGGTAACATTCACTCAATTTGGAGTTTTTTGGAATTAATTGGATATTTTTGAAGTTTATATCAGTAAATTGTGACAACATCAAGACCCAGTCCGACCTCCAAAAATTTTCGCATGTCAAACATTTGGTGTGTGTGATGTTATGACTTGTACCTATTTTTAGTATGAAGTAGACATCCCAAAATTTCCAAAATGACCAAGAACACATAATTTCTATTTTTCTATATTTAGTTGTGATTTTTCAAAATTTGCCCATAAATGAGGCCAATTCTAGCCGAGTATGAGTCTTCATGTTCTATGCCTCATTTTGGTTTTCACGAGTTGTACGCATGTTTTTAAGTGGAAAATGAGTTTTAATGATGTGATTAAATAATAGGATGCATAATATAAGCTCACACGGTCCACGTGACACTGAAATAAATTTTTAGATATGACGAAATGCAAAGAAAAGTCTAATTTCCCTTACTTTTTCTTATGGGAAATCTATATGATTCATGCAATTATACTATTCAAAAGCATGAGATGAGCTAGAATTATGGTGTTACAAGCACAAAGCATTTTCAAAAGTTTAAGGTGAAGGCTAGGGTTCTTGACAAAAATCTATGTTCTCTCGCTCTTAAAGTCAAAATCAACTAAGGTAATTATTATATAACTTGACCCTCTCCTTTTACTCTTCAATTTGACCCAATTGGTCTTCCATTTAGAGCATTTTCACCCACACCTCAGATCTAATATCGGTTATTTAATATTTTCTTAGAGGATTTTTAGAGTTTGAGACTAGGAGGACTTAAACCTTTGCACTCCTAGACAAAGCTAAAAATCCAAGGAAAAGACTAATGAAATGACCAATGGAGAATGAAAATGAAAAAGGAAAGTAAAAATCAAAAACTAAGGAATGATCAGAACTTTTCAACACTTCAACACTCCAAGATAACTTCACTTGCATCAAAAATTAGATTCCATGGCAATTTCATTTGAAAAGAATGAATTGAAATGCATAGCCCCTCACATGGATAAGTGTCTACTCTCAACTCTCAAGTGTTTAGGCAATGTGTATCACTCAAATTCACCTATCAAAACTCACTACCATAGGCATGCCAAATGCAATGCGCAAATCAAGAGGATTTTATTCAAGGTTATAATGGGGTTAGGGAATGAAATGAATGGATATAAGAATAAGGGGAAAACAAACAATAAATGGATAACTTAGAACTTCAAAAGCAATCAAAAAAATACCTAGGATGGGAATGTGCATTCAAGGCCTTAGTTCCTATCAGTATAGGCAACTACAAACTCAATTTGAAACACTTCTTTCTTTTGATTTTCAAATGTTTCCTTTTCCTTTTTTTTCAATTTTTTCTTTTCATTGCTTTTCTTTTTTTTTTTTTCCATCTTTTCTTTTCTTTTGCAATTTTTTTTAAAGATAATTTTCTCAACTTTTAATAACAATAGCCTAAATGGATGTAGGACATACATTCTCTTACCCTAAACAAGTGTAATGCTCCTTGAAATCCCTAAGGCATCTACAAGGTGAGAAAACATTTTTTTAAATGGCTATAGGCTAACAAGAAAATAAAATCAAGTCCAAAGTGGCTGAACAATAAATAAAATTGCATTTAAGGGTTGGCTTTTTGGCTATCTAGCGACAAAAGAAAGGAATGCCTTATCATTTTCATGCATGCAAATGCAAATGTGGTCTCAACAAAGAATCAAGATAAGTTCTAGAGTGAAAGTAAAGATAGGTGAATACATACTAGAAATGAATAAATATGGCTCAATTTATCACCATCTAATGGCTATCAAATAATTCATTGAAATCAAATTCATTGCAATTCACTTGAATCAAGACACGAGATTTATTACTTATCATGTCAAAGTGAATCCAAGCTATAACCATCTCAACTTGCAACTTTCACAGAAAAACTAAAACAAAATCATGCTATTTTATCAAAAAATTTTATTTTTTTCCTTTTAACAAAGGAAGCGAAGAGAAGATGAAATAGAATGAAATGACTCTCCCCTCCATACTTAAATATCGCATTGTCCTCAATGCCAGCACATAACCAATCAATAGGTAAACAACATAATATAAAGAGAGTGGAAGGAAAGTATACAACCAGATGAACTTGAATCGAAAATCTCAAGGTGGGCTCAGATTCTCATGTAGCTGGTTAGCAACCTTTTATTACCTATAAAACAAGAACAAAACAAATAATAATGCAGAAAAGAAAAAGAAAAACTAAATTCTAAACTACAAAAAACTCTATTAGAGACCAGCTAATTATAAGTATCAAAAATCAAAATTAAAATAACTTTATTCCTTTTTAGTTCAACAAATTTAAGTCTAACAACTTTAAAACATTTTGATTGATCATGCAGGGATGATTCATGGACTTCCTCAACCATCAATAGTCTTGGAAAGTCATATTTAGCATATTCAAAAGCGATAAAAGAAGAAAAATCAAAATTAGGATATTTAAAACCAAAGAAAGAAAATTTGAAATCAAATTTAAAAACACTAGACTCTAGGCTCTCTAAATAGCTATTAAAGCCAATAAAATCAACTGGACTCCTGTAAGTAAGAGTCACAACATCAACAAAAAAATTAAATTGCAACTTCTCACAATCCTTTGAGTTCAAGGCATCTGGCAGTTGCTTTTTCTTAGTTGGGGGAGTCTGTTGATTATTGGGAATTACTTCATCCACTTTAGGAATCTGTTCAGGACTCTGAATAAATGAAATTGTGACAACCCTACCTTCTGGTCATTGTATTGATGGTTAAATGCACAATTATTAATTAATGATCAAGGTTTGAGTTTATTATATTTTACTACATTACAAAAGTATGAGAAATTTGAACCTTGATATTAGGATCATCACTTAACAACCACACAAGTGAGAATGCATAGAAGAAATTATATTATCATGAGGGGTTCGTGATTCAACCGTTCATCAGTTCCAACATACCAAAAACCTCCCACAAGGATTCCTATATCATTTCCTAGCATTCCCATTGAAGAAACGGGGGTTTCTAGATTAAAAGTTAGAGTTTGGGGACTTGCGCCACGGCTTATACCTTCCTCGCCACGGCCAAGTTGCTCTCTGGAATTACTGGGGCAAACTTTGCAATCTCGCCACGGCGAGTTAGACCTTCGTCGTGGCCAACCTATGTGGCGCCGCGGCGGAAACGCCTCTTGGAATTACTGTTCTCAACTCCCACGATTCTCGCCTCGGCGCAATATATTACCCCGCGGTGAGTTTTGCTTCTGTCCAACCTGGGCGTTTTTTTTCATTTTGCGCTGCAGCGAGATCTATTAGGCCGCGGTGCTCCTTGCCACTGTCACTCCCTAGGTGCAAGGGTAGGATTAGTTATGCCACCATGCCCTTCGACTCTGTCTCTCATTTGGCCATGGTGAAGCCCTCTTAGCCGCGGCGTGACTCCCTCCTGTAACCACAATACTCAAATTTCATCCCACACACTCTAGCTCTCATCTTAGGAACTCTCTAGGACCGCTTTCTCTCATTTTATATGACCCTAATGGTAGTTTCCTACCCTATTTACTCATCTAACCCTCCATTTCCAATTCAAAATTCAAATGTGGATCCTTAACCCTCTAGCTACCATAAACTAGTGAGTTCATAGATTAATGACAGCAAATGTATTATGGTCACAAGGTGCATGGGGTCAATGCTTAATGTTCATATAAAATCGAATCACTTATCCATTATTAGCCAATTACAATCAAAATGTTCAATTCCATGATAATCAAATTATATATACAATCCCTATACTTGGCAACTCATGATGCAATGCAGCAATGATACAAATCTAGCAATTTAATTACAATACATTGTCAAAGCTCCCAAACCTATGTGCTACCAAACCATTTAGCAAACTCCCGTTAATTTTCTCCTTGCCACTAAGAGGTCTGGTCCCTGAAAATGTTAGCCCACAACGGGGTGAGATATATAATCTTAGTAACAAAAGGGCAGATTTCATATATATGTACAAGTTAATCAATCCAATGCAATTTCATGTCATCAATACCAGAATCATCAATTCAATTTGCAAATGAACTAGTTGAACTACAAATAACTACTATCCCATACCAGCAGTCATACACAACATGTTAATGGCCAATAACACTGGGAGAGGTCCGTCCACGGCACCTACTCCATAATGAGCACAACCAAGGCTTAGTGCATCTGGGGTCTGATCACAACCCAGTGCCCAATAAAAGCACATGCACGGGTGGCAGTCGCACCACAGCTCCATCATAGACTCACAAGGTCCAATCACAATAACAATTTAAGTAGTTAACCAATCATTTAACATTTCAAAACCATATATGTGCAAACAATATCAGATCAACATGAACATATACATGGAAGTGAAGAATAATCCCAGTTACCTCAATGAAGCCAATTACTCTTCTCCTAGCTACCATAATAATCCAAATGCATACCAAGCCTATAATAAGCATAATTATCATCATTTCTAATCACAATCAAATATCCAAAGAATTGAACTACTAATGACAGACCAGAGGTTACTCACCTAATTACCAAGGGATTTAATTTCGGATTCTAACTTTCCCACACCAGAAATTGCCATAGTTCACTCCAATTTCTGGGTAATTTCACATGAAACTAAAGCCCATATCATAGGTCAACTATAGGGGTCTCAAACTAACAGAAAATACATCAAAATGGGAAGGAGATACTTACTTAACAACAACCATAGCCTTACCTTCGAAAATCCACCATGGACTCACCAAAATTCGCATTTCAATCATCAAGCCTAGAAAATTGGGTTTTCCACCATTATCTCCTTGTAATTTCACATAATAACAGAACCCATCATGATAATACATCCTTAGGGGTATTTTCCAGCAAAGTGATACACAAAATGGAAGGGAAAAGCTTACCTAATCCTCCCTCTAACCCCCAAGTCCGAAAATCTTGTAATGAATCACCCAACACCAAATTTCAAATTTGAGAAGAAGATGAAAATGCTCAAACTCAGAAATTAATCAGACCAAAATGAAGAGGAGGATGAGAGGGTCAAGTTATATATAACTCACCTTGGCTAAATCATCCTCTAAGTGTTAAAAATAGAGCTTCCATGTTGGTAGAACCCTAGCCTCCCTTGAACCTCTGAATTTCCTCTTTTGAGTTTCAGCAAAATGAAGGAGAGGCTGAAGAGTTAGGGTTTTAGATGGGTTTGGGTCAACCCTAAAGCCCAAAATCCACTTAGGTTTAGATGTGTGCTTATTAGCCTTTGTTTAGTGAGGTAGGCTGCAGAACATTTTAAGTTTAAGTGAAGCATGTTGACCCAATGGCCTAATTCCTTGTAAGTTTAGATTTTTATGCTTATTGGGCCTTATCTCATAAGTTGGGTTGAATCTCATGAGTTGGACTTCAGAGTTGTAGTTGGGTAAGCCAAATTTCAAGAGCCAATCTAATTTAGGTTTGCATAATATGTGTTAGGCCAACTCATATAAATTGGGTCTTAAGCCCTTATTCTACTAAATCAAATTAGGCCATTGCTAGGCAATTTCTTTTGACCCAAGCCTCATGGTAAGGAGTTGGGCTTACACCCAAAAATTATTAGGCCTCTATAAATCTTTATCCATGACTTATTCAAATTAAATTCTGGGCCCCAATTGGGCTTTAACCCAAATAAAATCTTACACTTATATTACAAATTTATTCCTTTACAAATTTTCATTCATAAAGCTTGCCCAATGATTTCATGATAATTATTCTTAATTAGTCCAAATACATTATCGACACCTTAATTAATTCTTGGGGTGTTACAAAAATAATATCTTCCCTAACCAAAGAGACATCAGTAGGCTCACAAGATTCTAAACAATAATCAACAACTAAATCTAGTCTCTTACTAGTGTCAACAAGAGTACAAGTATCAATAGGATGTTTAATATCAACACTATCTCTATGCATGCTCTCATAAATACTAGTATGGTCAATATAATCAATCTCATTAACAGTTTTAGTGCAACCAAAGGACTCTATAGATTCAACAGACTTATCAAACTTCAGAAACTCATCAATCTCAACATATACAGGACATGTATGCATATCATCACATAAGCATCTAAGAGTAGGGTTTGAATTATCAACAATAACAAGCTTCTCAACAATTGTACTATTTATATTATCATCACATGCTACTACTACTATTTCATTAGTCTTATTATCATATACTAGTGAGGGATTATGATGATTAGAATATGTGAGGAACTCATTAGTCTCAATAACAATATTAGTTTGGGAACATCTATCACATGTAGTGGTTCTAGCACAAAAACAATAAGGAGAATCATTCAAATCAACTATGTCACATGGTCCAGGTGGTATGCTGTCCCTAAACTCAGAAGATGCATCATCAACAGGCTTATCAATTAATCCCACACTAGGAACATAATGATTATCACATTCTATATCACCCCTACACTTATCTACTACCCTAGACTCAATAGGTTCATTGATTGGTTCATAAATGAATTCATCACTATGATCACAGCTAGGAGTAGAAATTCTAAGTGCATCAGTACATAAGGACTCATTAGCATCACAAAAAGTATTAGTTTTTCTCAATGCATTACTACAATCAACCAAAGCAAGAGATTCAACAATTATTTCTTCATTTACTTCATCATCATGTAATTTAGAATTAACACAATCATGTACATTAGTGGTCATAGTGCTATCATGCAAACTAGTGTCAGTTCTAACAAATTGCAAAGTATTAGAAGATGGAAGGATATTACCCAATGAATAAGACTCTTCCTCCTCTATACATTCCCTTCTAATTTGCTCTTCAGTCAATTTAGTAGCACTTGAAGTCGGTTGATTCATTTGAACTCCCAAATCCTTCATGAGGTTGTCAATCCTTTATTGGTTTTGAAGATGCAACTGTTCAATTTCTTGTTGGAGTTGAAGATTGTAAGCATCCATTTGTTGCATCCTTCTCTCTTCCCAACTCAGTTCCCTCTGGGGCTCTTATTGCATGTATTCCTCATGATAGTTGTAAGGATGATATTCTGGTTCTTACACATTGAAGTTGTGGTATAGCTTATAATGATGGTGGTAATTGGGGTGAATCTCATAGGAGAGGTGGTGATAAGGTTGGTAGCATGGTGGTTGGAATTGTTAGTATTGTTGGCTTTGTTGTGCTTGTCTTTGTTGTTCAAGAATGCCATAAAGCATTGAAATGGCTTCATCCAACTTCAAAGAAATCCTATCATTTGCATAAGAATCATAGACACCTTGATTAAAATAATAAGGATTCATTTCAGACAAAGAATATGAGAAGCACAATTAATTTCAGCACAAAGCAAATTAATAACAAACTGCACTAAAATTAACTCTAAATTAACAAAATAAAATTCAAATGAAGCTAAGACTTACTTAAATGTCAAAAACACTCCAAAATAGAGGTTAATCATACAAAATAAACTCACAAAAAATAAAGAAAATAAATCCAAAAAAATTAAAAAAAAATCCTAAAATTTTGAGAAAATAATAAAAAAATTAGAAAAGTACCTTAAACGTTGGAATTTGGCCAAAAAATGGTACACCTATTACTTTTGTTCAAAACACCCAAAAACCTTGGAAAACAAAATTTGAGAATTTTCTGGACACTTTAAACAAAAATTCCAGCAAGCAGACCAATTGACGCGTAACACCAAAATTACCAAAATCCAAGTTTAAACCAGGGGAAAAAATCAAACCAAAACAAAACAAAAATAGAGGTTAAACACCTAAAAATCCTTTTCAAACAATTGAGAATCCAATTCCTCGGCAACAACGCCAAATTTGACGATTGTGTCGCGCAACCCTCAAAATAAAACTAGGTTAGATTAAATTTTATAGTTAGTGGCACAACCTAGGTCATCTCCCTTGGAAATGGAGTTCAATGTTTAATTAGATTTTCTAAGTGTATAAAGTTCCTAGAATTACTAATTTAGGGGGGTTTTTGATCTAATTAAACTATCTAAAATTAAATTGAAATAAAGTTCCTAAACTCTACTTAATTGCATGAATTATGGTTGATAATGGGCTTGTGACTAGCTTTGGATTCATCCCTTGATATCCACTATCCTTATTCTAATCCAATTGTAATTTATTCTAGTCTAAGAGTCCCTATTCGTGTCCATTGGCAAATGATCTTGAATTACCACTCAAGATTCAAGAACTTAACAATTTGATGTTAATTGAGACTTTAACTACCATTAAATTACTAATTCTTGTGATTAAGATCTTTGAACACTTAAATAAGTGATTAATCAATCAATGAGCCTCTAAATTTTTACCTTAGGATGTTTAATTAACCAATTAAACTCCAAGGAATCCTTAAATTAGACATTCAAGCACTCAATCTCTCACATGCATTTCATCAAATACCTTAACTGCATACATGGATAATTGTAGGAAATTAAAAAATTCAGTATTTTATCAATCACTTAATCAATAAAAAGTATCCTAATTAGTGTCTAACCAACCACTAATTATAGACGACACACATTCCCAATCAAATACAATTTTAACCAAGATAATATAAGAAAAGAAAAATGCTGGAAAAATAAGAGAATATTAACACAAAAATCCTTTGCAATGGATTCAAGCTTCTCCAAGGTTGTCTTATAAGGTAATCATAAGATGGAGATTAGAGCTTCATTAAAGGTGGAATGGAAGATGATGGAATGGGAAAATGGCTATGGCATGTGAAGAATGGACGATGGAATGTGTTTTGTGTATGCGAATGGAATGACGATGGAGTGTTAGGGTGGAGTGAGTGAATGAATTGTGTGTGTGTGATCTCCCCATTATAGCATGTGGATTAGATGGTTTGATGTTTGAATGAATGGTCTGGATGAGATGGAGAATCAAAGCCACTGCCTGAGTGATTTTATAATTCATGTACCCCTATTTAGCTTATTCAAATGCTTCATTTAATGGTCACATGCTTATTCTTTTATTCCAATTGCTCGCAGCTTCCTTGTGCTTTCCCCATGCAGCTTTTTCTTCCTCTTTACATGTCAGCTTTATGTATGTTAATGTGGTGGAGCTGAACATGTAAGTGGCTGCTGCATGCTTTGTTCTCAGCTTCAGCGTCTTCTTTATGTTTTAAACCCTTAAAAAACTTTCCTTCTTAATAGGATCCCAGCTTCTTCCTCACTTCCTCGAGCCTGTAGCTTCTCATGTTCTTTTCACATGTTTCTTATTTGCTTATTAGCTCGTGCTGCTGTTCCATATAAAACTCGTGGCTCATGTAGCTTCTTATAAGTGCTGTAGCCCATGGCAATCCATGTTAACTCTACGTTCTGCTCATGTGTGTTTTTCTTCCTATAGTAGTATCAAAATTCCAGCCTCTTCTCTTCCCTTGTGAGCTTCCTCTCAAGCTTGAAATTCTTTCTTCAAGTTTCCTTTATCATTCTCAACCCATTCTTATTAAAAATCATGTGTTTTAGATTGTGAATATGAAGTTAAGACTACACCAATCCCTGACTAAAGCTGCTGTATAGTTTAAACCCGTGGCTATATGCTTTTTCTTCTCTTCCCCATGCATGTAAAACCCAAGCTTCTCACGTGTTTTCTTTATGCTTCTGTTCATAGCCTTTCCCTTCTTTCATTAGCTCTTTCATCTCATGTTAATAGTGAGCCTGGAGCCCATGCAAGCCTCGAGTGACGTGAGAGCTGCTTGTTCTTGTTCATAGCTCTATCTTCCTTCACCTTTCAAGCCTTCTTCTTCTTGAAACCATGGTTTGTTCTGTTCTATTCCAGCTTCTTCTCCAACCTCAACACCTAAGCCATGCCTCATGTAGTTGTTTGCATGAGTCTTATGCTTTTGGACCTGTGAGTTTGTTGTTCTTCCCTTCACTCACAGCTCTCCTTCCTTCCCTGCTTCCATGTGCTTCTTTTAATTATATGGAGTGTGTGAAAACCATGGAATAGTTGCAACAAGGGCAACACATTAGAAAAACAAAGAACCCATACGTGCTACCTCTTCTCTAAACTAACCTCCTATTCAAGCTCCAATTGTCAATTGAAAAATCTACGTATAAAAAATAAGCAAAATTAAGTACGAAAAATTCATAAAATTATTTAAAAGAAAATTATGCATTAAGAACCAATTATTTGCAAATTAATTCTTAAAATGTGGAAAATGGCCAATTAAAATCAAATTCTACTTAATTAAATCCATTAAGCCTTAAATCATTATTAAAATGCCCAACTAAAGAGGAAATAAAATATATAAAGATGGTGTTTATCAAAGGGATATTGAGTAAGTATAAACTTCTCATTTTGATGCGTTTTCTACTAGTTTAGGACCTTTATAGTTGATTTATGAGATGAGTGGTAATTTTATATGAATTTGCCTAGAATTTGGAGTGTTGTTCTGAGGTTACTAGTATAGGTACAACCAAATCTGAATTTGGTTCTTATAGTAGTTAGGTAAGTGTTCTCTAGGTAGTCCTTTATGGTTTAATTGTTTGAGTAATGGGTTTACTGCTATAAATGATGATTAGAAATAGTAATGGTCTGGTTTTGTGTCTATAAGCCAAAGTAGCATTGTTGTTGGCTCTCAAAGAATTGTCTATAAGTGAGGTAACTAGGGTTAATGTTAATTTTATGCATATATCTACTTTAATTTTATATCTGTTGAACATGTATGATTTTGAATATAGAATAAATGGTTAGCTATCTGATATATTGTGATTAGACCTTGTGAGTCTATGGTACTGCGTTATGATCAGACCCTTATATGCATTGAACCCAAGTAACACTCATTGGGGAGTCTATAACAACCAGAAAAAAAAAAGAAGTTGAAAATTTTTGAAATCCAAAAATTTTTCTAAGTCTGCTAGCTATAACGAATGTACCTGTTCGCTATAGCGAGAAAGGGTCTAGCTATAGCGAGAATGCCTTTTTGCTATAGCAAAAATGCTTCTAGCTATAGCGAGTGCGGGCATCCTATACAAAAATCAGAGGGTTTTTCGCAATAGCGCGTGCTGTAGTGAAAACAGGGGTCTGGGACTAATATGTGCTCGCCGTAGTGAGAGTTATTCTTTGCTATAGTGAGGGTTAGTCCGAAAAAGCTTGAAAAAAGAGAATTTGACTTCTTAAAGCGTCCAAATTCATTCTTTCTCTTTTAACCGACCTAAGCTTCCTCCAAAGTAGAGAAAAAGGCTTAAGAGAGAGAGAGGGAAACTAGGAGAAGCTAAGAGAGAAGGAAGGGAAGCCAAGGAAGAAAGGTAAGAACCTTTAAAGCTCTTCATGCTTCTTCTTCTTGATTTTATTCTTTTCCTTTTAAGGTTCCTTTCCATGGCTTGTTGAGTAAGAAAGTTTTTTCTGACCTAGAATGAGCAAGAAACCCTTGAAAGAGAGTGTAATAAGTTGAGAAATGCAAAGAATGGGGAAGAAGAGTTAGTGAAATTTTAAAGAGAGAGAACCCCTAGATTCTTATATGCTTTGTAGAGTTTGCTATGAAGAACCCCCTATCTTTGTAAATAATTGTTGAGTTATGAGAGAGTAATTCCATGCTCTTTATTGTGTCTAGGCTCAAATGAAGCAGCTCCATCTAGTTGTAATTGTGAAACCAAGAAGAGAGAAGAGAAATTTAAAGGGAAGGCTTGTTTTGGCTTATAAGGTAGCTCTCCACTCTTTCTTGTTGTATTTTTAGATGTGTAATAGTCATTGTATACTTGTGTATGTGCTTATATTGTGAGACATGTCATTTGATGTTACCTTGATACATTGGTACTAATATATTTATGTTTTGGGTTGTGAAAATTGTTTGGGTGAGGTAGTACCAAAAGTCCCTTGAGATGGGTGAGGTGAAGCCAAAAGTCCCTAAACCAAGGGTGAGGCCAATCCAAAAGTCCCAAAAATCAGGTGACGTTAGACCAAAAGTCCCTAGAGCTTATTCTTGGCATTGATATGATATTCATGGTATGAAAATCATGTGTTGTGTAATTGTGAATGGTTTGCATGCTTTGACTTGTTTATATGCCTTGATTGCTTCTTTGAATGAGTGCATGAGCTATTGAGATTCCATGAATCTCACCTCTTTCCTTCTCCCATCTTAACATGTTAGGTGGAGCTCAAGGAAATCAAAGTGCACACCAAGGAGCCTAGTTGAGCCTGCTTAGGGAGTTGCATAGCTATTTTAGTTCTTTTGCTGTAAAGAGGTGCCAAAACGAATATGCACATATTATTTTTGAGATGTAAATGCTTAAGAAAGTGTTAACGTATGTATGAATGATGTATGAACCATGTATAGAGACAAAGAAATAAAATTATGAGATTTGACTCCTTTGTAACTTATCTACAGTAGTGTATTTTTGCCCATAGCATAGTGATTTTGAGATATATGATGATATGGACCACTTGGGCATTTCATATATGCCTTGTTTATGCTTTAAAACTTGCCCAAGAGGGGTTAGAACATGTAGGAGGCTATTTGAACCCACTTTGACACCATGTATGGTGTTAAAACTGCCAAATTCGTGTTCTCCGTCAAAATATGACCAAATGAGCTCTTCTTTATATGAAATTTGGCATGCTCTAGAGCTTGTTGAGAGATTCTTGGGAAGCTAAAGTGGGTAATATTTGGAAGTCTAGGGAATATTTGGTGAATTATTGAAGTAGGAGAATTTTTTAGTTTTGGTTATTGTACTGTGCAACTAGGTCTGAAAAATAAATTTATGTCATTCATGGACCAAATGATGTCTGATTGTCATGAAATTTTATGGACATAAACTAGATATCCATAGTGACCTATACCAACTAGAAGCACCTCAATCAGAGGTCTGTAGAGGGAGAAAGAATTTTCTAAACTTCTGTGTCAATATCAGGGAAGCCATTCGACCTTCGTTACTTTTCCATCAGTTTTCGAGGTCCAAAGGCTACTAAAATGATTGAACTTATTTTTCCCCTCTAGTTAACATCTGTAGATTTCCAAATTGGTGTATTTTTCCAGATTTTATTTTGTGGAATTAGTTATGAATTTTCGAAGTTCATGACAGTAAGCTGCATCAGTACCAGGGACAACTGGACCTCTGTCTCTTTTTTGATGTGAAACATGGTCCAAACGTTGAGATTATGGTTTGGAATTATTTTTAATGTAAATTTAACATCTAGAAATTTCTAAAAAGCTATGGTTTGCTTGACTCTCATTTTTTTAGAATTAGTTATGATTTTCCAAAGTTAGAGCCAAAAATCTGACTTTTGGGCCCATTTGAGAAATTACATTTTCTTGGTTTTTGGCTTCATATCCGTGGTTCATGGGTAGTTTTATGCTATGTATGAGTTATATAATTAGATTTTGAGTAAAGAATGCGAATGATGGGTTCATGGGACCCATGGGGCAAAATATGACTGATTAAACCTCGACTTAAAGTGTTAAAATACCACAATTTTTTGTCATTTTCATTGAAAATCATATAGAATCAAGCCAAGAGGGAAATTAATTGAGGTTAAGACATTATGGTGTTATATTTTTTGTATCAGAGCAAAGGTTCAGGCACTTTTTTTTGATATTGGGCTCTTGAATGATGTGATTTACTTGTGTTTGGTGTGAATTGCCAAGGAAGTGGTAGCATACATACGCATATATGTTTATGCTATGATTGTGAACTGAGGATTGCTACTTCTTTTTAGACATGATTGAGACTAGATGGGGCAAGGGTAGAGGCAGGCTGCCCAGGGCTCAAAGAGCTAAGTCAGAGGTTCCTATTGGGCCTGAAGATTCTCTGCAGACCATCATGGAGAGGCTTGACCGATATGAGGCCATGATGGGCCAACACCAGGAGATGTTGGAATAGCAGAGGTACATTGCCCAGCAATAGTATGATATGATCATGCATTTGCAAGATATCCTAGCTAGACAAGAAGAAGCCAGAAGAGAAGCCCCTGTACCTCACCATCCACATCTGGCGTTCCACCTGCACTTCCCCAAGAGCCTACTGCTACTCGGACCCAGACGCCTATCCAGAAATTGTTGAAATAGTTTAGGAAAAATAGTCCACCCTCGTTTGATGGGGAGTTGGATGCGGATAAGGCGGAGGCTTAGTTTATGGAGCTAGAGAAAATATTCTCAGTGATGGATTGTACCATCGAGCAGAAAGCTCAGCTAGCCACTTTCATGCTATAGAAAGAAACTGATAGATGGTGGTGTAGCACAAAACCCCTAATGGAGATCAAGAACATATAGATAACTTGGGAAAGCTTCTTGTTTGAGTTTTATGAGAAATATTTCCTCAGTTCGGTGAGGAAGAAGAAAGAGATGAAATTTATGAGCTTGAGACAGACGGATAAGATGACTGTGGACCAGTATGTGGCCAAATTTATTGAGTTGTCTCGGTATTCCTCTTACCTCTAGAGGTATGATGATGAACCCTGGAGATGTGAGTAGTTTGAGACTGGGTTGAAGCCCCTGATTAGTGATAGAGTTACTCCACAGTGGATCAGAAAGTTTAATACCCTTGTAGAGGTCAGTAGGGTGATTGAGACTAACCTGTGAGCTATCATGCCTGCGCAGCTATAGCTAGTCAGAAGGGGGCTTTAGAATTGAAAAGATCGAGACTGAAAAAGGGTTCTAGTGTGACACCTAGTGCCAAGAGGAGAGGCAAGGGGCCATGGAACCAAAGGGCATAGTGGGGTAAGCCAATGTCGCCTCCTCGGAGCTAGTTATCCTTCTAGTAGTCTCCAGTGACATGTTTAAAGTATAAGAAGTCTGGGCATATTGTTAGACATTATTCTCAGATGGATATAGTGCCTCCTCTTAGGCTGCAGACCCAGGGTCGAGTGTTCGCCCTCACTCAGCAAGAAGCCGGTGCATCCCCCAGTTTGATTCGAGGTACACTGATAGTGAATGGCTTTCTTGTAGTTGCTATGTTTGATTTGAGTGCTAGTTACTCTTTTATATCCTATGATTGTGTGAGGCAATTAGGTCTAGCTATTAGTGTCTTTCCATTTGACTTATCTATCACTACACCCACTGGAGGCCACGTGGTTACTTCCCATACTTGTTTGAATGTCACTGTTCAATTCAATCATTGTCATACCACTATTGATTTGATATGTATGCCCTTCCATGATATTGATTTGATTGTTGGTATAAACTGGTTAGCCGTGAATAATGCGGTACTTGATTATGAACACCGAACTATTTTCCTACTTGCTTGTGGGACCATACCTAGAGTAGGAGCTGAGTTATCCTTTATGACTACTGCTCAGGCTTAGAGGCATTTAGAGTGTGGATGTCAAGGGTTTCTAGTCTTTTTCTTTATTTAGGCTGAGGTAGAGGAAGGGATAGAGGAGATCCCAGTTGTCAGGGAATTCCCAGAGGTTTTCCCTAATGAGTTTGACTTTAGTGGTCTACCCATTGAGAGAGAACTAGAGTTTCTTATAGACATAGTGCCTCCTGAGGATGGACAGGTGTCCAAGGCTCCTTACAGGATGGCTCCTACTGAGCTCGCTGAGTTGAAAAAGCAGATAGAGGAATTGTTAGAGAAAGGGTTTATTTGCCCTAGTGTACCACCTTAGGGAGCTCCGGTGTTATTTGTGAAAAAGAAAGATGGTAACTTATGTTTATGTATAGATTACAGAGAGTTGAATAAAGTTACTATCAAGAATAAATATCCTCTCCCTAGAATTGATGATTTATTAGATCAGTTGGCTAGAGAATCTGTGTTTTCTAAGATAGATCTTAGATTTGGGTACCACCAGTTGAGAGTGAGAACTGAAGACATCTCCAAGACGGCCTTCAGAATGAGATATGGGCACTATAAGTTCCTTGTGACGCCATTCGGGCTGACGAATGCGCCTGCTGTATTCATGGATTACATGAACAGGGTATTCAAACCGTATTTAGATCAGTTTGTGGTGGTTTTCATTGATGATATTCTAGTATACTCTAGATCCTTTAAAGAGCACGAGAGGCATTTGAGATTAGTCCTAGAGACCTTGAGAGAGAAAAAGGTTATATGCCAAACTTAGTAAATGTGAGTTTTGGCTGATCAAGGTGAGATTCTTAGGTCATGTGATCTCACGAGACGGGGTCGCGGTTGATCCCCATAAAGTTAAGGCTGTGTTACAATGGGATAGACCTAGAATGATCACTGAGGTTAGGAGTTTCCTAGGTTTGGCAGGGTACTATAGACAGTTTATTCATGGCTTTTCTCAGATGGCCTTACCATTGACGAGGCTAACTAGGAAAGAGAAACCTTTCATATGGGATGATAGATGTGAGAGGAGTTTTCAGGAGTTGAAACTCCGTTTGACCACTGCCCCTGTACTGATTATCCCTGACCCTAGTGAACCATTTGTGGTTTATTGTGATGCCTCGGGCAAAGGGTTAGGATGTGTGTTGATGCAGCAGGGTAGAGTAGTGGCATATACCTCTAGGCAGTTGAGGCCTCATGAGGAGAATTATCCCACATATGACCTGGAGTTAGCCGTCGTAGTGTTTGCTCTTAAAATCTGGAGACACTATCTATATGGTGCTA
This sequence comes from Erythrophleum ivorense, assembly GCA_026724425.1. Taxonomy (NCBI): domain Eukaryota; kingdom Viridiplantae; phylum Streptophyta; class Magnoliopsida; order Fabales; family Fabaceae; genus Erythrophleum; species Erythrophleum ivorense. Next base: position 23,473,222 of record JAIUCV010000013.1, on the reverse strand, counting down.
CCATAGAGATTTATAGTGACCACAAGAGTTTGAAATACCTATTTGACCAGAAGGAACTCAATATGAGACAGAGGAGATAGATGGAGTTCCTGAAGGACTATGATTATGTGTTGAAATATCATCTGGGCAAAGTCAGTGTGGAGGCAGATGCCCTGAGTAGGAAGTCCATCCATGTTGCCCATATGATAATTAGGGAGCAGGAGCTCCTAAAGAAGTTTAGAAACATGAACCTCTCTTATCAGGTGGTATTGGGTAAATTGTATCTGAGTGAAACCCAAATGGAGAATGTATTGAGAACCCAGATCTTAAATACCCAGAGAGAAGATGAGTTCTTGAGATCGATCAGGAATAAGATTTTCCAAGGTAAGACTTCAAATTTCAAGATGTCTGAGGATGGTATGATAGTATACCGAGATAGAATCCGTGTGTTTAGTCGAAATGAGTTAAGAGAAATCATTTTAGAAGAGGCATATAAGAGTAAGTATACTATCCACCCAGGTACCACCAAAATGTATCAGGATTTGAAACGGATTTTCTAGTGGCCGAGGATAAAGACTGAGGTGACGGACTATGTGGCTAGATGCCTAGTGTGTCAGAGGGTAAAAATAGAACATCAAAGACTGGTTGGGTTGTTGCAACCCCTAGATATCCCTGAGTGGAAGTGGGATAGCATAGCCATCAACTTTGTTATGGGGTTACCTAGGACATCCTTTGGACACTTTTTAGCTATCAGGGCTACTCATACACTGGATAGATTAGCCCAGTTGTATATCAAAGAGATAGTGCGACTTCACAGAGTACCCAGTAGCATAGTTTCGGATAGAGACCCCAAGTTCATATCAAACTTTTGGAGGTCATTGTAGCATGCCTTAGGGACCAGGTTACAGTTTAGTACTGCATATCACCCCTAGATAGATGGTCAGGTTGAGAGGACCATCCAGACCTTAGAAGACATGTTGAGGGCATGTGTGTTAGAAATGAGGGATAACTGGGATGCGTATTTACCATTAGCAGAGTTTGCTTATAATAATAGTTACCATTTCAGTATTCAAATGGCCCCTTATGAGGCTTTGTATGGGAAAAAGTGTAGATCCCCTCTGTGCTGGGTTAAGCTAGGTGAAAGGAGTATGATAGGACCTGAGATTGTGGACCAAACCACCCAACAGATAGAATTGTTTAGGAAGAGACTCCTCACGGCCCAAAGTAGGCAGAAAATTTATGCCAATAAGAGAAGGAGGTCGTTAGAGTTTAAGATTGGAGACATGTGTTCATTCGAGTGTCTCTAGTGACGGGAGTAGGTCGGTCAATGAGGGTAAGGAAGCTTAGTCCTATGTATATTGGTCCATTTGAAATCCTTGAGAAAATTGGACCCATAGCTTATCGGATAGCCTTACCTCCTAACCTAGCCCAAATCCACTATGTTTTTCATGTCTCCCAGTTGAAAAAGTATTTACCAGACCCCTTATATGTCGTAGAATATGAGCATATGCAATTACAAGAAGATCTTTCCTATATAGTGAAACCAAAGAGAATTATGGATGCTAAGCTGAAACAGTTGAGAAGTAAGAACATTCCTCTGGTGAAAGTGGTCTGGAAAGGTTTGACATTTGAGGAAGCAACCTGGGAATTAGAGGATAAAATGAGGCAGAGATATCCAGAGTTATTCCCTTGAGGTATGTCTTTAAATTTCAAAGACCAAATTTCTTTTAAGAGGGGTAAAATGTAACAACCAGAAAAAAAAGAGAAGCTAAAAATTTTTGAAATCCTAAAATTTTTCTAAGTCTGCTAGCTATAGCGAGAAATGGCCTAGCTATAGCGAATGTAACTGTTCGCTATAGCAAGAAAGGGTTTAGCTATAGCAAAAGTTCCTTTTCGCTATAGTGAAAATGCTTCTAGCTATAGCGAGTGCGGGCATCCCATACAAAAACCAGAGGGTTTCTCACAATAGCAAACGCCGTAGCGAAAACAAGGGTCTGGGACTGATACGTGCTCGCCGTAGCGAGGGTTATTCTTTGCTATAGTGAGGGTTAGTCCGGAAAAGCATGAAAAAAGAGAATTTGACTTCTTAAAGCATCCAAATTCATTCTTTCTCTTTTAACTGACCTAAGTTTCCTCCTAAGCAGAGAAAAAGGCTTGAGAGAGAGAGGGAAACTAGGAGAAGCTAAGAGAGAAGGAAGGGGAGCCAAGGAAGAAAGGTAAGAATCTTTAAGGCTCTTTATGCTTCTTCTTCTTGATTTTATTCTTCTCCTTCTAAGGTTCCTTTTCATGGGTTGTTGAGTAAGAAAGCTCTGTTCTGACCTAGAATGAGCAAGAAACCCTTGAAAGAGAGTGTGATAAGTTGAGAAATGCAAAGAAAGAAGAAGAAGAGTTAGTGAATTTCTAAAGAGAGAGAACCCCTAGGTTCTTATATGCTTTGTAGGGTTTGCTATGAAGAATCCCCTAGCTTTGTAAATAATTGTTGAGTTATGAAAGAGTAATTCCATGCTCTTTATTGTGTCTAGGCTCAAAAGAAGTAGCTCCATCTAGTTGTGATTGTGAGACCAAGAAGAGAGAAGAGAAATTTAAAAGGAAGGCTTGTGTTAGCTTATAAGGTAGCTCTCCACTCTTTCTTGTTTCATTTTTAGATGTGTAATAGTCATTGTATGCTTGTGTATATGCTTATATTGTGAGACATGCCATTTGATGTTGCCTTGATACATTGGTATCAATATGTTTATATTTTGGGTTGTGAAAATTGCTCAGGTGAGGTAGTGCTAAAAGTCCCTTAAGATGGGTGAGGTGGAGCCAAAAGTCCGTAAACCAAGGGTGAGGCCAATCTAAAAGTCCTAAAAATCGGGTGAGGCTAGACCAAAAGTCCCTAGAGCTTATTCTTGGTATTGATATAATATTCATGGCATGAAAATCATGTGTTGTGTAATTGTGGATGGCTTGCATGTTTTGACTTGTTTATATGCCTTCATTGCTTCCTTGAATGAGTGCATGAGCTATTGAGATTCTATGAATCTCACCCTTTTTCCTCTCCCATCTTAACATGTTAGGTGGAGCTCAAGGAGATCAAAGTGCACAATAAGGAGCCTAGTTGAGCATACTTAGGGAGTTGTATAGCTATTTTAGTTCTTTTGATGTAAAGAGGTGCCAAAATAAATATGCACCTATTATTTTTTAGATGTAAATGCTTAAGCAAGTGTAAACATATGTATGAATAATGTATGAACCATGTATAGAGCCAAAGAAATGAAATTATGAGATTTAACTCCTTTGTGGCTTATCTGCAGTAGTGTATTTTTGCCTGTAGCATAGTGAGTTCAAGATATATGATGATATGGACCACTTGGACATTTCATATATGCTATGTTTGTACTTTAAAACTTGTCCAAGAGGTGCTAGCATATGTAGGAGGCTATTTGAACCCACTTTGACACCAGGTATGGTGTCAAAACTGCCAAATTCATGAGCTTCATCAAAATATGATCAAATGAGCTCTTCTTGATATGAAATTTGGCATGCCTCTAGAGCTTGTTAAGAGCTTCTTAAGAAGCTAAATTGGGTAAAATTTGGAGGTCTAGGGAATATTTGGAGAATTTTTGAAGTTGGAGAATTTTCTGGTTTTGGTTATTGTACTGTGTAATCAGGTTCAAAAATGAATCTGTGTCATTCATAGACCAAATGATGTCTGATTGTCATGAAATTTTATGGACATAAACTAGATATCCACAGTGACCTATATCAACTAGAATCACCTCAATCGAAGATCTGTTGAGGGAGAAAGAACTCTCTAAATTTTTGTGTTAGTATCAGGGAAGCCATCTGACCTTCGTTATTGTTCCACCAGTTTTTGAGGTCCAAAAGCTATTGAAATGACTAAACTTATTTTTCCCTCTAGTTAACATCTATATCTTTCCAAATTGGTGTAGTTTTCCCAGATTTGATTTTTGTGGAATTAGTTATGAATTTTCAAAGTTCATGACAGCAAGCTGCATCAGTACCAGGGACATCCGGACCTTTGTCTCTTTTTCAATGTCAAACATGGTCCAAACGCTGAGATTGTGGTTTGGAATTATTTTTAATGTAAATGTAGCATCCAAAAATTTCTAGAAAGCTATGGTTTTCTTAATTCTCATTTTTTTAGAATTAGTTATGATTTTTCAAAATTAGAGCCAAAAATCTGAATTTTCGGCCCATTTGAGAAATTACTTTTTCTTGGATTTTGGCTTCATATCTGTGGTTCATAGGTTGTTTTATGCTATGTATGAGTTGTATAAATGGAGTTTGAATAGAGAATGCAATTGATGGGTTCATGGGACCCACAAGGCAAAATATGACTGATTAAACCCCGGCTTAAAGTGTTAAAATACCACAATTTTTAGTCTTTTTCATTGGAAATCATATGGAATTAGGCCAAGAGAAAAATTAATTGAGATTAATACATTATGGTGTTACAGAAATGGTGCTATAACACCATAATTTTCTAGCTTATTTCATATTACTTTCATGTCTCATATCATGCAATTAATGAAGGAGTAAGAGAAATGGCGTTAAAATAATGAATTTCTTAGCGTTATGTCGTGTATAAAATTTTCATTCGGTGTCCCATGAACTATGCGAGCTCATATATCATATTCTCATATTTGATTACATAGATACAACTTATTTCCATCACCCAAATTGGCCTAGAGCTTGTGCAAGGCAAGGGAGTGCATAAAATTCATAGTTTCCATTTCGGCTAGAATTTTCCCTTTTCTGTCACAAACTTTGGAAAATCATAACTAATTCTAGAAAAATTGAAATCATTCATTCTTTGCCATTATGGAAAGTTACACATGTCTAATTAATGCTACAAATATGTCTAGGCCATGAAAAATAACACAAAATACATTTGACATTTAAAAAAGTGTAGAGGTCTGGCTGGTTACTAGTACTAATATAAGTTTTTGCTACAAACTTAAAAAATGTCTAATTAATCCCACAAACATCCAATCTATGCAAATGATACCAATCTACAAAGCTACAAATGTTAGCTAGAGTGAAAAAATAACTTCATACTAGTTTAGACACATTCAGACCTCGAAAACTAATTAAACAGTACTTGAGGTCAGTTTAAATGCCTGATACTAGGCAGAAACTTTAAAAGTTCATATCTCCCTCTTTAGACATCCAAATCAGATGATTCTAGTCAGCCAAGTCATTGGGAATCTCATTGGGAATTTCTAGTTTCTCCCTATAAAATTTTATGGCAATTGGACATCATTTAACTTTTGAGTAACAGAATTCATTTTTGGACTAGTGTGAATAGTACCATGAACCAAAATCAGAATTTTTTCTAACTTTGAAAATTCATCAAATATTTTATAGACCTCCAAAAATTCTGCAATTTAAATTCCCAAAAAACTATCAACAAGCTCTAATTGCATGCTAAGTCTCAGATCAAAAAGAGTTCATTTGGATAAAAAGTGGTATAGGTTTCCAATATGGTAAATTTTTTCTCTATATAAGATACCAAAGTGTCAAAATGACTTCCCTTGATATTTGGCACCTCTTAAGCAAGTTTAAAAGCATGAATATGACTCATATAAGTTGCCCAAATGGTCTAAACCTCATGCATCTTAATTTGGCTATTTTACTTCCACTTATACTTATACACTAATGCATCAAGCTTTCAAGGCACTAAACTTGCTATTACATGCTCAATTGACATTATAGCATTTACATAACATAATCTCTCATTTATACATCACATATTAATATAATTACACATGCTCAAGAGGTCATATGTAACAACCAGCAAAAAAAAAGAGGAAAAAAAGAAGAAGAAAAGAAGAAGCTGAAAATTTTTCGAAGTCCTAAAATTTTCTAAGTTTGCTCAATATAGCGAGAAATAGCCTAGCTATAGCAAATGTACCTGTTCGCTATAGCGAGAAATGGTCTACTTATAGCGAGAGTACCTTTTTGCTATAGCGAAAATGCTTCTAGCTATAGCGAGTGCGGGCATCCCATACAAAAACCAGGGAGCTGCTCACCGTAGTGCGCGCCGTAGCGAAAGCAGGGGTCTAGGACTGATACGTGCTCGCCGTAGCAAGAGTTATGCTTCGCTATAGCGAGGGTTCTTCGGGTAAGGATAAGGGAAAGCAAGTGGATGAAAATCCATGAGCTCCAACATGTAGGGAGAAGGCTGCACTTAAGCTGACTTATTTAGTATAGATGCTAAATTTTGTATTCCTTATTATATAGCACCATCATGTATTCATGTTGCCAAGTGTAGACTCTTCTATTTTGATTACCTAGGATGTATTCATTGAGGAGTTAGACCTCATTTTAGCTTGATATCGGATGTATGAACCCATAACACTTGACGTATGAATTTTGCTGAACTTATGGTATAGTATATTGCTAGAAGTATAATTATGTGATGTATTAGATGTAATATGAACCATTGATGTTTGAAACCTCTGACGGAATATATATCGAATTTTAATTTCCAATGGTGCATGAATTTGTGTTGCTATTATTCTAAGGACTTACCGATATAGGATAGTTGGAGGAGTGAAAATTTACATTTAAGTTTTGAATTGGTAATGGTGGAATAGCTAGATGTATAGGGTGGATAAATATCATTAAAGTCATATAAAATGAGTAGGAGTGGTCCTAGGATAGTCCCAAGAGGAGAATTAGAGTATTGGGGATGAAATTTAGGAGATGTAGTTATAAGAGAAAGTCACACCGCTTCGCTATAGCCAAATGAGTGACAAAAGCGAGGGGCGTCGCGCCATGAGTAATCTCACCGCGGCACAAGAGAATAAAAATTCTCCAGAGAGTAACAATGGCGAGGAACATCACGGCTTGAGGAATCTCGCCACGGTACAGAATGAAAAAAAATCGCCCAAAAGGGTAACATAATGAAACCTCGCCGCGACACAACATGTACCGTCATGGCGCTAGTTGAGGGAACAAAGTTAGGAGTGTACAATAGCGAATCTCGCCACAGTGTAAGGGTGTTACATCGAGGCGAGGATTGTGGGATTTGGAACAGCAGCTCCAAGAGGCATTTTCGTCACAGTGCCATGTAGGGCGGCCACAGCGATGGTTCAACTCATCGCAGCGAATTCGTGAAAAATTGCCCAACGATTCCAGTACCTAACTTAACCGCAGCGCGAATGGTTTTGGCCGCGGCATAAGACCCCAAACTCCTACCTTTAGCCTAAAAACCCTAATTTCTTTAGTGGTAATGCTAGGAAATGATATAGGAATACTTGTGGGAGGTTTTTGTGTGTTGAAACTAATGAATGGATGAATCGTAAACCCCTCATGGTAGTATGATTTCTCTTATGCATTTTTGTTTTGTTTATGGTTGTTTAGTGATGACCCTAACATCAAGGTTCAAATTTTCTTATATTTTCATAACGTAATAAATTGTAACGACTCCAAACCTTGATCATTAATTATTATTGCATAATTAACTATAATTACCATGTTTACAAGGTAGGGTTGTCATAAGAAACATAATGCATCATTATGGTACCATGGCATATAAAATCATGCTAGGATATTTTTCTTGGTTGAAAACATACATACACACATTCAAGACAATGTAAGCATACATCTATGCATGAGAGAAGGTGGAGGGAGCTACCTTACACACAATTACACACTTTTTCTCTTGAATCCAAGTTCCCTCTTTTGGCCACACACACACAAAAGTGTGGGGATGATTTCTCTTGGCCTAAACACAATTTATGGAAGCCAATTAGGTTTATGAAATTAGTTCTAAGGCCACACAACTTGCTTAGACACTAGGTTGATCTATAAACCTCATTATGGTTTCATAATTGCACCTAATGAAGCAACACCCCTTAAATAAATTCTAAGATCCATTCTTTCCTTTCAAATATAATTCTTGATTCCTTTTAAGCTTCTTGGAGTCATCACACAATTAAAACCAAGAGCCTAGCTAAATGTTGCTTCTTTAGGTCTTAATATGGAACATAAAGCACCAACTCATTCTCTAAGCTTCCTAAATTTTTCCCAAGGCTTCCTCTCATATTTATTCATCATATATGACTCAAAAATGGGTTTAGAAAAATTTAAAACTCTCCCTAGCTACCCTAACCTCCTTAGGCCGAGACCATGAAGCTTAATAGCCTTTATGGACTTTGCTTTGTTTTCTCAAGGGGAGATGCATGTAGGGAGCCTCTTAGGGATCTTAAGAACTCATTTAAACTCTTTAAGTATAGGAATCATTGTACAAAGTCAAATTTTACAAGGTGCAATTGAAACCCTAAAAATTGTATCTTGAAATCTAATGGCTTTTTGTTAATTTCTTTTGCATATTCTTAATTTCCACACCCTTTTTCCTTAGATTCACCCTTGGTTCTGCCTAAAAATCAAATCCTCTTATGGTTTCTTAGGTTAGGCAAAATGGAAAAGGAGGGGAACCAAGAGTAGCAACCATGGGAGGAGAAATTACCTTATTTTCTTACTTTTTCTCACTTGAATCTTGCTTTCTTCAAGCTCCTCTCTTCAAATCCGAAATTTCCCCTAAGTTTCTCCCTTAAATCAGATTTGTAAACTTCATTTTAATCAAATAAAACAAAGGAGAATGAAGGAGAGGAGGTTTGGATGGAAGAAAGCATGAAAAATTACCAAGAAACCATACCTTAAAGCTTGAATTTCTTCTCCTTTTCTTCTTCCCTTGGTGCGCCACTCTCCTAAGGTTTTTCCTCTGATTTTGGGCAGAACAATCTGAAGCTATATGAAAGTGAGAGTGAGGCACACCACCTATTTATAGGGGAGGAAGAAACACTTTTCAAAAAAATTTCCATTTTGTCCTTCGTTCTTGGCATTTTCGTTTCTCCTTTGTTTTAGCTCCTTTTTGAGAACTTTCTTTTCAATTATAAAATTTAGGTTCCCAATTTAGTAAAATACCCTTGGAATCACTCAAATCAGAGTTAAAACCTTCCCGAACAGATCCGTCAAAGTTTGGATCAACCGACGTTAGAAAACATCCACCAGAGGGGTTTTAACTGTCCCGGGGCTATTCATAGTTTTTAGGGCCTCTGAGAACCCCAAAGAACTCAAAACTTTCATTTAAAAAGCCCTCCCATGTGAATTCCAAAATTTGCTCAAAATTACGAAAATGCAATTACATTTCGTAAGTTTTCCATAAGAAATTGTTTCTTCATTCTAGTTCCATTTTTCTTTCTGTCTGAGCCTGAGATTCTCATTTTTAGGAGTCTAGAATGTTTTCCAAATTTTTTGGGATCTTAACTAATTCATTTCGGGGGACTTTCTTTCGTATCCAGTGAGTTTCGTTTATTTACAGAGAAACTGTATGTTACGTTTCTCACGTTTTATCTCATTTTTAGAAAACTGGATGTTACACTCCTTGTGTGCTGAGAAGAGCTGCTCCATTTTTGTATTTTGGGCAAAAAAATTTGTGCTTAAGAAGGTGGGAGAAAAAGGGAGAAGTGTGTGAAAGCTTTAAGAAACTCACTTTTTCAAAAATTCCAATTTCATCCTTTCATAATGGCAATTTCGTTTCGGCTTCTTTTTAGCTCCTTTTTTAGAACCATCTTTTCCATTATAAAATTTAGGTTCCCAAGTTAATAAAATACCTTTGGAATCACTTAAATTGAAGCTAAAACCTTCCCAAATGAATCTGTCAAAATTCAAGCTGACATTAAAAAACGTACATTGAAGGAGTTTTACCACTCTTGGGACTTCTCATGGTTTTTGGGGCCTCTAAGAACCCTGGACAACTCAATTTCCTTATTTAAAAAGCCCTCCTATGTGTTTCTCCAGAAGTTGTACTTATTTACAAAAATGTCATCACTTTTCGTCAATTTTCATCACAAATTGTTTCACCATCCTAGCTCCATTTTTCTTTCTGTCTAAGCCTAAAATTATCATTTTTAGGAGTCTAGGACTCTATCTAAATTTTTTAGGACATTATCTAGCTCATTTCAGAAGATTTGCTTTTATACGGCTCTTTTCGTTGTTTTATAAAAATTATGTTTGTTACATTCTCCACCCCCTTAAAATAAATTTTGTTTTTAAAATTTAAATACGTACCTTAGGGAAATAACTCTAGATATTTCTGTCTCATCTCATCTTCTAGCTCCTAGGTTGCCTCCTCAGATGTCAAATCCTTCCATACCACTTTCACCAGAGGGATGCTCTTATTTCTCAACTGTTTCAGTTTAGTGTCCACAATCCTCTCTAGTTTCACTATAAAGGAAATATTTTCCTGCAATTGAACATGCTCATATTCTATGACAAGTGAGGGGTTTGGTAAGTACTTTTTCAATTAGGAGATATGGAATATATTGTGGATTTGGGCTAGGTTTGGAGGTGAGGCTATCCAGTAGGCCACAGGTCCAATTTTCTTAAGCATTTCAAATGGACCAATATACCTAAGACTGAGCTTCTGTGACAACCCTACCTTCTAGACATGGTAATTATAGTTAAATATGCAATTAATAATTAATGATCAAGGTTTGGAGTTGTTACAGTTTATTACGTTATGAAAATATAGGAAAATTTGAACTTTGATGTTAGGGTCATCACTAAACAACCACACACAAAACAACAATGCATAAGAGAAATCATACTACCATGAGGGGTTTATGATTCATCCATTCATCAATTTCAACACATAAAAACCTTCCACAAGTATTCCTATATCATTTCCCAGCATCACCATTGAAGAAACTAGGGTTTCTAGGCTAAAGGAAGGAATTTGGGGTTTTGCGCCACAGCCCATACCATTACGACTGTGGCTAAGTTGCTATCTGGAATTACTGGGCAAATTTCTCAAATTTCGCCATGGCACCGTCGCCGCGGCCAGCCTACGCAGCGCCGTGTCAGAAATGCCTCCTGGAGCTACTGTTCTAAGTCCCCCGACTCTAGCCTCGACTCAATACACTCACACTGCGGCAAGATTTTCTACTGGACACCCCTTAGTTTGTTCCCTCGACTAGCGCTGCGGTGGTATGTTATGCGCCGCGGCAAGGTTTCATTCTATTACCCTCCTGGGTGATTTTTTTTACTCTATGCCATGGTGAGATTACTCTAGCCGCAATGTTCCTTACCACTGTTACTTTCCAAGAAAATTTTATTCGCTTATGCCGCAGCGAGATTACTCATGCCGCAGCGCCCCTCGCTTCTGTCACTCATCTGGCCGTGGCGAAGCCTTCTTAACCGCAGCGTGACTCCTTCCTATAACTACATCTCCTAAATTTCGTCCCCTACACTCTAATTCTCATCTTAGGACTACCCTAGGACCACTCCCACTTATTTTATATGTCTCTAATGGTATTTATCTACCCTATATACCCATATATTCTACCATTACCAATTCAAAATTTAAATGTAAGTTTTCACTCCTCCAACTATCCTATACCAGCAAGTCCATAGCGTAATAGCAACAAGAACTCATACACTATTGGAAATTAAAATTCGATATACATTCTGTCAAAGGTTTCATACATCAATGGTTCATCTTACATCTAATACATCACATAATTATATTTCCAATAGTATACCATACCATAAATTCAGCAAAATATATACATTAAGTGTTATGGGTTCATACATCCGATATCAAGCTAAACTGAGGTCTAACTCCTCAATGAATACATCCAAGGTAATCAAAATATAAGAGCCTATACTTGACAACATGAATACATGATGATGCTATACAATAAGGAATACAAAATTTAGCATCTATACTAAATAAGTCAGTCTATGTCCAGCCTTCTCCCCACATGATGAAGCTCATAGATTTCCATCCATTTGCTTCCCCTTATCCTTACCCGAAGAACCTTCACCTGAAATGTTAATCCCATAAAACGGGGTGAGATGCGAATCTCAGTAACCAAGGCAATTCCATCATATAATCCAGTTTAATTAGCATACATGCATAATTTCACATAAGCATCAGAAGAACATCAGTTATATTAGTAAATGAAACAATTACGCTATCATGATCACTATCCCATACTAGCAATCATATTTTCATATGTTAAAGGCCATTAATACTGGGAGAGGCCCGTCTACGACACCTACTCCCCAATGAGCAAAACTAGGGCTCAGTGCATCTGGGGTTTGATCATAACCCAGTGCCCGATCGAAGCACGTGCACGGGTGGCAGCCACACCACAGCTCCACCATGGACTCACAAGGTCCAATCACAATATAATGATAGCCAACCAATTTATTCAACATTTCAAATTATTCATGTACAATAAAATATGAAATTAAAACAGATATATGCATGGAATTAATATAAACCCAGTTACCTTACTTGTAGACAATTGCAGCAACCACCAATGGCACAAAAATCTCCCTAAAACCATAGCATCAGAAAAATTACCACTTTAATTCATCATTAACACTTGCAACAAGTGTCTAAAAAATTTAAAATGCTAATGACTACCTAAGGAACATTTACCCAGCCACCACAAATCCCAAATTCAGATTGAAGTGTCCTCTATCAGAAACCTCAATATTTCACCTAAAATCCTAAGCAAATTCGTACAAAATTAATACCCATATGATAAATCAGCTATGGGGGTCTCAAACTAGCAAAGAAAGCATTAAAATGAAGGATTTATACTCACCTAATGTCAGCCTTAGCCTCAACCTACGAATTTTACCAAGAAAATCCCAAACAACCACATTTCAGATTTTGGGTATGGCAAAAATACTCTAAATGAAAAACTAATTAAACCAAAATGAAGAGAAAGATGAGAGGATTAAGTTATATAACTATTACCTTAGCTAAATCTTGCTCTAGAAGTGGGAAAATGTGGAAATATGCCAAGAACCCTAGAGCCTCCTTTGGACCTTCAAATTTTAAGATGGGTGTTTGTGTTCCAGCAAATGGGGAAGAGGCTGAAGTACTAGGGTTTTAGTTGGGTTTTAGTAGGGTCAAATATGGGTCATGGGTTGTTCCAAGGTTCAACTCTATTTGGGCTTCATATTTTAGCTTTATTGGGCCAACTCTTATGCATTAGGCTGTTGAAATTCCATTGGGCCAAAACAAGTTTTAAGAGCTCAAAGGTTTTGGGTCTGCACAAAGGTTATTGAGCCAATTATAAGATTCTATACAAGGTGGATCTTGGGCCTCTATCACATTGAATCATATTGGGCCTGCACCTAGCTTATTGGGCCCTTATTAGCCTCTTATCATGATCTCCTACATTAATTTGGGCCTAGATGAAATTTCTCTCCTAATTAAATCTCAAACCCATATTAATAATTTGTCTTTCCAAAATTTCCATTTACTTAACTTACTCGATTATTCCATATTAATTATTCTTAATTAATCTAAAACTATGATTAACACCTTAATTAATTTTGGGATATTACAGCTTCCTTACCCTCATAGACTGACCTACCCCAGTCACTGGACACACTCGGATGAATACATGGTTTCTAATCTCGAACTCTAACAACCTCCTTCTCTTATCGACATAACTTTTTTGCCTATTCTGGGCCGTAAGGAGTTTCTTTCTAATCATTTCTATCTGTTGGGTAGTCTAGTCCACTAACTCAAGTCTTAGTAAATTCCATTCACCTAGCTCAACCTAACACAATGGAGATCTATACTTTCTCCTATATAAAGCTTCATAAGGGGCCATCTAAATACTGGAATGGTAACTGTTATTATATGCAAACTCTGCTAATGGCAAATATGCATCCCAGTTACCCTTCATCTCTAACACACATACCCCCAACATGTCCTTTAAGGTCTGGATAGTCCTCTCAGTCTAACCATCTGTCTAAGGGTAATAAGTAGTACTAAATTGCAACCTAGTCTCTAAGGCATGCTGTAACGACCTCCAAAAGTTCAACGTAAACTTGGGGTCTCTATCTGATACTATGCTACTGGGTACTCCATGAAGTCGCACTATCTCATATATATACTACTGGGCTAGTCTATCTAATGAATAAGTAACTTTAATTGCTAAAAAGTGTGTAGACTTCGTCAATCTATCTACATTTACCTAGATAGCATCGTGTCCAAAGGATATCTTGGGTAATCCCATCATGAAATCTATAGCTATACTATCTCATTTCCACTCAGGGATATCTAAGGGTTGTAATAACCCAACTAGTCTCTAGTGCTTTATCTTAACCCTCTAGCACACTAGACATCTTGCCATATAATCTATGATGTCATTCTTCATTCCTGGCCACTAAAAAATTCTCTTCAGATCTTGATACATCTTGGTGGCCCCTTGGTGGATAGTATATTTACTCTTTTATGTCTCTTCTAAAATTTTCTCTTAATTCATTATTACTAGGCACAGATTTTATTTTGGTATACTATCACACCATTCTCAGAAACTCTGAAATCTGAGGTCCTACCTTGGGAAATTTTGCTCCGAATCTGACTTAAAAACTTATCCTTTCTTTAGGCATTTAAGATCTGGGTTCTCAACTCATTCTCAATTCGGGTTTCACTCAGATATAATCTACTCGATACTAGCTGGCAAGAGAGGTTCAAATTTATAAATTTCTCTAAGAACTTCTGCTCCTTAATCAAGACATTGGCCTTGATTAAGGAGCAGAAGTTCTTAAAGAAATTTCTAAATCCATATGGGCAGCATGGATGGATTTCCTACTCAAGACATTGGCCTTACACAGATGATATTTTAACACATAGTCATAATCTTTTAGGAACTCCATCCATCTCCTCTATCTCATATTGATTTCCTTCTGATCGAACAGATGTTTCAGATTCTTATGGTCACTATAAATCTCTATACTTATAGCATATAGATAGTGCCTTTAAATCTTGAGAGAAAAAACTATTGCGGCTAACTTTAGGTCATGTGTGGGATAGCCCTCCTCAAGAGCCCTCAACTGCCTAGAGGCGTATACCACTACCCTACCTTGCTGCATCAGCATGTATCCTAACCTTCTCCTCAAGGCATCACTATATACCACAAATGGAAAGCTAGGGTCAGGAATAACTAGCACAGGGGCAGTGGTCAATCGAAGTTTCAACTCCTGGAAACTCTTCTCACATCTATCATCCCACACAAAAGATGTGTCCTTCCGAGACAGCCTCATAAGTGGTAGGGCCATCTAAGAAAAGCCTTAAATAAATCGTCTGTAATATCCTACCAAACCAAGAAAACTCTTAACTTTAGTGATTGTATTAGGCCCATCCCATTGTAACACGGCTTCAACTTTATAGGGATCTACCGCGACCCCATCTTGTGAGATCACATGATCTAAGAATTTCACCTTGGTTAGCCAGAACTCACATTTACTCAATTTGGCATACAATCTTTTACTTTTTAGAGTCTCTAGGACTAATTTCAAATGCCTCTCATACTCTTCAAAAGATCTAGAGTACACTACGATATCATCAATAAAGACTATAACAAATTTATCTAAATACGGTATGAATACCCTGTTCATATAATCTATAAACACCGCGGGCGCATTCGTCAGCCTAAATGGCATCACAAGGAACTCATAATGCCTATATCTAGTTCTAAAGGCTGTCTTTGGGATGTCTTCAGCTCTCACTCTCAACTGGTGATACCCAGATCTAAAATCTATCTTAGAGAATACAGATGCCCTAGTTAACTGATCTAACAAATCATCTATTATAGGGAGAGGATATTTATTATTAATGATGACTTTATTCAACTCTCTATAATTTATATACAGTCTTAAGCTACCATCTTTCTTTTTCACAAATAATACTGTAGCTTCCTAGGGTGACACACTAAGGAGGATAAACCCTTTCTCTAATAGCTCTTCTATTTGCTTCTTTAACTTAACAAGTTTGGTGGGAGCCATCTTGTTAGAAGCCTTGGACACTGGTTTAGCCCTAGGCACTATATGTATAGGGAATGCTATTTCTCTCTCAAGGGGTAGGCCACTAAAATTAAAATCTTTAGGGAAAACCTCCAAGAATTCCCTAACTATCTGGATCTCCTCTATTCCTTCTTCTACCTTAGCCTGAATAGAAAAAAAAAGATTAAAACATGCTCTAAGTGTCTCTTAGCCTCGGCAGTAGTCATAAAGGATAACTCGGCCCCTATCCTAGGTATGGTCCCACAAGTAGGTATAGATATGGTGTGATGCTCACAATCAAGAATGGCATTATTAACAGTCATCCAGTTCATACCCACAATCCAATCAATGTCATAAAAGGGCATACAGATCAAATTAATAGTAGTGTAACAATGGTTAAATGGTACAGTGACATTCAGGCAAGCATAGGAAGTAACAACATGGCCTCAAGTGGGTGTCGTAATAAACAAATCAAATGGTAAAGTACTAATAGCTAGACCCAAATGTCTCACACAGTCATAAGATATAAACAAGTGACTGGCACCTGAATCAAATATAGCAATCACAAGAAAATCATTCACTATGAGTATGCTTCAGATAAGAGTGAAAGACGCACTAGCCTTTTACTGAGAAAGGGAGAACACCCTGTCCTGAGTCTATGGCCTAAAAGGCACTGCATCTACTTGGAGGCAATTCCTGGCTATGTGCCCCAGCTTCCGACACTTGAAACAAGTCACTATAGACTGTTGTGTGGATGATTGAGTTCTCGGGGATTGTACCTTCTTTCCTTTTAGTGGCTTCCTACTTTATTGCACCTTACTCTTCCTTTTACTAGTAGGTGCGAAGCTGGTGCCCTCCTTTGGTCTCGGTCTCTTTGATTCTGGAGCCCCTCTTTAACATGATACTGTAGCAGCAAGCATAATCTTTCTCAAATTATTCTCGATCACCCTGCTGATCTCCATAAGGGTATTAAAGTTTCAGACCCTATGTAGAGTTACTCAGTCTCTGATCAAGGACTTTAGCCCGATCTTAAATTGCTTGTACCTCTAGGGCTCGTCATCATATCTCTAGAGGTAGAGAGAATACCAAGACAACTCTATGAATTTGGCCACATATTGGTCTACTGTCATGTCATCAGTCTACTTTAGCCCCATAAATTGCACCTCCTTCTGTTTTCTTATAGAACTGGGGAAATACTTCTTATAAAACTATACCAAGAAGTTCTCCCAGGTAATCTGCAAATTTCTAGTCTCCATTAGAGGCTTCGTATTGTGCCACCACTTGTCAGCTTCTTTCTGTAGCATAAAGGTGGCTAACTGAGCTTTCTGCTCAGAGATGCAATCCATCACTATGAAGATCTTCTCTATCGCTATCACCTAGGCCTTCACTTTATCCACATCCAATCCATGTTAAACACTGATAGGTTGTTCTTTCTGAATTGATTTAATTATTTTTGAATGGATGGCAGAGACTAAGCTGGCTTCTAAAGAGGTGGGGGTGGAGCACATGAGGTGGAAGGCTATGAAGTACCAGGAGTATAAGGCTGAGACTAAGGTGGAGGAGCCTCTCTCTTGGCTTCCTCCTGTCTAGCAAGGGATTTTTGTAGCCGCACAGTCATCTCATGCTATTGCTGGATCATGTACTGCTACTGGGCCATCACATTCTCAAACCGATCAATCCGTTCCATGACAGCCAGTAAAAGGTCCTTAGATTCAACCTCTGAGCCCATAACTGGTCTGCCCCTACCTCTGCCTCTTCTTGTCTCAACCATTTTTATTGAAAAGAAATCACAACCTTAGCCTTCAAGCACATATGCACAGATATTCTACTCGAAAATAATCCAAACACACCATTCAAGAGTCAACTACAGAGCAAAAGTATCGGAACCTTTGCTTTAATACCAATAAATGGCATACCTTATATTTCTATTATCATACTCTTCCATTTTGGGCAATTGGTGCACATTCACAAGGTAAAAGTAAGGAAAAGTATGAAAATAATACATTTTTATTCCATTGCGTTAGGGTAAATTTCTTCAATTTGTGTTACATAGACCCTGTGGATTGTCCAACAATATTCTATAGTCATTTACCATTAGAACAAATGATAATCAACTCAAAATATCAAGCAATCCATAGTTTACAAGTCAAAAACCCTAAAATTTACACTTAAGCTCGCAGGCAGCACATAGCAAATTTCAAGGGCAAATTTGAAAAATAATAACTAAATGTAAAAAAATTGAAATCATACAAACCATAGCTTTCTAGAAAGCCCTAGATGTCAAATTTACACTAAAAATAAGTCTCAACAAAAAAATCTCATTTGCACTATGTTTGACAATAGAAAAGGCAAGAAGGTTTGGCTACCCTCTGATACTGATATAGATTACTGATATAAATTTTGGAAATTCATAATTACTTTCACAAAAATCCAATTCATGCAATATGTACCAATTTGGAAAGCTAAAGATGTTAATTAGAGGGAAAAAATAGTTCCAAACCAATCCAGATGCATTCAGACCCTGAAATTCAATCAAATTGTACCATGGGTCTGATTGTTTGCCTAGTACTAGATAGTAACTTTAAAAGTTAATATCTCCCACTTTAGACATCCAAAGGCACAAGTCACTGGGAGGGTCTAGTTTCTCCTTGTAAAATTTTATGGCAATTGGACATCATTTACCCCATGAATGATAGAGAATAATTTTTGGACTATATAAACAGTACCAGTGGCTAAACTAGAAAATTTTCCCAACTTCAAAAATTCACCATATATGCCATAGAGCTCCAAATAATACCCACTTTAGCTTCCCAAAAATATATCAATAAGCTCTATATGCATGCTAAATTTCTGACCAAGAAGAGCTCATTTGGATAGAAAGTGACATAGTTCGCCAAAATGGCCATTTTTGCTCCATATGAGATACCAAATCTGTCCAAATGGGCTCCTTTAATGTTTGACACCTCTTGGGCAAGTTTAAAAGCATGAATATGACTTGTGTGAACTGCCCAAGTAGTCCTAAACTCCACGCATCTTAATTTGACTATCCCACACTCAAGAATACATAATCTTCACATGCCATTAAGGTGTCAAATTCTATATTCTCATTGATCTAATGCCACATAAGAGCTATACAATGTTCATACATCATATTACATTTGTCCATGGGCTTACATCTCAAAAATAACATTTAAATAACCATTTTGACTATTAGGTACAAAAGAAACTACATAATGAACAAAGTATAGCTTTTCAATGCTCTTGGCTTGCATTCCTTACTTCTTGGATATCACCTAGGCATTTCAAGACAATAGAGGGAAGGGGAGTGAGATTCCTATAATCTCAACAACTAACACACCTATTCACACGCACATTCATGGCATATACACATCAAAGCATATGTATGAGAGGTTTGACAACCATAAAGTATGCAAAGTCACAATTTCCATACCATTTATTCACTTTCAAGCCAAGAACATACTCTAGGGCCTTTTGGTTTTTACCTCACCCCATTTCTAGGACTTTTGGATTTGCCTCACTCTTGGCTTAGGGACTTTTAACTTGGTCTCACCCTCCTAAAAGAAGTTTGGCCTTGTCTCACCCATGACATGAGACTTTTGGCATCTCCTCACCTTCATTAAGGGACTTTTGGCATCACCTCACCCTTATGAGCCATTTCCACAACTAAAGCCATTCAAAGAAACACATTGGTACCAATGTAATGTTAAGGCATTAAGTGGCATGTTTTCAAGTCATAAGAGCATACACAAACACACAAAGACATACATATGGTCACAAGAATGCAAGGCGAATGAGGTGGAGAGCTACCTTGAATTTTGCAAGCTTTCTTTTGTCTTATTCCTCTATCTTTTTGGCCTCACAAGTGCACCTAGGTGGATTGCTGTTCTCTTGGCCTAAACACCATAAATAACACATAATTACACACTTGAAGCAAGCCAAGGCACTAAACTCACTCTTAAACATACACTTAGTTCCATAAGTGGCATAATGATTCCATAAATTGCCTATTGAAGCAACTTTCAGGATTCAAGCTCTAGGCTCCCATCTCTTTCCATTTCTAGGCCTCTTGGCCTCATTCAAAGTCGTTGGAGCCATAACACATTCATTTTCACTATTGGAAAACCAAGTTACTTCATAAGGCACCATTATGGACACCATTGCTCCATCTCTTAATCTATGGCTCCTAAATTTTTTCCAATAGTTTCTCCCATCTTCTAACATCATATAAAGTTCCAAACTACGACTAGAACAAATTAAAACATTCTTTAGCCCACTAAACCTTGCTTGGCCGAGACATAGGGCAATAATGGGGTTTAAAACCTTCTTGATTTTTCCTTGATGAAAAAGCCACTTGGGGGATTTCTAAGGGTTTGAGGAGCTTAAGGAAACATTCAATTAGCCAAGGAATTACTCACACAAAATTAGATTTCATAAAACCCTAAAGAAGCCTACACTTGTCTATCTTATTTTCCATAGGTTTTTCTTACAATTTCTTGCCATATTCCTCTTCCTCATGGTCTAAAACCCTAATCCCTCTCTTGTTTTTAGACAAAAAATCTCCCCTTCATATGGTTTTGGTTTGGCTAAATTCATACACAAGGAAGAAGCAAAGAGGAGAAACAACAAAACCATGAAATACCTTAAATTCAAGCTTGGTTTCAAGACTTTTCTCCTTGGTTGGCCTCTTCTCAATTAATTCAAGCTCTCCCCTTATGTTTTGGACCAAAAATAGAACCAATCATCTTAAGAAAACCATAGGAAGAGAGCTAAGAAGGAGAAGAACAAGATTGTAAAAAGAAAGAGCATGAAATTCCTTAAATTTCCTTACCTTTCTCTTGATTTTTCTCCTCTTTCTCTCCCTTTCTTAGTATGCCTAGAAGAGCTACTCCATTGCTATATTTTGGGCAGAAAAAGTCATGCTTACGAAGGTAGGAGAAAAAGGGAGAAGTGTGTGGAAGCTTAAAAAAACTCACATTTTCAAAAATTTCAATTTCGTCCTTCCGTAATGGCAATTTTGTTTTGGCTTTATTTTAGCTCCTTTTTTAGAACCATATTTTCCATTATAAAATTTAGATTCCCAAGTCAATAAAATACCTTTCAAATCACTCAAATTAGAGCTAAAACCTTCTTGACTTTGGAAAACGTACAACGGAGGGGTTTTACCACTCTCAGGGCTTCCCATGGTTTTTGGGGCTTCTAAGAACCATAGGAAACTCAATTTTCTCATTTAAAAAGCCCTCCTATGTGTTTTTCCAAAAGTTGCACTTATTTATGAAAATGCCATCTCGTTTCGTTAGTTTTGTCATAAATTGTTTCACTATCCTAGCTCTGCTTTTCTTTCCTTCTGAGTCTGGAATTATCATTTTTTAGAGTCTAGGACTCTACTCAAATTTTTAGAGACATTATCTATCTTATTTTAGAGGACTTGCTTTTATATGGCTCATTTCGTCGTTTTACTAAAACTATGTTTATTACACATTGAGTGCTACTTTTGGGCTTTGGCTATATCTTTTGAGTCTCAATATAGTATTGAAAGAACGATAGTGGGCAAATTGGTTGCTCTTCTCTATCTAATAGATGATACCTATGATTCTTATGGCACAATTGAAGAACTTGAACTTTTCACAAAAGCGATTCACAGGTCTCTTTCATTTAATTAAAAGATAGACATGCATGTTATAATTGTATTAGAGATTCAAAAGGACATTTTCCTCTAATGTTATTGATTATCAAAATCAAAAAGTTTAAAGAAAACCATTTTTTAGAACATATTAAAAAAAAGATGACACTATAATTCTCATATGACATTAGTTTTTAATATTTTTAATAATTTCCTCTATTTAATTTTCAGATGGGATATTAATCCCATTAAATATATTCCAGATTGCATGAAAGTGGTGTTTGAGGGAATTCAAAAACTTATCAGTGATTTAAAGTTACTAATCGCAAAGGAGGAAACATCAAGTTTTGTTATGCAACATGTTAAACGAGATGTATGCTATTAATTTTTAATTCCTATGGAAATTTTAGCATTGGATCAGTCTATAAGATAGATATACTAAGTCAAACATTGATATGTGCAAAGGCATAAACATATATATTTTAAGTGAAACTTATATTGAAAATATTTGTATGTTTATTTATAATTGGTTTACAAATCTTTAATAAATTGGATTGTAAAGAATTCCCCAGTGAAATTGTAGTGAGGTTTTGCTAGATTCTCACTTAGTTATTTTAGTTGTTTTGCTCTTAGTTTTATTATTTAGTTCAAGCCTACTATGATGAAGCAAAATGGCGCCATGAAGGCTACGTCCCAACCTACAATGAGTATAAGGACAATGGAGCTATAGCTTCTTCAGCACACCCAATTCAAGTAACCTTCTTCTGTGGCTCAAGAAAGTTTGCAACCAAAGAGGTGTTTGATTGGATTTTCAGTGATCCAAAAATCATTAGAATTGTGTCTCTTATTGGCAAACTCTTGAATGACATGGCTTCTCATAAGGTAGCAATTGACATGTCTTTGACTATTGAATTTCGTTTTTATAACAAATTTTAAGGATTTTAAAAGGAAATTTTATTTTAACTATGGTTTCTCCAAAATTAGCTTGTCCCTATAATTTAAAACATGTCATTTAACTGTTTTTGAAGTTTTTCTCATAACATTTAATCACCTTGTGATATTTTAGATCTCAATTTTAACAAAAATAATTACTTGAAAGTTAAAATGATAAATATTCAATTTTTGAAAAATATGTTTCATTTATATGTTAATTGTTTTATAGTTTTTCTAAGCCTCTAGTTAGTATTATGCAATGTTTAATATAAAGCCTTTTGCTATGACTTTATTTTGACAAACTAAAATAATCAACATGCTTTATTCGGATAAGTGACCTTTAGTTGAATAACCTCACCATTTTCATTAGGCCACCTTTTAATGTTTTAATAATAGTTGTAAAGTTTTGATATAATAGATAAAAAAATTTCATGTAAAATTTTTATTAAAATTGTATTAATTGCATTCTTAAATAAATTAATAAAATCAATTTAATTACAGTTTAACCATGATTCAACTATTAAACTATAAATCACTCCCTCTATTGGTTTAATGACCTATTCTGTTTTGAAATATTGAATAAATCACATGAGTGTTAAAATATATATTTTAAAACACAGAGACATAAATAATATTAAATCAAATCATAAGCATGAATTAACTATAATTTACCCATTTTTTCTAAGTTTAGCCTACCACATCATCCGTAAGTGTGGGAATGAAAAATTATAATTTTATTATAGTAGAGGTCTTTAGTAAACCTTTATGATCTAAGCCTTATAGAAATGTCTAAAATTTTGATGATGTGCTTATCATTAAAGCCAAATAATCATATGAGATTTCTTCCTATTATAGACTCTTGAATGACATGGCTTCTCATAAGGTAGCAATTGACATGTTTTTGACTGTTGAGGTGGTTTTTATAATAAATTTTAAGGATTTTAAAAGGAAATTTTAGTTTAACTATGGTTTTCTACAAAATTAGCTTGTCCCTATCATTTAAAACATGTCATTTAACTATTTTTAAAGTTTTTCTATTAACATTTAATCAACTTGTGATATTTTAGATCTCAATTTCAACAAAAATAAGTATTTGAAAGTTAATTTTGATAAGCATTTAATTACTGAAAATAAGTTTCATTCAACATGCTTATTTGGACAAGTGACCTTTAGATTGAATAACTTCACCTTTTTCATTGGGCCACCTTTTAATGTTATACTAATAAATACAAAATAAAAATAAAATTCACGTAAAACTTTTATTAAAATTATATTAAATGCATTTATAAATAAATTAATAAGATCCATTTAACTATAGTTTAATCACAGTTTAACTATTAAACTATGAATCACTACCTTTATTGGTTTAATGACCTATTCAGTTTTAAAACATTAAATAAATCACATGAGTGTTCAAATATATTTTTTAAAACACATAGACATAAATAATATTAAAACAAACCATGAGGGTGAATTAACTATAATTTTCCTTTTTTTAAGTTTAGCCTACTACATCATCCATAAGTATGGGAATGCAAAATTATGATTTTATTATAGTAGAGGTCATTAGTAAACCTTTGTGAACTAAGCCTATATAGAAATGTCTAAAATTTTCATGATGTGTTTATCATTACAGCCAAATCATCAGACAAGGCTTTTTCCTGTGGTTTGATACAAAGTTTGAGAAAGAAAGAGGGCATGTTGCCTTTGGAGTGGAATGGTACATGAAGCAATATCGGGTTTCAGTAGAAGAGGCCTATAAAATAATACAAAAGGGCATCTTGAACTGGTGGAAGGACATAAACAAAGAATGCCTCAAACCACTTGCTATCCTAAAGCCTGTTATTAAAGAATGCCTCAACTTGGCTCTTGTCACTAAAGTTGCATATACAGACTTTAAGGATATAGTAATAAATGTGGAGCTACTGAAAGAATAGGTTATCCTAGTGCTTGTGGATCCCATAGCCTTTAAGCAACACCAGTAGCTATTTTGAATCTCTTGTACTGGCATGGTAATTATAAAGTTGTGATCATGACTGCAATCTTGATTTGTGATACATGGAATAATAAATGTTACCATACCAAGCAAGTATGGACTGATATATGCAAATCTATGAATAAAAATTACTTGTGTGGGGTAGTGCAAGTTATTTTATTTTGTATGAAATGATCAATGTGTGCAATTAAGGTGGGACAAAAGCTGTTGTTCTAGTTTTTGTACTTGCTTATGTAGTTTTAATAAAATGACTTTTTACTATGAAAGCCTCATGACTAAAACCTTATTTTGGTTGAGTTTATCTCATTTTGGTCTCTCATGAACATTGTTACTTTTTATTTGGCCTCTTAAATATTAAACTGTCACAATTTATGTCTTTTTGTTATTATGATGTTTAAATTTAAAATAGTGTGAGTAATTTTTAACTAACTTCCAATAAGATCACATGAGATTAAATCCTAATAATTACTATAACCCTAGAACCAGATATCATCAAAATATATCACAAGTGGCATTAAAGTGCCATTTTAACTAATTTACCACTTTTAGTAGTAGAAATAATTGACACGTAATGCGAAAATAATTCATTGATGGCCAAATAAATCATATAAGCTTGCCAAATGTAATAACCATCCTCAACACATTTGTTCAACTGTAAATGACACAATTGGAAGCTTAAAAATTTGCTACAAGCCATATTCCATAAAATCACATCACAAAACACATCAAGCCATAGGTTTGCATATTTTCTCTTAAGCCAAGTGAGCTCAAACTTGGTCAAATGGGCCCTATGGGTTTATGAACCCTTTCTTATTTTCATAATATACTTAATCACATCAAGAAAACCACAATTCATCATGCAAATCTCAGGTTTAAAGCCATTTCCTCAAAATAGATTTGCTTGCCTTGGCTTCCAAGGACAAGTTATTGACATAAACTTTGGCAAATCATAATTAATTCTAAAAAATTGAAATCAAGCAAATAATAGCTTTATGGAAAGTCTTGAATGCCAACCACAAGTTAAAAATCATTTTAGACTATAAACACAACAATTGGACCATGCATGACAATAGAATAGCACCAAAGATCTAGCTGCCCCAAGTTTTTTATTACAGGTTTCTAATATAAACTTTAAAAATTTATAACTAATTCTAAAAAAATCAAAATTTAGAAAACCATACCATTCTAGAAAGTTATGGATATCTACTTTTGACTAAAAATAGTTCTAGATCAAGAAAACATTGATTGGGCTATAAAGAATAATGGAATAGTAATAAAGGTCTGCCTGCATTACTGGTATTGATCTCCAACTTCAAAAATTCATATCTCCCTCAATATAAATCCAAATAAGGTTCTATCAAGTGCTACTTAACTCTTATCATGCCTAATTTATGTTTTTAACATTTCATAAGCATTAGATATCATTTGGCCTTTGAATGACATAGGAGAAGAAATTGACTATATAAACAGTGCACATACCAAATCTAAAAATTTTCCCAAATTTGAAAATTCATAATTTATTCTTTAGAGCTCTAAATAATGTGATTCTTAGCTCAAAAAAAATCTCTAAATGATACCTATATTCATGTCAAATTTCATGGGAAAATTCGTCCATTTGGTCAGTTTAGGGTATAAGGTGCAAAAGTGGCATTTTAAGACGTCATAAAGGGTCAAAATAATGCCATATGCTCTCCTACTCCAAGCACAATCAATTGGGCATGTGTGAATGGTTAAAATCAGCATATAAAGGCTGCCCAAGTGGTCCAAATCATCATGCATCTCGAAACCACTTCCCAACTTAAGCTTACATAAAAGTATCCTAAGGCATTTAGATGTCAAACTTTCTCATACATGCATATATGGTTCCAAAACCCATTTATTCATCATAAATACATAAATTTACATATGTTCAATCAATTACATCATTTATAAATCATGTGATTATAACTCTTAATCTCAAAATGCCTATTTTCTTTCTCCTTTATAAAAGTGCCATGCTTCAAGGTCTTTGCCCTCTACTTTTTGATCTACTTAGCTCATCTAGACATAATTAGACATGTGGAGGGGAAGAGTGAGATTCAAAGAATCCTAATAGTTCTTTATCCTTTCAAACATACATAATGGATATATTTACAAGTTAAAGAATGCATGCATGTCTCTTAGGCTAGTCATGAATATACTTAAATCATTTTCTATCTTCAAGAAACTCATATATATCATACATAGGCTCTCAAGGGTCTTAGTTTAGCCTCACCCATTTTCTTTGGAACTTTTGGATTTTTCTCACCCATTTTTAAGGGATTTTTGACTAAGCCTCACTCTTTTTGAGACTTTTGGCTTTATCTCATCAAATCTTAGGGGCCTTTGACATCACCATACCCATTCAAGCCAAAACACATTCATATAATGCATTTCAAAAACATCATGGTACCATAGCATGTAAGAAATAGCTAGAAACATTTTTCATGGCATAAACATACATCACACATCCAAGGACAAGAAACACACCCAAGAATGTGTAACACCATAAATTCTAGCTCATTCCATGCTATCTTTATACTTTCCATTAGACATCTCATGGAAGAATCAAAGAAATAGCATAAAAGTCATGTATATTTTCGTGTTGCGTCAAGTATAAAAATTCCAATCAGTGTCACATAGACCGTGTGAGCTCATACTATACACTCTCGTATTTAATTACATCAATACAACTCATTTGCATCATAAAATTATGCTCACAACTCATGGAAACTGAAATGAAGCATAAAATATGGAGGCTTAATTTCAGCCAGGTTTGGCCCTTTTTCTGACCAAACTTTGGAATATCATAACTAATTCTAGAAAAATTAAAATCATGCATTCTTGGTCATTCTAGAAAGCTACAGATGTCCACTTCAATAACATCTATCACAGACGGTGGTTTGACATCTGAAAATGTCCAGAGGTCAAACTGCCTTCTGATGCTGTCACAGATTCTGTAGCACACTTTGAAAAAGTCCAATTAATTCCACAAAAATCCAATCCATGAAAATGATACCAATATGGAAAGATGTGGATGTTAGATAGAGGGAAAAAATAGTTCCAGACCAGCTCAGGTAGACCAAACCTTATAATTCAATAGAACAGTAACTCAGGTCGGGTAAGGGTCCTGATACTAGACAGAATGTTCAAAAATTCATATCTCCCTTTCTAGACCTCCAAATAAGGTACTTCTAGTACACAAGCCACTGTGAATGTCTAGTTTCTATATATAAAATTTCATGGCAATTGAACATCATGTGAGCCCTGTGTGATAGAATTCATTTTCAGACTAAATGAATAGTGTAGCAGACCAAAATTAGAAAAATTACCAATTTTGGAAATTCATCAAATATTCTATAGACCTCCAAAATTTATGATTTTTAGCTTCCCAAAAAGATCTCAACAAGTTCTAAATGCATACCAAATCTCATATTAAAAAGAGGTCATTTGGCCAAAAAGTGACATAGGATTCCATTATGGTTAATTTTGGCTCCATATGAGGTACCAAAGTGACCAAATGGTTTTCCCTTGGTCTTGGCACCTTTTGGGTAAGTCTAAAAGCACAATTAGGACTTATGTGAGCTGCCCAAATGGTCCCAAACCTCATGCATCTCATTTTGGCCTTTTCATCCACACTTATGCATATTTTCATAAAGCCATTCATGAAGCTATAATGCCATAACATACTCAATTTACATTCCATCATTCACATAGCACATTCTTTCATTTTTACATCATATAATATCATAATTACATACGTCTTAAAGGTCATAGACCATTTACAACAATAATATACATCATTATGGTTCATTATGGCTTTAAAAGGGCAAAGCTAGATATATTGATGTCAATCTTCTTTCCTCAATGTTGTTGGCTCCCATTACCATATCCACTTGATCCACCTAGCATGTGAGATCATTGGAGAGGAGGGGATGAGATTCAAAGAATCCCTATAGCTTATCTCCCATTCAATCATACATAATGGATGCAAACAAGTATCATAAATGCATGTATGGTCATGTATACATGTGCAAGCACTTAAGAAACATTTTCATCATTTAAGAAAGTCATACATAGCATACAAAGGCTTGCCAAGCAAGTGGATTGGCCTCACCCAATTTCTTGTGGATATTGGACTTGCCTCACCCATTCTTTAAGAGATTCTTAGACTCAACTATACTCTTGGGAGCCCATCTTGCTTTTGGGAGACTCTTTGCTTTGTCTCAATCAATCTCAAGGGTTCTTGGCTCATTTTCATCATGGGTAAGGGTTCTTAGCCTTACCACACTTAAGCAAATCCAAGCACACATCAAAAACATCATATAAACATAATATGTCATCATAAAACCATGGCATAGGAAATCATGCTATCATACTTTTCATAGCTTGAAAATACACATACACACATTCTAAGACAAGCTAAGCACACATCCATGCATAAGAGAAGGTGAAGAGAGCTACCTTGCACACAGTCACACACTTTTTCTCTTTTGAAAATCCCTCCCTTGCTTCAGCCACACACCCACTGATCAGCATGAATTTTATATGTTTAAATTCTCCTAACTTAAGCATTTTAGTGACCAAATATGGCTTTAGGGGTTTATTTAGATGGAATTTTGTTTTAATAGCCATTCTTTGCACTTTATGAATTAATTGGGAAAATAATTGATTTTAAATACATAAATCATTTTAAATGAATTTTGTGAATTTTTTTATTTCATCTCTTCCATTCTTTTTGTGCAGATTTTTCAATTGGCAGTTGGAGCTTGAATGGAGGTTGGTTTGGAGAAGCATCAAAAGAGATCTTAGGCTGAAGTTTAAATGGGAAACAAATGAAGAAGGGGTCTGCATGAAGCATGAAGGGTTGCCAAACACACTCAACCATGTAGCAACGTCCAGTTGTACATAGGAACAGCAGAAGGAGCCAACGTGGAAATCATGTAGAGGCAACACACAGCAAAAAGAAGCTACGGGTTCATCAAAAAGCGAGCTGAATGTGGCTGAACAAAGATGAAGCTGCATGAGGGGAGCTAACGTAAGAAAAATACGAAAAATATAGAGAGTCTTGGGAGCTGAAAACAGAGCATGGATGAAAAGGAAAAGCATGTGAGATTTTAATGAATTATAAGCTGGAATGAAGCTACAGACCACGTGGAAAAGGAAGAAGAAGCTCAGCTAGAAAAGTTACACATTAGGAGTGCAGAACGTGTGAAGAATGAGCTGGGGAGAAGTCCAGGCCATAAACACACACACATGTAGCCACTCTTCCATATACTCGTGTGAAGAAAAGACACAAAACAGAGAAGGAAGCTACGGGTCTGATGCAAAAGGAATGAAGCAACATAGCAGAACGAAAGGAAGCAATGGGTTGTGCATGTGAGCAGTATAACGTTGAAGAAGCTATAGCTAGACGAAGCAAAAATGAAGCTACGAGATCATGAAGCTTAGCTAGAAAGAAGCGTGAATTTGAAGCTGACATGGAAGAAGAAAATCACATGGGGTAGTAGCTAAACAAGCAAGAAGCATGTGGGAAGAGAAGTGGCTGAACAGAGGAAGAGAGCTACGGGTTCACAAGAAAAGAAGGCACGTAGGAGCTGCATGGGAGAAAAGGAATTAACGTGAAAGAACAACACTGAGCAGAGAACGATGAAGTAGCATGAAGAGAACCACGTGATGGAGGAGAAAAGCGAGCTGAACGAGAAGAAGAAAAGCTGCATGATTCGAAGAAAGCTACGTGAGAAAGAGCATGGGCTGGAATTCTCATGGAATATTATAAAAAAAATGAAGTAGGGCCCACCTTATATACACATGCATATAGCTAAGAGCAGAATAAATGAGAAGCAGCACGTGGAATCATTAAAATTCACGTGAGAGAAGCATCCAATACACACCATTCCATCGTGATATTGAGCCACCATCCAGATGCTACATTCCATTCACATTGACTCAATCCAACACCATCAGATCATCCATATAAGAATTCATCATTGAGAAAAAATCACGTCATTCGCCCCCTTCACACATACCACGCCATATACACCCCGTCAATTCCATTCATTCATCTGGGACGCCTTCATTCCACCCTTTCATCCAGCAATCATCCACCATGCCATCTCTTCCATTCTCACCTCCATCCATTCTCCAATGAAGCTCTAAACCTCTATCTGTGACTAGCAAGGAAGAAGGACCTTGGAGAAGCTTGAATCTATAGAGAAGAACTCAGAATTTTGGCTAAGAATTTCCACTTTCCTACATTTTTTCTTTTTCTTGTACAATCTTGTTAAAATTGTATTGGATTGAGAATTTTTGTAATTGTAATTAGTGGCTGGTTAGACACTAATTAGGAAGCCTCTTGTTAATTAATTGGTTAGATTAAATACTGAATTTTTTAATTTCTTAGAATTACCTATGTATGCAATCAAGGTGTTTGATGAAATACATGTGAGAGATTGAGTCTTTAATTGTTTAATTTGAGGACTCCTTAGTGTTTAGTTGTTTGATTAAACATCTTTGGATGATGATTCAGAGACTAATTAATCAGTTAATTAATCAAATTGGGTGTTCATTGATCTTAAAAATAAGAATTAATAATTTAATGCGGGATTAAGTTTTCAATTCAACATTAGATTGTTAATCTCTTGATTCTTGCATGTTAACTCAAGATACAATTGCCGTGAACACAATTAGGGATTCTTAGGTCAGAATTAATCATAATTGGATTAGGATAAGGATAGTGGATACCAAGGGATGATTCCAAAGCTAGTCACAAGCCCATCTTTCACCCATAATTCATATAATTAGGTAGCAATTAGGAATTTTGATTCAATTTAGTTTTAGGTTAGTTTAATTCAATTAAAAACCCCCTTAGTTTAGAAATTTTTAGAGTCTTTTAACGTTTGGAAAACTCAATTAAGCATTGAACTCCAATTCCAAGGGAAATGACCTAGGTTGTGCCACTAACTGCATATTTTATTAACCTAGTTTTATTTTGAGGGTTACACGACAAACCACTCACCCACAAAAGTGTGGGGAAGGTTTCTCATGGCCTAAACATAATTTAAGGAAGCCAATTAGGTTCATGAAATAATTTCTAAGGCCACACAACTAGCTTAGACACTAGGTTGTTCTATAAACCCCATTATGGTCCATAAATGCACCTAATGAAGCAACACCCCTCAAATAAATTCTAGGCTCCATTCTTTCCTTTCAAATATGATTCTTGACTCCTTTTAAGCCTCTTGGAGTCATCACGCAATTAAAACAAAGAGCTTAACATCATGTTGCTTCTTTAGGTCATAATATGAAACCTAAGACACCAAATCACTTTTTATGAGTTCTAAAATTTTTTTAAGGCCTCCCCTCATTTTCATTCATCAAATATAACTCAAGAATGGCCTTAGGAAAATTTAAAACTCTCCCTAGCTATAAGAACATGTCTAGGCCGAGACTATGGGCTTCCTTAGCCTCCATGGAGGTTTCTTTGTTTCTTGAAGGAGGAAGCATGTGGGGAGCATCTTAAGGATCTCAAGAATTTATTTAAACTCTTAATTATACCTAAGAATCATCACACAAAATCAGAATTTGGAAGGAACACTTGAAACCCTAGAATTTGCATCTTGAAATCTAATGGTTATTTTGTTGTTTTCTTTGCATATTCTTGTTCTTCTCCCTTAAATACCTAAGATTCATACTTGGTTGGGCTTAAAAATCAGATCCTCCTAGGGTTCTTTATGTGTGTCAAGTTGGAGAAGAAGGGGAATCAAGAATAGCAACCATAGGATGAAATTTTACCTAGTTTCCTTGCTTATTTTGGCTTGAATCTTGCTTTCTCCAAGCTCCTCTCTTCAAATTCGAAATTTTCCTTGAATTTCTCCCTTGAATCAGATTTATAAACTTCATTTTAATCAAGAGAAACCAAGGAAAATGAAGGAAAGGTGGTGTGGATGGAGAAAAGCACGAAAAACAACCATGAAAACATACCTTTAGCTTGGAATTTTTTCTCCTTCTCTTCTTCCCTTGGTGCACCCAAAACCCTTGCTCTCTCTTTTGAAATTATGCAAATTTCTGATTCCAAATAGGGAAGAAGGTGGGGCGCCACCTATATATATAGAAGTAGGAAAGTGACTTTTATAAAAATTTTAATTTCGCCCTTCATACTTTGCATTTTCATTTCTCCTTCGTTTTAGCTCCTTTTTGAGAATTGTCTTTTCCATTATAAAATTTAGGTTCCCAATTAAATAAAATTCCTTTGAAAGCACTCAAATCAGAGCTAAAACCTTCCTGAATGAACCCGTCATGTTTGAGCATACCGACGTTAGAAACGTCCACCAGAAGGGATTTAACTGTCCCGGGGCTTCCCATGGTTTTCAGGGCCTTTGAGAATCCCAGAGAACTCAAAACTTCCATTTAAAAAGCCCTCTTGTTTGAATTCTAAAATTTGCTCAAAATTACAAAAATGCCATTCCGTTTCGTAAGCTTTTCGTAAGAATTTGTTTCTTTATTCTAGCTTCATTTTTCTTTCCGTTTGAGCCTGGGATTCTCATTTTTAAGAGTCTAGAATGCTTCCCAAATTTTTTGGGACCTTAACTAAATCATTTTGGGGGACTTTCTTTTATATCCGATGAATTTTGTTCGTTTACAAAGAAACTGTACATTACGTTTCTCACGTTTTCTCTTATTTTTAAAAAATTGGACATTACAGAATGCATGAGAGAAAGGTTAAAGAGTTGCTTTTGAGCAAATGCACACATTTCTCTTAGGATTCTTCTCCTTCTTCTCGGGTAAGCCTTGCAACAAGGTGGCTCTTGGTTCTCTTAGCCTAGACATAACAAATGAGACATAAATTACTCATAGTAGCAAGCTTAAGTTTCTCACAAACTGTATGGAGGCTTACTTGGTTCTAAGACACACTTATGGTTTCATAAAGGACCTAATGAAGCAACTATGAAAATTCATGATCTTGACTCTATTTTCTCCCTTAATCTATGACTCTTAACTCCATTTGAACTCCTTGGAGTCATTACACATTCATTCTAAGGAACTTAACTATAAGTTGCTTCTTTATGTCCCATTTTAGAGCCTACACCTCTATCTCACATTCCATGGCTTCTCAAATTTTTCCAAGGCTTCCTTTGATATTCTTCCATCATATCTTGTCCCATTCTAAGCTTGGAACAAATTAAATCACTTTTTAGGTGCTTGGTATAACCTAGGCCAAGACATGCTCCTTGTTGGGAGCCCATGGAGTTTGCTTCACTTTCATGAAGGAGATGGCACTTATGCAACTTCCTAGAGGTCTAAGAGACTCATACCAAGTCTTACACAAGTTAGAATACCTATAGGAAAAATTAAACTTAAGCATGTGTCTTAAAACCCTAAGATTCTCAATCTTGAATTTCATTGCTTCCCATTTAATTCCAATGGACTATTCTTAATTCCCACACTCCAAAACACTTGTTTCTTTCTTGCTAAGGTTAGAATTCATCTCCTCCTAGATGGGTTAGGTCTAACTAAAAATCACCCAAGAGAGAACAACAAAGAGGAAGCAAGATAAGCCATAATTCTTACCTTACTTGCTAGCTTTCTCAAGATGCTTTGCTATGCTTCCAAGAGCCCTTGAAGTTTCTATCCCTTCCTTGCTGAACCAGCCACCAACCATGACCAATTAAGGTGTTAGAACGATAGAATAAGAAAGGAGAAGGAGTGGAAGAAGTTTAGAGAAGGAAAGGGAGTGAAAAAGTGTGTATTTTCTTACCTTTTCAAGACTTCTTCCTCCCTTAGCTCTCCCTCTTGTGTGCCACTCTTAGCCCTCCTTAGTTTTGCCTCATTGTGTGAAAAATTTGGTTGGGAGATCAAACCAAATTAGGACAGTTTTTATAAGGCCAAGTGTCCATTTTCATAAGTTTTCAACTTTGCAATTTAGTCCCTTGTCTTAGTTTTTACCATTTAGATTCATTTCAACTCTTTTTTTAAATTTGTCTTTTTCATCATAAAATTTGGGTCTTCTAATTCATAAAATAGCTTTGGATTCACCCAAATTGGATTAAAAATCATTCTAAGCTATTCAGTCAAAGTTTTGGTCAACCAACAACAGAAATCACTCATTGGAGGGGTTTTAACTATTCCTGGGGTTTCCATGATTTTCAAAGCCTTTGAGAACCCTGAAAAGCTCAAATTTTTTATATAAAAAGGTCTCCTATGAGTTTTCTAAATTTTTCAAGAATTACAAAATTGCCCCAACTTATTTTGGCAAAATTTTTTAGCTCTTCTGGCTTTGGTCTTTGGGTATCTTAAGCCTCAAATCCTTATTTTTCATCATTTAAAATTTTATGCTAATTTTACTTGGCCTTAAATCATTCATTTTAGGGCACTTTTTTTATATTTGATGAGTTTCTTGCCTTTACGAAGAAACTAAATGTTACAATTACACCAAGAGAAGATGAATAAGGTTATAATTTTTTTTTCAAAAAATATGGTAAACTCACTTAAATTAACAATAATAATAGCTAAACCTAGAATCAAACAAGTTAATAGTACCAAGTTAGAAAACTTAAAAACTTCTAGCAAAAATCAACAACACATAAAAGTAGATTTTTGCACCTTAACTCAAGTACAAAGGACAATAAACTATGCAACGGTAGTAAATGTGATGCAAGATAGAATTTAAGAGTTAAGACAGGAAAATGAATATAAGAATTTATTTTGGTTTGGTCCAATAATGATCTACAATACTAAGGTTTTCCTTTACTTAACTAAGATGGATTACAAGTAGGATTTCACTTGTTCACAAAACAATGACAAGCTTTTCCCACACTCATCTTGAATAGATTACAAGAAGGTTTTCTATCATTTATCATCCACGGCATTGCAAGTTTCATGAATCCATACTATCCAATCCATGATCTAGTCCTAAAATCACTTTACTAAGTTCATTTAGGTTACCTAAATCATCTAGTGGTTTCCACATGTTTAGAAGCATAAAGATCAAAGGTTGAATAAGTAAATCATATCATTAATTGCAAGTAAAGTGAGTAATTTCAACCTACTATATGTTATGATTTATGACGGTCGTGTCGTGCAACCTTCAAAATAAAATCAGGTTGAATTAAAATTTATAGTTAGTAGCACAATCTAGGTCATCTCTCTTAGAAATGTAATTTAATGTTTAATTAGGCTTTCTAAATGTTAGAGGATCTTAGAACTACCTAAATTAATGGGGGCTTTTGATTTAATTAAACTAACTGAAATGAAATTGAAATAAAGTTCCTAATTGCTACCTAATTGCATGAACTAATAGGTGAATAATAGACTTGTGACTAGCTTTAGATTCTTCCCTTGGTATCTACTATCCTTATCCTAATTTAATTATGATTAATTCTAGTCTAAGAGTCTCTAATTGTGTTCATAACAATGTATCTTGAGTTACCACGCAAGAATTAAGGGATTAACAATTTAAGGTTGAATTGAAACCTCAATCCTACATCAAATCACTAACTCTTATCATTAGCATCAATGAACACTTGAATTGAGTGATTAATTGATCAATTAGCCTCTGAATTAATACCCTAAGATATTCAGTTAACCAACCAAACTCTAAAGAATTCTCAAATCAAACAATCAGGCACATAATTTTACTCATATATTTCATCGAACACCTTGATGGCATATATGGGAAATTAGAGAATAATGAAAATATAGCACTAAATCAATCAAATAATCATTCAAAAAGTATCCTAATTAGTGTTTAACTAGCCACAAATTGTAAATAATACAAATTTCCAATCTAATACAACCTTAACTAAGATAATACAAGAAAGGGGAAAATGAGAGAGAGAGAGAAAATCTTAGCCAAAATTCCTTTGTTTTCTCTATGGATTCAAGCTTTTCCAAGGTTCTTTTCTAAGCTAGCCATAAGGGAGGATTAATGCTTTATGGTGGTGGAGGAATGGGGGTATGGAATGAGGAATGGCTCTGCGTGGTGAGGAGGGTATGGTCTGTAAATGGAATGGACGAATGGATTGCTTGATCAATTGATGGATTCCCCTCCTAACATGTTGCCCGAATGTGTTTTTAATCTCTTCATGTTTTTTCTTTTATTTTCACGTGCTAAGCCTCTTATTCCAATTACCTATAGCTTCCTTCATGTGTGTATAAGTGTGGGCCCTGCTGTAAAGCTAAATATAATATAAAAATTTCCCTCCTCACACATTTCTCACATGCAATTCCACGTTAGCTTCAGGATTTCTTCATCGTGGTACTGTTCACATGCACAGCCTGTTTCTTCCACGTCATTTACTTGATTTCAGCCTTACACTCTTCACATTAGCTCCACGTGGCTATTGCTTCAACATTTAACTTAGTTCTCATTCCACATTTCTTCTTCAACTCGAGCTGCACGCTTCGTGTTTTACTCCTCCTTCCCAGCTGCCTTACGTGTTGTTCTCTCTACGTTCTAGTCTGGTTCTCATGTAGCTTCTCTTCTGTTCCAACCATATTCAACTCTTGCTAACCTGTAGTTGGTTCTCTTGCTTACGTGCTACTATACCCTTTTGAATGTATTCTATACTCGATCATGCAACCCATGACTTCTCTTCTTACTTACAGGCTGCTTAACTCGAGAGTGCTTCATGCATGGTTCTATGGCTTTTTCTCACATTCACAGCTCCCGTCTCTTCATCTGTTACCCGTAGCTTCTTGTATTCCATCCTCTCAACACTCTATTTTGATCCATGTTCTCAACACACAAGTCTCTCATGTATGACGTGGTGCTTCTTTTTATCTTCACGTGATTCTATGTGTTCTGTATCAACGCCAAACCTGTGGCTCGTGTATGTGTTTCTTCTACGTTGCTTCATCCACCCAAGCTCAAGCTTGCTTCTTCTCAAGTTTCTTCTTCTTTCCTCTCTACTCATTCTATTCACAGCCTTGTTCACTTGCTTTGTGGGTTAATGAGTGAATGAAGGTGTTGTAAATGGTGGGAGCTACTGGATGAGTGTTATTGCATTAACTTGAATGAATGGAGTGCCTGGAGCTAGCTTGTGATTTTGTGCTGTTGTTTAATCTACGTGGAACCACTCTACGTGTATGTGAATGAAGCTGAAGGGTCTCATGAGTGACATATGAGTTAGTGGGCTTCAATTGAATATGCAGCCTTATTCCTCCCTCCTCTATTCAAGTCTCCAAAACCCAAGCCTTATCTCGCACAAGAACTCTTCTCTTCTAGTCCCTTGAGTGTGTTCTGTGCTTGGGACAGGACTAGTGTTGCTTCCTCCATTTTGCCACGTGAAATCTTCTCCAGCTCATGCTTCTTGATCACGCTCTACTCATGTTTTCTTCTCTACCCCATTTTTATTTTTATTTATTTTTTTTAGTTTCCATTGCCTATAAAAATTTTGCATAAATAATGGAGAATATTAAATAGGAATAATTCAAAAAATTATTTAAAAGAAATTCATGCATTAAAACTTAATAATTTTGTAAATTAATTCATAAAGTGCACAAATGGCTAATGAAATCAAATTCCACCTAATTAAACCTCTAAAGCCATATTTAATCATTAAAATGTTTAAGTTAAGGAGAATAAAATATATTAAAAAAGCATGCTTATCAATTTATCATAATCCTAAATCAACAAACTTAACTCATAAATAATAGCATTAAAAACATTATAAATAGAGAATACATCAAATGGGTCTAAAAATGTAATGGAAAACAAGAAAAGAAGAGAAAAGTAAAATTAATCAATAAATCTTCTCTAAAACCAAGCTTCCCCCATGTAATGCCTTATCTACCTAGCTCTTCCTACTCCTTATAAGATAAATACCAAGGCTAGAAGCAAAGAAGTATGGAGAATTCTCTTTAAAAAGTTCTTAAAATCAAATTGTGCAACGGTAAAATTTTCCATTTTGCTTCTCGTGGGCCATCTAAACATATCCATGACATTCCTTAATTTATTTACACCCATACAATTCCATTTCATCTTAAAATGTGGCTAGGAACCTAAGCTTTTGGTCTACACACATGAAATCCAAAATGGCAGCCTCCGGTACCTAGTCTAGATTTTGTGCCTAAAATTTGAAAATTATAACTAATTCTAAAAAAATCAAAATCAAGAACACTATAGCATTATGGAAAGATATGGATGTCTACTTTATACTAAAAATAATTCCAGACCACCATAGAGACGGCTAGCCACCAGAAATTGATGGAACAATACCAGAGGTTGCCTGTCGCTACTGGTACAAGCCATACATAAGAAGATACATACTAGTTCTTGTCATTCCATACCCAAAATGTGCTATATCATACATATGGTACTAAATCTCATACATACATGATGCATTTACATATTTACATGTGTTCATAAAGTCATACAACATACATGATAAGAGATTATATCATGTGCCACTCATATGGCTACAAATTGCATTTTTACACACTTGATTGTCACACTTTCTTCTTCAAGCTTGGTGGCTCTCACTCTTTGGCTCTCTTGGTCCACTTAGATATGTTAGACATGGGGGAAGGAAGGGATGAGATTTTAGGGATCCCAATAGCTCTTCTCCCTTTCAATCACACATAAAGAATGCAAATCCATGGTCTAAAATGAATGCATGAACATTTGAAATCATGTGATCATTCAAGAAGCATCTTTAGCATTCAAGAAGTCATACAAATCATACATAGGCTTGCCAAATAAGTGGTTTAGCCTCACCCATTCTCTTTATGGATTTTGGACTTGTCTCACCCATTTTCTTAAAGGCCTTGAACTAAGCCTTGCTCTTAGGAGACTCTTGGCTTTGTCTCAACCATTCTTAAGGGTTCTTGGCTCATCCTCACCATGGCTAGAGGGTTCTTGGCTTCACCACACTCAAGCAACCCAAAGCAAGTACACAAAGTGTCATTTGAATGCATAAAACAATATCATGGTACCATGGCATATGAATACATGCTAAAATACTTTTTCATAGCTTAAAACATACATATACACATTCAAAGACAAGACAAACATTCATCCATGCGTAACAGAAAGAAGAGAGAGCTACCTTTGTTACAATTGCAAATTTTTTCTCTTAAATTTGGTTGCTCTTCCTTGGCCCCACACACAAAAGAAGGTGAAGATTATTTCTCTTAGCCTAGACACATCATATGGAAGCCAATTATACTCTTGAATCAAATTCTAATGCCATACATTCACTAGAAAAGCTAGATAGTTCATATGGCTCTTTTATGGTTCCATAATGCACTTAATGAAGCAACCTCCATAATTTGAGTTCTTGGCTCCATTCTTTCCTTCCATCTATGGTTCTTGAATCCATTTAAACCTCTTGGATTCATCACATAATTAAAACAAGGAGCCTAACTAGGTGTTGCTTCTTTAAGCCATAATATAGAACCTAAGATACCATCTCACTATCTATAGCTTTTAAAATTTTTCCAAGGCTTCCTCTCATCCTCTTCAACCATATATGACTCAAAAATAAGCTTGGAATAAATTAAAACTACCTTTAGGTGCTCCAACCTCTCTAGGCCGTGGCTATGGAGCATGTGAGTACCAAGTGACTTTGCTTTGTTTTCTTGATGGAATATGCATATGAGGAGCCTTCTAGGGATCTCAAGAGCTCATCTAAACACTTATTTAAGCGTAGAAATTATTGTATCAAATCAGATTTTTGGTGGAGCACTTGAAATCCTAACTTTGCTATCTTGAAAACCAATGGCTTTTACTTGATTTTCTTTGCATGTTCTAAATTCCCACACCTTAATTCACATGCTTCATTCTTGGTTCTACCCAAAAACACTCTCCCCTTGGCTGGCTATAAGGAGGACGAAATGCACACAAGAAGAACAAGAAAAGTGAAGCATGGAAACTAAGAATTTAACCTTGAATTCAAGCTTTTCTTGAATGCTTTCCCTTTTCTTCTAACTCTCCTCCTCAAATCCAAATTTTTCTCCTCTGTTCTGACCTCAAAATAATACCAAAAACCTCAATAAAACCATGGAAAGGAAGAGAGGAAGGAGGAGAAGAAGTTTAATGAAGGAAAGTGCTTGAAAAACCAAGATTTTCATACCTTTCTTGCCTTATTTTTCCTTTTCCTCTTGCCTCCTCTTGTGTGCCTATTTCCCTTGCTCTCTCTTTTGTTCTTGGGCAAAAATAAAGTTGGCTCTAAGAGGGAGAGAAGAAGGGAGTGTAATTAAGGGAAGTTTCTTGAAGCTTCTTTTTCAAAATTTCCAATTTTTCCCTTCATTCTTGGCACTTTTTCTAATTCGTTTTATCTCCTTTTTGAGAACTATCTTTTCCATCATAAAATTAGGTCCTCAGTCTTATAAAATGCATTTGGAATTACTCAATTTGGAGTTAAAACCTTCCCGAATGAATCAGTTAAAGTTCAGGGTCACCGCCGTTAGAAAACGTCTACCAGAAGGGCTTTAACTATCTCAGGGCTTTCCATAGTTTTTTAGGGTCTCTAAGAACCCTGAAGAACTCAAATTTTTCATTTAAAAAGCCCTCTTGTGAGTATTCTAAAAATTGCTCGAAATTACGAAAATGCCATGACATTTCGTTACATTTTCATTAAAATTTGTCTGGTTATTCTGGCTTCGATTTTAGGGTATCTGTCACACCTCGAACAAAGTTACGTACATTAGTGCAGAAGACAAACAATCCCCCCTACCATAGGACTTTTTAAATTGACAACCTCCTCAAAATTTTGAGAATATCTCTAAGTTGTACCTTCAATAATAATAAAACTATGGGTATCATTTTTATACAAAACATATAAGTCTTTAAGTGACTTTTGTAGAAATTTCAGCAGAGTCTCCTCTATAATTTAGACCTCCCAATATTTCTACAATCAATCAGCCAAACAATACACCCAAAAGAAACAAAATAGACTTTTAGGGATTGGGGATATCCTATCTATGATTCAGTGGAGCCACATTCTACACTGCTCAGAATAAAATAATTTACATGCATATAAACAAAATACACCCACATGAACAATTGTGGGCTCGCCAAAAGAAATAAATAGAAGATCAACTACTAGTAGGCTGCTCAGGGTAGACTAGGGTCTTCACCAGACGTAAAGCACTCTGCTTGCAAAAATAAAATGACTTCACATGTGGTAGCTACCCACACGGGGCTAGCAACACCCTTGCTAGCTGAGGTGCAGATCATGGTGCACCATGGCTAACAACTACTGCTATTAGCTACAGGGTTATGAACAGATAACCTCTTAAAATAATACTTTTCTCGATTTAGCATTTCAGACAAAGTACCATTCATATCAGTTCAATATCCAAGTTTCCAGATAACTCAAACAGACGTAAATTTGTAAAATTTCACGTTGAAATCAAATTTCGAATAACATACATATGACAGAACATTTAAGATGTCTCTCCATAAATAGATTTTCAAATGTTAGAACACTGCAAGGAATCTTAATAACAAAATAATAAATACGAGTTACTCATGATCCACATTACTTACTCACCTTCTATGATGATATCGAAATTCCCTGCCCACTCCTCAGCTATGAATCAATCTCCTGAATACCCTATAATACCCGTTCACCAGATTTTAGAGTGTGAATAACTAAAATTTATCTCATTAGCTTAGCCTATTTGAACAAGATTCTCGGAAAAGAAAAGAACATTGGTATCTATGCTTCATTTCCTTAGCATGTTATAGATATGTATATGATTTCAAGGAACTAAATCTACCATTTTCTCCTCAATTCCATGCCCTCGATACCTATACAATACACACAATATAAATATATAAAGATATAGATTTGTATATATATGTGTTCGTATATGGCAGCAGAGCATTTTTGGATTCTTCATTCAAAGGCTGAAATTCGCTCAAGGAAGGAAAAAAAAAAAGAACCATGTCAATTTTATGCCATTTCTTCCCTAATTCCATTAAGGAGCTAAACTCAACAACCAAGAAATAACAAAAAATTTATACCACACAAGGCTATCCTTCGTTCTATAGCAAAAGACGCTAGAGAGGAGCTATTCTGCATAAACAAGAATTGGCAAGTAAGAAGCATAGTCTTAGATTAGGAAGTATATGCAGAAAATGAGAGTAATCACCATATGGGAAAGTTGAAATACATTTTAGCATGAAAGAAGTCAAAATTGCTCCAACCAAACTCATCCTCTTACACTAATTTTTTTGTCTGCACAACACCTTTCCCCGCCTAGCCACACACCAGAAAAACGCGTTGCAAACTAGAAAACAGGGGAAGAAGATGCTGTGAAGATGGGACTAGAAAAAGTAGTACACACAGTGGAAATTCCAGACCTGGGGAAGAATCTTTTTGGTGTTAATTCACCAGCAAGGAGTAGCGCAACTCAGCATATATAAGGAGGAAACAAACAGTAAAGAAAAGCATACCA
This sequence comes from Erythrophleum ivorense, assembly GCA_026724425.1. Classification (NCBI taxonomy): domain Eukaryota; kingdom Viridiplantae; phylum Streptophyta; class Magnoliopsida; order Fabales; family Fabaceae; genus Erythrophleum; species Erythrophleum ivorense. The sequence goes on along the minus strand of JAIUCV010000013.1, from coordinate 23,430,416 downwards.
GAGACAGTAAAATGAAGATGAACAGGGGAGAGAAGATGCAGCTCTTTCCAGTGAAATTCTGCTCCTTTTCTAGCCGAAAAGATGGAAGTTCTGTGGTGCAAAAATGTAAGAAGCAAAATGACGTGAAGCCCAGCTTAAAGTGGATGAAGAAGAGGTATATCAGGAAATTGCAAAAGGAAGGAAAAACTGATATGTGGCAACTTCAAAACACCCATTTGCAAAGTCAAACTTCCCATATATATATTTACATGCACGTCGGTTCTTTACAGTATCCCGGCCTTGACTTATCATTATTTGAGGTAGAATATTATTCTAATTTTATTGGACCTCAAATCACTCTATCTGAGGGACTTCCTTTTGTATCTGGTGAATTTTGTGCATTTACGGAGAAACCACATGTTACGTTTCTCGCATTTTCTCTAGTTTTAAAAGAACCAAATATTACACCCTATGGCATAGAGCTCTCTCCAAGCTCCCTTTTGCACCTCAAAAGCTCAAAATGGTGGCCTCCCTTAAAGAATGTCGAAACCCCCTTAAAAATGCTCAAAATATATAGTTAAAATGCTCATATAACAAGTTTTTGCTACAAAGTGCCTTAGGCTTGGGTGTCATAGTATGGTCCATTCTATGCAACGGTATATTTTTCTAAGCACCATGGTGCTCAAATCCACCATTGCACTGCTACAATTGATTTTTCAATAGCAATTTTTACTTTCAACAATAATTTCTTGCCCTTTCTTGCGACCCTTCTTAACTTTTGTTGCTATTAACTTTAAACTTTATAAGCTCTATTTCTATATATTTCTAACATAAACTATTTACGATCTATTAACAAAGATTAAACAATTTAACAACCTAAAAATATAATAAAAACATAAAACATAACTTTTACTCAAGTAAAACAAAAATTAACTCAAATCTAATGAAATAAACCTAAAACTTACTAAGTAGTCACTCAACTAAAATTTATTAACTTTATATACCAAAAGTATAATACCTTAACTCATAAGCCTCAAATTACAACATTTAAGGCAAACCATACACAATTACATGTCTTTAGCAACCCTTGCAATGAAAACATTGTATACTGTACACTAAAATCGTTCATTATTGCCCACAAGAGTCATTTAATTTATCTTTAAATCATTTTCATCCATAATATACTCAATCATATCAAAAATATCACCATTCATTACACAAACCACGGACTTTGAACCATATTCCACAAAATCATAATTTTAGCCTCGGGTTGGTGTTCCAAGTTTCTGATATGAACTTTGAAAATTCATAACTAATTCTACAAAAATCAAAATCATCCGTATGATAGCTTTCTGGAAATTTTTGGATGTTAAATAATGATTAAAAATATTCTAGGCCAAGAAAATGCCATCTAGACCACGAAAAATAATAGAATAGTATCAAAGGTCTCTACAGCATCCTAATACTGACCTCTAACTTCAAAAATTTGGTTCTCTCTCTACAGAGCTCTAATTAAGGTGATCTTAATTGATATAGAAAGTTTATCATGTCTTGTTTATGCCTAGAAATTTCATGATTATTTAATTTCATTTGACCCATGTGTGACACAAAGAAGCCAACTGACCATATGAATAATGCACAGACCAAATTTGTATAATTTGGCAAACTTTGAAAAATTATAATAAATTCTGTAAAACTCCAAATTGAGTGCTCTTTAGCTCTGTGAAAAGCTCTAGATGAGACCTATATTCATGCCAAGACTAGTTCATTTGGTAAGATTTTGGTTCAGCTCAAGAAAATGGCACTTTTTGATACCAATTTAGGTAAAAAAAAATGTGCCAAATGGTCTTCTATCACTTCCATGACCATTTGAGCACGTCTTTTAGCATAAACATAGCATATATAAGCATTCCAAATGGTCTAAATCATCATGAACACCAAACTCACTATCCCACATACATAAATACACATTCAAGAATAGGATTTCAAATGTCAAAATCATACAATTTCATATATATGGCTCCAAATTTGATCCATACACTACATTTGCATACTTTTACAATTGCTCAAGTATTTACATCTCAAAAATTACTTATACATACAAATGTTGACACTTAATTACACAAAAAATAAGCTATTGTCAAGAGGTAGCTCCTAAAGCTCCTTGGCTCCCATTTTTTCTTTCTTGGGCTCCACCTAGGCATGGTTAGATAAAAGAGAGAAGAGGTGAGATTCAAGGAATTTTAATACCTCATACACCCTTTCAAGTAAGCATATAGGCATATAATCATGTCAAAGAATACAAGTATGCATCCAACATAAACAAGAATCATACAATCACATTTTCCATATTATCAAAACATATCAAAGTCAGGATTGAGCTCTAGGGACTTTTGGTCTAGTCTCACCCTATTTTTGAGACTTTTGGATTGGCTTCACCTTTTTTCTAGTGACTTTTGACTTAGCTTCACTCATCTTTGAGACTCTTGGCCTTGTCTCACACATTCTTAGGGACTTTTGGCTTCACCTCACCCATTCCAAGGGACTTTTGGCACAACCTCACCCTAAAAAACCAATTTCACAAACAAAAAGCCACTCTAAGAAACATAATGGTACCATATTAATCAAGTAATGGCAAATGGCATGTCTCAAGATTCAAACACACAAACAAGCATCCAATGATAATCATACAACCATAAAATGAACACAATAAAAGATGGAGAGCTACCTTGGTTCAAGAAGATAATTTCTTCCTTTGTTTCCTCACTTCTATAGCTCAGCCTCACACCCACACCTAGGATGGACTTGATTCACTTGGTCTAGACACAACAAATGTAACGTCCGATTTTCTAAAAAACGACAAAAATGATTCAATTTTCAAAGGAAGTCCCTTAGATAGAGAGGTTTGATGCCAACTAAAATTAGGATAAAATTATAAATAATAGAAAATAAGGATTTAAGGCTTAAGATACCTGAAAACCAGAGCCAGAGGAGCTTAGAAAATTTGCCAAAGGAAGTAGGGGCATTTTTGTAATTTTTTTAAAATTTTGAAAATTGACAAAAAGGATTTTTAAATGAGAAATTTGAGTTTTTTGCATTCTCAAATGCCCTAAAACCCATGGGAATCCTTAGGGTAGTTGAAACCCCTCTGATGAGCGAGTTTGACAAAAGGTTTACTAAAATTTTGACCGAATAATTCAAAATGGTTTTAAAACCTTTTTGAGTGATTCCAAAGGAAATTCTTATGGTTGAGAGCCTAAAGAATATGATGGAAAAGATGAATTTCAAAAAGGAGGTGCTTTGAGTGAAAATGACAAGAGTGAAGAAAAGGGACAAAAACACAAAGTTGAAAAGTTTGTTAAAATTGCTTTTTAGGCCTAAAAGGACATTCCAACTTCTCCCTTTGCTGGACCAAATTGGCTTCATTTTTTATTCAGAGGAGAGACTAGCTTGAAGGGTGTCCAAGAGGAAGAGGAAGGGAAGTGAGAAAATTCAAGAAAAAGGTAAGAAAACTTTAGAATTTCTTGCACTTTCCTTCTTTAAAGTTGTTCATCTCCTTTTCCTTTATCTTTCTATAGTTCTAATGCTTGGTTTGGTGCTGATTTGTGTTTGGTCCAACAAGGAGAAATCTAAGATTGAGGGAGAATGAGTTAGCTTATGAAAAAGTCTTAAAGAAAGCTTGAAAAACTAAGGTAAATTCCTTTATTGTTGCTTCTTCTTGTTTGGCTCTTTCCTAAACATTTTGTCCAGCTCATGACCTATTCTCTAGGAGAATGATTCTGGTCATCTTGAGGAAGAATTAAAGGCCCTAGGGTGTGAGATTAAAGAAGACACAAGTTAGAAACAATGAAAAGCCTTAAAGAACAAAGTAGCATGTCTTGAGGGTTCGTGAAGAGGAAAGAAGTCTAAACCTTTCTAAGGTATTTTAAGAGTGTTTAAGAGTTAGTATAAGGTCTTGAGATGTCAAAGGAGTCTTACAAGTGCCAACTCCCTAGAGAAAAGAAGCAAAACTTCCATGAGTGTTTTGTATGGTCATGTCTTGGCCTAAAGCATAAGAAGCACCTAAGAAGAGTCTAAAATTTTTCTAAGGTAAGAAATGGACTAATTATGAGTAGGAAACATTAAAGGAAGCCTTGGAATGAATTTAGGAGGCTTGTAGGAGAAGATAGACTTATAGATTCCATATTAGAGCACAAAGAAGCAACAGGAATCTAGAACCCTTAGATTTGAGTTGTAATGGCTCCAAAGAGTTTAATTTATGTCAAGAGATCTAGAATGATCAATAAATGGGAGCCAAGAGTAAGAAATCTATGTGTTTCTTCATTGTGTGCATTATGGAACCATAATGAGGTCTTTGAGTCAAGTAGCTTAGTCTTGAGTTCTAAGGAGCTAAGTTTTATTTCAATGACTTAGTCATGCTCCATTTGTGTTTATAGGCCAAGAGAAATAAGTCTCACCCTCTTGCAAGTGTGTGACCGAGAAGGGGAAGGGAATTCTTAGAAAAAAGTGTTATGATTTACTACAAGGTAGCCCTCTAACCTTTCTCACTTGTATGTGTGTGGATGCTTTCTTGCTTTGGATGCTTGTGTGTGTGCTTGAACTATGAAAAGTGTGCTTAACTAGTAGGGACATGTGTGGTACCACTTATATGTCTTAGATTGCTTTTATGTGTGCATAAGACTTGAATAGACTTAGTGATGCCAAAAGTCCCTTAATAAGGGTGAGGATGAGCCAAAAGTCCTTTAGCATGGGTGAGACAAGCCAAAAGTCTCAATAAGAGTAAGCTTTAGTCAAAAGTCTCAAAGTAAAATGGGTGAGTGAAGTCCAAAAATCCCAAGAGGGGTGGGTGAGGCTAACCGAGGTCTTGAAAGTCTACTTTGATGTGTTTAAGACTTTATGAAATGGAAATTATGTTCTTGATATGCATATGTAGTTCATAGACCATGCATGGCATCCATTTGCATGAAAATGCATCCATCATGTATGATTGAAAGTGTAAAGGGCTATTGAGATTCTTTGAATCTCATTCCTCCTTCCTTTCTTCTTCTTATGCCTAGGGGAAACTCAGGGAAGCAAGGAGGCTAACTAGAGGGCACTTGAAGCTTTAGTTTTGCTTTTGAGGCCTAGCTTTTATGTATAAATGTCATTATTGTATATTGAGACCTGTATGAGATATTTATGGGATGTAAACTTATGAACAAATGTAAATGGTTGTATTTGATATGTATGTATGAGATTTGAGACCATTTGTGGTCTATGGTGCAAAATTGCCTTTGTGGTGCATGTATGAGATTGTGTATGAATGCAACTAAGGAGTGACTTTGAGTTGTATGAGTTTTTTATCCCATTTTAGAATTTTTTTGATGCCTCATTTAAGGTTTGGGACGTGCCTAAGTCAATCTAGGAAGTGTTAGAGGCAAATTAGTACCATTTTGACTCATTTAAAGAACAAAAAGTGCCATTTTTGTGAGCTGAACTCCAAACTGACCAAATGAGCGATTTTGAGGTTGAATATTTGCATGCGTATAGATCTCATCTATATCTTTTTTTTGGTCTAAGAACCACCTCAATTGGAGCTCTAGAGAATTTATTATGATTTTTCAAAGTCATATTAGAAATTCAGATTGGTCTATGCATTATTCATATGGTCGATTTAGATTTCTATGTCATTCGTGGGCCAAACGTAGTCTAATGAGTGTGAAATTTTGTAGACATAAACTAGACATTTCAACTAATTTTTAGCAATTAGAAGCACCTCAATTAGAGGCCTATAGAGGGAGAAATGATGTTTTGAAGTTCTGTGTCAGTACTAGTAGCACCGGCTGAGTTCATGTATTATTCTATTATAATTCAGCTCCTAAATGAGCTTTACGTGGTTCCCTCACACTTCAACCTTTGCACTCCTGGGCAAAGCTCAAGATCATAAGGAAAAGCTAGTGGAATGGCCAATGGAGAATGAAAATGATAAGGAAAGTGTAGAAATCACAAGCTGAGGGCTAATCACAACTCTTCATCACTTCAGCAATCCAAACAAACTTCACTTACATCAAGAATTTAGCTTCATGGCAATTTCATTTGAAAAGAATGAATTAAAATGCATAGCCTCTCATATGGGTTAGTGTTTACTCTCAACTTTCCAGTGTTTAAAGGATGTGTATCACTTAAACTTCACCTATCAAAGTTCACTACCATAGGCGTGTCAAGCTTTTAAATCTCCACCACCCATGCCAAATGCAATACATGAATCAAGAGGACTTTATTTATGGTTGTAATGGGGTTAAGAAAATGAAATGAATGGACATACAAAAACAAGGGGAAAACAAATAACAAATAGAACACCTTAGGACTTCAAGAGCAATAAAATGAGACCCAGGATAGGGAAGAATGTGTTTTAAGGCCCTTTTGTTTTTTTTTCAACTAGTAATAATAATTACAAATGAAATTCAAACACTTCTTTCTTTGATTTTCAATTGCTTTTCCTTGTCTTTTTCATTGCTTTTCTCTAGCTTTTCCATCTTTTTTTTCTTTAACTTTGAACATTTTCCTCAACTTTTACTATCAATGGCCTGACTTGATGTAAAGCATACATTCTCTCATCCTAAACAAGTTTAATGCTCCTTGAAATCTCTAAGGCATCTTAAAACAAGGTGGGAAAACATTTTTAGTGGCTATGGGTCAACAAGAAAATAAAACAAGGTCAAAAGTGGCTAAACAATAGATAAAATGCATCTATGGGGTGGCTTTTTGGCTTACTAGCTACAAAAGAAATGAATGCCTTATCATTTTCATGCATGCAAATGCAAATGTGGTCTAAACTAAGAATCAAGACAAGTTCTAGAGTGAAAACAGAGATAGGTGAATACACACTAGAATCAAACATATATGGCTTAAATTCTCACCAGCTAATGGCTATCAAATAATTCATTGAAATCAAATTCATTGCCATTCCACTTGAATCAAAACACGAGATCCATCACTTATCATGTCTAAGTGAATTCAAGCTATAATCATCTCCACTTGCAACTTTCACAGAAAATTGAAAAAATCACTCTATTTTTCAAAAAAAAATTCAAAAATTTTCAGTTTTTTTTGACAAAACAAAGAGTAACAGGACAAAGAGAAGATGAAATGGAATGAAATAACTCTCCAAATTCCCCTAAACTTAAATAATGCATTGTCCTCAATGTCAACACACAATCCAGTAAACAGATAAACAGCAAAATGTAAAGAGAGTGGAAGAAAAGTGTACAACCAGATAAAGCTGAAAATGGAGATTCTAAAGGTGGCTCAAAGTTCCTTTGTAGCTGGTTAGCAATTTATTTCCTACAAAATAGAATAAAGGAAATTGTAATGCATAAAAGAAAAAGAAAACTAAATCCTAAACTAAAAAGAACTCTATCAAAACAACTAATCATACGTATCAAAAACAAGAATTAAAACTGCTTTATTCCTTCTTAACTAGACAAATTTAAGTCTCACTACTTTAAAGCATTTGGATTGATCATGTAGTGATGACTCATGGACTTCCTCAATTATCAGTAGTTTAGGAAAGTTAGATTCAGCAATTTCAAGAGCAAGAAAAGAAGGCAAATGAAATTTAGGATATTCAGAAGCAAAGAAAGAAAATTTTAAATCAAATTTAAAAATACTAAACTCTAGACTCTCTAAATATCTATCAAAACTAAAACAATCTACTGGACTCCCATCAGTAAGAGTCACTGCATCTACAAACAAATTTAATTGCAACTTCTCACAATCCTTTGAGTTCAAGGCATCTGGCAGTTACTTTTTCTCAGTTGGGAGAGTCTACTGATTGTTGGGAATTAGCTCACTAACTTCAAGAATCTGTTCCGAATTCTCAACAAAAGAAACAGCATCTTCCCTGACCAAAGAGACATTAATAGGCTCACAATGTTCTAAACAATGATCAACAACTAAATCTAGTCTCTTACTAGTATCAATAACAACACAAGCATCAATAGGATTTTCAACATCAACACTATCACTATGCATGCTCTCATCAATACTAGTATGATCAGAAGAATTAGTTTCATTAACAATTTCAGTGCAAAGAAAGGAATTCATGGATTCAACAAACTTATCAGGCTCCACAAACTCATTAATCTCAAAACACACAGGACATGTATGCATATCATCATATAAGCATTGCAAATTAGAGTCTGATTCATTAACGACAAGTTGTTCAACAATTTCATTGTCTATATCATTATCACATGCTACTTTCACTACTTCATCAGTCACATCATTACATGCCAGTGAAGAATCATGATGACCAGTATATATGAGAAACTCACTAGTCTTAATGAAAGAATTAATTTAGGAGAATCTATCACATATAGTGGTTTCAGCACAAATACAATCAAGAGATGCATTCAAATAAGCTATGTCACATGGTCCAGATGGTATGCTGTCCCTAAACTCAGAAGATGTATCATCAACAAGCTTATCAACTAATTCCACAAGAACAAAATAATCATCACATTCTAGATCACCCCCACACTTATCTATTACCCTAGACTCAAGAGATTCATTATTAACAGGCTCAGAAATGAAATCATCACTATGGTCATAGTTAGGTGTAGACATACCAAGTGCATTAGTACACAAGGATTCATGAACATCAATAAATGTGTCAATTTTGCTCAATGAGTTACCATAATCAATCAAATTAGGAGATTCAACAATGATTTCTTCATCAACATCATCATCATGTAATTCAGAATCAACAACATTATATGCATCAGTAGTCACAGTGCTATCAAGCAAACTAGATTCAGTTCCAATAAATTGCAAAGTATTAGAAGATGGAAGGATGTTACCCAGTGAATAGGACTCTTCCTCCTCGATACATTCCCTTCTAATTTTCTCTTTAGTCAATTCAGTAGCTCTTGAAGTGGGTTGATTTGTTTAAATTCCCAAATTCTTCATGAGGTTGTCAAACCTTTGTTAATTTTCACGATGCAACTGTTCAATTTCTCATTGGAATTAAAGATTGTATGCATCCTTTTGTTGGTTTTGAATATCATAGGTTTCCATTAGCTGCATCATCCTCTCTTCCAAACTTGGTTCCCTCTATACCTCTTGTTGTATTACCCCTCATGATAATTATAAAGATGATATTCTAGCTCTTGCATATTGTAACTGTGGTATGGTTCATAATGATGGTGGTAATTTGGGTGTACTTCATATGGATTATGGTATGGTTCAATGTAATTGGGGCGAACTTCACAAGAATGATGGTGGTATGGTTGGTAGCATGATTGTTGGACTTGTTGGTATTGTTGGGCTTTTCGTTCTTGTCTTTGTCGTTTAAGAATACTATGACACATTGAAATGGCTTTATCTAACTTTCAGGAAATCCTATCCTCTGCACAAGAATCATAGACACCTTGATTAGAATAATAATATGGATCAATTTAAAGTAAAAAGTAAAATGAGAAGTTTAATTACTTTCAACATAAAAAAAATCACTAACAAACTACAATTAAAATTAACTCTAATTCAAGAAAATAAAATTTAAATGAAGCTAAGACTTACTTAACTATAAAAAATACTCCTAAATAGGTATAGTGGTGAGTATTCCTGCCTGTCACGCGAGCGACCTAGGTTTGATCCCCTGAATGGTGCCAAATTTTGACGGGTCTATTGCGCAACCCTCAAAATAAAACGACTAAATATGTAGCTAGTGGCACAACCTAGGTCATCTCCCTTGGAAATAGAATTCAATGTTTAATTAGGTTTTCTAAGTGTTAAAAGATTCTAAAAATTTCCTAACTAAAGGGGGTTTGATTGACTTAAACTAATTGAAATGAAACCGAATTAAAATTTCCTAATTGCTACCTAATTGTATGAATTATGGTTGAATGATGGTCTTGTGACTAGCTTTGGATTCGTCCCTTAGTTTCCACTATCCTTATCCTAATTCATTTGTGATTAATTATGGTCTAAGAGTCCCTACTTGTGTCCAATACAAATTATCTTAAGTTACCACGTAAGAATCAAGGGATTAATAATTTAATGTTGAATTGAAACCTGAATCTTGCATCAAATCGCTAATTCTTATCATTAGGATCAATGAACACTTGAATTGAATGATTAATTGATCAATTAGCCTCTGAATTAATACCCTATGATGTTTAATTAACCAACCAAACTCTAAGGAATTCTTAAATCAAACAATATTTCACTTATACATTTCATCGAACACCTTCAAGGCATACATGAGAAATTAAAGGAAAGTGTAAAATTCAGATTTTAATCCAACCAATTAGTCGACAAAAAGGCTTCCTAATTAGTGTCTAACCAGCCACTAATTACAATTATACAAATTTCTAATCAAATACAACATAACCAAGCTTGTACAAGAAAAAGAAAAAGTATAGGAAATTAAGGAAATCTTAGCCAAATTCATGTTGCTCATCCATGGATTCAAGCTTGCACCAAGGGTCTCCCTCATAGCTAATCACAAGGATGAATTAATGCTTCATGGTGGTGGAACATTGATGGAGAATGGAGGATGGAATTGGCGTGGAATGTGTTTTGCTGGATGAAGGGTGAGATGTATTCTGGATCCCCGTAAAATGACGCAGGATGTGTGTTTTATTCCACGATGGGTGTTGCGTCTTCAATCAATGGATGGGATGTTAAGTTTTTTTATCAACGAATGAGATGCTACTCGAGTAATTTTATAATTCACATGCCCCTTTCTAGCTCCTTTTTTCTTTTCTTTTATTTAAATGTCATATGCTGCTTTTATTCTTCACGTGCTCAGTAAATTCTTTTCGTGTGTCACGCTCATTGTGTGTGCATGACTCCTTTGCATTATTTCCATTTACTAATCACGTGTGCTACCATTTTACGTGTTGCCCACTCATCAACTTTTGTACTTCTCTTTTTACATTAGCTCCATGCTCCTCGCTCAAATGCTCATTCTTCTTGAATCCTTTCACACGTGAAACTCGAGACTGTAGCTTCTATTCACTCATTTTACTTTGCTTCTCTTTGTTCTCAGCTTTCTAAAACAGAGGTTGCCTCCTTCTCCCTTCATTCAGCTCATTTCCTTCTCCTTCACCACATAGCTTCTTCATGCAGCTACGTCAAAACCAAGCTCGTGTTTTTTACAGTTGCTCTCTGCTTCTTCCACGTCTTGCTCACGTGATCTTGCAGCTATTCTGCTCACATGGTCTATAGCTCTCTTCTCTTTAATCTTGTAGCTTCTGCCTTATGTGTTTCTTCTCCTCCGCTCTATGCAAGCTCAGCTTCTTCCTCACTCATTCTGTAGTTTCCTTCAAAACCCGTCGTGCTCTTTTCTTTCATTTTGCAGCTTTTCCACATAGCTTTTGCATGGATGGGCCAGACGTGATGCAACACGGGGCCATGCATGAAACCTATGCCTTGTAATGTTCTTTCTTAGCTTATGATTACATTCTCCAGCTTGTCTTCACCTTCATTCTCCTTCATTCATTTCTCTTCTCCAGCTTGTGTTTCTTCTTCTCATTCTTCATGTGGTTGTTCCTCTTTCATGTTTTTTGACTTGCACCTTCTACCCATCACCAAATTCTCTTTCAACCTGTGGCTACATGCAATAGTTTCTTCCTCAGCTCATAAGTGTCTTCTTGAATCACCAAACCCTCCAAACTCGTGGCTTCTTCTTTTTTTTCTCTACTTCATACTTCACGTGGTTTTCTGCTCATGCTTTCTTTCAAGCTTCTTCTCTTCTTTCCTATTCATTCTTATGTCAACTCCTACTTCTTCCTCTCACACACACATGCCTTCTCATGCTTCTTTTAATTATGTGGAGTGTAATATCCAATCCTTTGAAAATGAAAGAAAACATGAGAAACGTAATGTATAGTTTCTCCATTAACGAACGAAACTTACCGAATACAAAAGGAAGTCCCCCAAGATGATGTAGTTAAGGTCCTAAAAAATTTGGGAAGCATTCTAGACTCCTAAAAAATAAGAATCCCAGGCTCAGACGAAAAGAAAAGTGGAGCTAGAATGAAGAAATAATTTCTTACGAAAAGCTTACGAAATGTAATAGTATTTTCATAGTTTTGAGCAAATTTTAGAATTCACATAGGAGGGCTTTTAAAATGAAAGTTTTAAGCTATCTGGGGTTCTCAGAGGCTCTGAAAACTATGGAAAGCCCCAGGACAGTTAAATCCCCTCCGGTGGACGTTTTCCAACGTTGGTGCACCTGAACTTTGACGGATTCGTTCGGGAAGGTTTTAGCTCCAATTTAAGTGATTCTAAAGGAATTTTATTAAATTGGGAACTAAATTGTATAATGGAAAAGACGGTTCTCAAAAAGGAATTAAAACAAAAGAAGAAACGAAAATGCCAAGAACGAAGGGCAAAATGGGAATTTTGAAAAAGTGCTTCTTCCTCCCTTATAAATAGGTGGCGCCTCACACTTTCCCTCACTTAACTTCAGATTAGTCTGCCCCAAATCAGAAGAAGGACCCTAGGAGAGTGGTGCACCAAGGGAAGAAGAAAAGGGAGAGAAAATCCAAGATTAAGGGATGTTTCCATGGTAGTTTTTCATGCTTTTCTTCATCCACACCTCCTCTCCTCCCTTCTCCTTTGTTTCCTTTGATTAAAATGGAGTTTATAAATTTGATTCAAGGGAGAAATTCAAGGAAAAATTTGGATTTGAAGAGAGGAGCTAAAAGAACACAAGATTCAAGTGAGAAAAGCAAGAAAACATGGTAATTTCTCTTCCTATGGTTGTCATCTTTGGTTCCCTTCTCCACCATTTCTCCCCACTTGAGAAAACCCTAGGAGGATATGATTTTTAGGTAGAACCAAGCATGAATCTAAGAAAAAAGGGTGTGGAGATTAAGAATATGCAAAGGGAATTATCAAAATACTATTAGATTTCAAGATGCAAATTCTAGGGTTTTGTGTGCATCTTCTAAAATCTGATTTCATATGATAATTCCTAGACCTAATTAAGAGTTTAAATGAGTTATAAGATCCCTAAGATGCTCCCCACATGCTTCCTCCTTCAAGAAAATAAAAAGAATTCCAAGGAGGCCAAGGAAGCCCTATGTCTCAGCCAAACAAGGTTGGGGTAGCTAGGGAGAGTTTTAAATTTTTCTAAGGCCATTCTTGAGTCATATTTGATGAATGAATATGAGGGGAGGCCTTGGAAAAAAAATTTAAAACTTATAGAAAGTGATTTGGTGCTTTAGGTTCCATATTATGACCTAAAGAAGCAACATGATGTTAGGCCCTTTGTTTTAATTGTATGATAACTCCAAGAGGCTTAAAAGGAGTCAAGAATCATATTTGAAAGGAAAGAATGGAGCCTAAAAGTTATTTAAGGGGTGTTGCTTCATTAGGTTCATTTATGGACCATAATGAGGTCTATAGAGCAACCTAGTGTCTAAGCAAATTGTATGGCCTTAGAATTTGTTTTATAAACCTAATTGGCTTCCATAAATTGTATCTAGGCTAGGAGAAAGCTTCTCTACAAGTTTGTGTGTGTGTGGCCGAAGCAAGGGAGGGAAATTCAACAGAAAAAGTGTGTGATTGTATACAAGATAGCTCTCTCATGCGTGGATGTGTGTTTAACTTGTCTTAGATTGTGTGTATGTATATTTTCAAGCCATGAAAAGTATGCTAGCATGATTTTATATGCCATGGTTTCATGATGACATATTATGTTTTCAAATGAATGTATGATGTTTGTTTGAGTTTGCTTGAGTGTAGAGAGGTCAAGAACTCTTAACCATGGTGAGGATGAGCCAAGAACCATTGAGATTGATTGAGACAAAGCAAAGAGTCTCCTAAAAGCAAAGTGGGCTCCCAAGAGTATGGTTGAGTCTAAGAATCTCTTAAAGAATGGGTGAGGCAAGTCCAAAATCCATGAGAAAAAGTGTGAGGCCAATCTATTCACTTGGTGAGCTCTTGAATGTCTTGTATGACTTGTTCACATGCCAAACTTACTTCTTGAATGTTCATAACTTCCATGATATCCATGCATGCATTTTCAAGACTTGCTTTGCATATGTTATGCTATTGGGATTCTTTGAATCTCATTCCCTCTTCTCCAATGATCTAATATGCTAGGTGAACCCAAAGAGCAAGGCAATGGGAGTCAACCATATGAGAGTTAAAGCAATAACATTGAAATGTGGAAATTTTGTCACTTTAAGACTATAAGAATGGCAATTGATGTATTCAATGGATGTATATGTAGCATAATATTATGAACATATGTAATTATGATATTATGACATGTATGAGTGAGAGAATATGCTATGTGACCACTAGAATGGAATTTGGACATGTTATGGCATTGTAGCTTCCTTAATGACAACATGGAATTATGCATAAGTGTGGATGAGATGGCCAAAATGAGAAGCATGGAGTTTAAGACCATTTGGGTAGCTTACAAAAGTCTTAATTATACTTTTAGACTTGCCTAAAAGGTGCCAAACCTTAGGGAAAGCCATTTGGTTACTTTGGTACCTCATATGGAGCTAAAATTGACTATAATGGAACTCTATGTCGCTTTTTGGCCAAATGATCTCTTTTTAATTTGAGATTTGGCATGACATTAGAGCTTGTTGAGGGATTTTTGGAAAGTTAAAGATCATAATTTTTGGAGGTCTACAGAATATTTGATAAATTTTCAAATTTGACATTTTTTCTGATTTTGGTCTGTTGCACTATTCATTTGGTCCGAAAATGAAATCTATCGCGTAGGGCACAAATGATGTCCAATTGCCACGAAATTTTATATAGAGAAACTAGACATTCACAGTGACTCATGATAACTAGAATCACCTCATTTGGAGGTCTAGAGAGGGAGATAATAATTTTTGAACATTCTATCTAGTATCAGGAGTTTTATCCGACCTAAGTTACCATTCTATTGAATTTCGAGGTCTGAGCTGCCTGAACTGGTCTAGAAATATTTTTCCCTCTAGCTAACATCCACATATTTCTAGATTGGTATCATTTGCATGTATTGGATTTTTTTAGAATTAATTGGACATTTTCAAAATTTGCTGCAGAAATTTGTGACAGTTCCAGAAGGCAGTTTGACCTCTGGACATTTTCAGATGTCAAACGTCCTCTGTGATGGATGTTATGATCTAACCATATTTTTAGTATGAAGTAGACATCCATGGATTTCCAGAATGACCAATTATGTATGCTTTCGAGTATTTTAGAATTAGTTATGATTTTCTAAAATTAGTGGCAGAATTGAGCAAAATCTGGCCGAAATGCAATAGGTATATTTTAAGCTTCCCTTCATGATTCTTGAGATGTAGGCCACATTTTATGATGCAAATAAGTTGTATTCATGTAATTAAATATAGGAATGTTTTGTATGAGCTCATATGCTTCACATGACACTGAATGAAATTTTTATACGTGACGTAACGCTAAGAAATGCATTAAAATAATGCCATTTTGTTGCCTCTTGTATGAATTGCTTGATGTGAGGCATAGATATAGTATGAAATAAGCTATAAATATATGGTGTTACATAGAGTGTGTGAAAATCATGGAATGAGCTACAACAATACCAACATGTTGGAAAAACAAAGAACCCATGCATGCTACCTCTTATTCAAGCTCCAATTGCCAATTGAAAAATCTACACACAAAAAAAAATTAAGTAGGAAAAATTCACAAAATTATTTAAAAGAAAATTATGCATTAAAATTCAAGAATTTTGTAAATAAATTCCTTGAGTGCAGAAATGGCTCCTAAAATCAAATCTTATATAATTGAACCCCTAAAGACATATTTGGACACTAAAATGCTTAAGATAAGGAGAATAAAATATATATAAATCATGCTTATCAGTGGTCTAAAAGTATTTTTATCCAATAGTTAACATATGTAGCTTTCTAGAAAGCTATCATAGGCTTTTTTTTATTTTTCTAGAATTAATTATGATTTTTCAAAAATTATATCAATAAACTAGCCCATGAACCCAAGACTAAATTTCTAAACCCATGGGGACGAGCTTGTAACTAGTCTTTCATGGTAGATTTTGTGATGAATCTGAGTTGTTATGATATGTTATGAATATAAGTGAGTTAAGGGGGAATTAAATGATTCATATGCTAAGAGTGGACAATTTCAGTTACCATTTGTTCACTTCTCCATTGCCTTGCAAGTGTGTACGTGGTAAAACTGTGGTAAATGCCTTGAATTATATAATTTGAGATATATAAATGTATGGTGTGGCAATAAACAAGACACAATTCAATTATTAGAACCATCTCTAGCTTCACATAAATACTACACAAGCTATATCTAGCTTATGGCATTATTATGGTTCCATACAAGGCATAATGAAGTAACTCATATAATTTAAGATCTTGGCTCCCATTCCTCACTTAATCTAAGTCACATGACTCTATTCAAACTCATTAGAGTCATCTCCAACTCAATCTGAGGAGCCTAGTATTAGGTTTTCTCTTTATACACAATGGAACCTAAAATTTTCAACTTTCCAATTATGATTTCTAAATTCAAACTAAGAGTTCCTTTGGTGTCTATAATTCATATCTAGACCACTTTAAACCTTGAAATCAAAGAAAACAATCCCTAGGTGCTCTCTTCCCTCCTTGGCTAATAATCACCCACACTTGGGAGTCCATGGAGTTTCTTTCAATTTCCTAGGGGATTAGACATCCATGAAGCTTCTTGTAACACCCCATAATTAATTAAGGTGTTAATCATGGATTAGGTTAATTAAGAATGATTAATATGGGATAATTGGGAAAGTTGAGTGAATGGAGATTTTAGAGAAATAAATTATTAATATGGGTTTGAGATTTAATTGGGATAGAAATTTTTCTAGACTTAAACTAATAAATCATGAGAAGAGGCTAATGGAGGCCCAATGGGTTAGGTGCAGACCCAACCCAAATTTAGTATGATGGAGACCCAAAATCCACCTTATATAGACTCTTCTAAGTGGCCCAATAACCCTTATGCAGACCCACAATTCTTGAGCTCTTCAAACTTGGCCCAAACCTAAGTAAAATTCTGCAGCCCAACACCTTAAAAACTGGCCCAACAAGCAAAAACCTGAAGCCCAAATGAAGTTGGATCTTGGAGCAACCCATGACCCACTTTTGACCTAACTTAAACCCACCTAAAACCCTAATACATCAGCCTCTTCCTCACACTTGCTGAAACATAAAACACAAAGAGAAAATTCGGAGCTTGGAGAGGAGGCTAGGGCTGGGGGTAAGAATTCTGCATTTTCTCACATTTAGAGCAAGATTCAGCCAAGGTAATAGTTATACAACTTAATCCCATCATCTTCCTCTTTAATTTGGTCCGATTAGTATTTCATTTGAAGTATTTTCACTCTACCCAAAATCTGAAATGTGGAAATTTGGAGATTTTCTTGGTGAAATTCGTAGGTTGAGGTTAGGGCTGACCTTAGGTGAGTTTAAACCCTCCATTTTGATGCTTCATTTGTTAATTTGAGACCCCCATAGCTGACTTATAAAATGGGTATTAATCATGTACGAATTTACTTAGAATTTTGGGTGGAATATTGAGTTTTCTGATGAAGGACATTCTAATCCGAATTTGGGACTTATAGTGGTTGGGTAAGTGATTCTTAGGTAGTCATTAGCATCTTAAATTCTTTGGGTATTGATTGTAATTGTTAATGATGAATTAGAGTAGTAATTCTATGATGCTATGGTTATAGGAGGATTTCTATACCATTGGTGGCTGTTGCAAGTGTCTGCAAGTGAGGTAACCGGGTTTATATTAATTCTATGTATATATCTGATTTAATTTCATATGTTGTTGTATATGAATGATTTGAAATGTTAAATGAATTGGTTGGCTATCTGCTAAATTATGATTGGACCTTGTGAGTCCATGGTGGAGCTGTGGTGCGGCTGCCACCCGTACATGTGCTTCGATTGAGCACCGGGTTATGATCAAACCCAGATGCACTGAACCCCAGTTGTGCTCAATAGGGAGTAGGTGCCGTGGACGGGCCTCTCCCGGTGTTAATGGCCTTTAACATGTGATAATATGATTGCTAATATGGGATAGTAATCATGATAGCTTAATTGATTCATTTGTTGATATGATGGATATGATTCTGCTATTGATTTTGATTCACGCATATATGCTAATTAAACTAGATATATGATGGAATTGCCTTGGTTACTGAGATTTATATCTCACCCCGTTTTATGGGATTAATATTTCAGGTGAAGGTTCATCGGGTAAGGATAAGGGTAAGCAAGTGGATGAACATTGATAAGCATGATATTTTATACATTTTATTCTCCTTAATTTAGACATTTTAGTTCCAAATATGGTTTTAGGAGTCTAATTAAATGGAATTTGGTTTTAATAGCCATTTTCTACATTTTAGGAATTAATTTACAAATTATTGGATTTTAATGCATAAATTTTTCTTAAATAATTTTGTTAATATTCCTATTTGATTTTTCCTACTCTTTTGTGCAGAATTTTAAAAGGTAATTAGAACTTGAATGAGAATTTGTTTTGAAGAAGAGGAAGAGAAGAGTTGGGATCAAGTACACATTTTGTTGGGTGATAAAATTTGAAAGGGAGAAACAAATCCCATGTGTAATACAAGATGAAGAAGTTGCGTGTTTGGCATGTGGAAAATACATGGAAGCAGCATGTGAGAAGCTACGTGATTCATTAAGGGAATATAAGCTCATGCAGTGGGCAACAATCATTCATCAATTCATCTATCACTCAGCACGTGATTACTAAAGCGTTGAAGCAGCTGCATGGGACATGGAATCAACAACACGTAAGCACATTCACAGTTAACCCATCATAAGCAGAACATCAAGAAGAACGTTGTAACCACTACACTTCCACTCACGGGTTGCTAAGCGCTTAATGCAAAAGGAATGAAGTAAGGAGCATGCAGAACAGAGCATGAACAAAGGAAGATAAACTCGTGGCAAGGAAGCAGTACGTGGACTGGATGGAGCATGAAGAATAGAGAAGACATTAGCTGGAGAAGGAGGAGGAATCACGTGGAAACCATGCTGAAATCTACGTGGAAAAGTTGCAGAATGAAAGAGGAGAGAACGAGCTGCATAAGTCGTGGATAACGTACAGAAGCTGCATGAGAGCAGAACAGAAGAAGAAGTAGGCTCAGTTTTAAGAAGAAGTTCATGTGAATGAGCTAGAGAACATGCAACAGAAGCTTCGAGTTTGCTGAATCAAAACGCAAAGAAGGAGGCTTCAGGGGACTGCAGAGCTGAGAGGTTGATTCATATATGTTTCTTCGTACTGGACTTCAGCAAGGATGCTGAGAAAAAGCTGCTATCCATTCTCTCGAACAAATCCTTGCAGCGAGAAAATTGGAAGAAGACGTGGGAAGCTTGCATGAATCTTAATATTATATTCAATATGGAATGAAGTGGGGCCCATCTTATATATATAGAAGAAAAAAAGCGCGAGAGAGAAGCAGCTGGACGTATTCTGCAAATATAAACACACAAAAATTAAGAGGTGGCACGTGATCACTTAAATAAAGAGATGAAGCCATGTGATTTCATGATTCAGAGGACTCGGCCAGAGTCATTATTCCACACGCCTCCATATATTCGCAAAAATGCCCCAGATTCCAACTCATTCACGCTTCAAACTCTTAGCAAATCCTCGCCTATATATAGATGCAATAAAGAGATGAAGCCATGTGATTTCATGATTCAGAGGACTCGGGCAGAGTCATTATTCCACACGCCTCCATATATTCGCAAAAACGCCCCAGATTCCAACTCATTCACGCTTCAAACTCTTAGCAAATCCTCGCCTATATATAGATGCAATCATCTCATTCACGAAGCCATCACCCATTCATCCTTCACCCATTCCATTCTCCATTCCATCTTCCATCTCCAACATCCAATGAAGTTCTAATCTCCATCTTGAGGCTAGCTAGGAGGAAGCTCTTGGAGAAGCTTGAATCCATGGAAAAAATTCAGAATTTTGGCTAAGAATTTCCTTATTTTTCCTACACTTTTTCTCTTTCAATTATTGTCTTGGTTAAGTTGTATTTGATAGGGAATTTGTGTAATTGTAATTAGTGGTTGGTTAGACACTAATTAGGAAGTATTTTTGTTGATTAATTGATCTGATTAATTTCAATATTATCTGAATTCCCATGTATGCTTCAAAGGTGTTCGATAAAATACGTGAGTGAGCTTAATTGTTTGATTTGAAGATTCCTTAATGTTTAGTTGGTTAATTAAATATTTAGGATGATTCAGAGGCTAATCAATCAGTTAATCAATCAAATTGGATGTTCATAGATCTTAGAAACAAGAATTAATAATTTAATGCGGGATTGAGGTCTCAATTCAACGTTAGATCGTTAATCTCTTGAATCTTAAGTGGTTACCCAAGATAAATTGTTATAAACACAATTAGGAACTGTTAGGCCAGAATTAATCACAATTAGATTAGGATAAGGATAGTGGATACCATGGGACGAATCCAAAGCTAGTCACAAGTCCATCTTTCAACCATAATCCATATAATTAGGTAGAATTTAGGAATTTTAATTCAATTTAGTTTTAGGTTAGTTTAAAACCCCCTAATTTAGGAATTTTTAGAGTCTTTTAATATTTGGAAAACTCAATTAAATATTGAACGCCAATTCCAACGGAGATGACCTAGGTTGTGCCATTAACTACATATTTTATCAACCTAGTATTATTTTGAGGGTTGTGCGACAATCCACTCAAACATCCATGAGCTAAGGCCGGGTGTGGGGAGCTACACTTGGTCTGAGTAGAATAGGGTAGATGCAATTTTGTTATTAGTTTACATAACATCATCATGTAATCATGTTGCCAAGTGTAGGCGTTCATATTTTGTTCGATTGAAATGTAACCGTTAAGGATTTAAGCCTCACTATAGTTGAATACTAATGTATGAACTTATAGCATTATATATGTAGTTTTGTTGAAATTGTGATATGGATTACCACATGGGAATTGTAGTCATATGATGTCTTGGATGTGGACATAAGCTATTGTTGTATGGAATCTCTATAGAATGTGCATGGGATGTTAATTGCTGTTAATGCATGTGTCTTGCTGTTATATATTCATGAACTTGCTGATATGAGCTAGTTGGACAAGTAGGAAGTAGTATTTAAGTTTTTACAATGGTAATAGATGGATTGATAGGTAAATATGGTAGATAAACACCATTAGAATCACATAAAATAAGGGTAGGTGGACCTAGAGTGTTTATAAGAGGAGAATTGGAGTGTAGGGGGTGAAATTTGGGTAATGTGGTCACAGGAGGGAGTTCTGCCGCGGCTAAGAGGGCTTCGCCGCAGCCAAATGAGAGACAGAACCGAAAGGCGCTGCGCCATAACCAATCCCGCCACAACGTAAGGGAAGAAAATTGGCCCAGATAGTGATAGTGGTGAGGCGCGCTGCGGCCTGATAAATCTCACCGCGGCGTAGAGCGAAAAAAATCACCCAGGAGGGTAACAGAACCAAAACTCGCCGTGGCGCATTATGTCCTGCTGCGGCGTGAGTCGAGGAAATAAAATAAGGGTTGGACAGAAGCAAAACTCGCCGCGGCGCAAATATATTGCGCCGAGCCGAGAATCGTGAGGGCGGAGAATGGGAGATCCAGGAAGCATTTCCGCCACGGCGCCACTTAGGTTGGTCGCGGTGAAGGTCCAACTCGCCGCGGTTCGTAAAATTTGCCCAATGATTTCAGATAGCAACTTGACCATGGCGAGGAAGGAATAGGCCGCGACGCAAGTCCCCAACCTAGTACCTTTAGCCTAGAAAACCTCAATTTCCTTAATGGTAATGGTAGGAAATGATATAGGAACACTCGTGGAAGGTTATTGTGTATTAAAACTGATAAACGGTTGAATCATAAACCCCTTATGGTAGTAGGATTTCTTTTATGCAAAGTTTGTTTGGTTGTGGTGGTATGGTGATGACCCTAACATCAAGGTTCAAATTTTCTCATATTTTCGTAACGTGGTAAAATATAATGACCTCAAACATTGATCATAAATTATTAATCGTACATATAACCATAATTACAATGATAACAAGGTAGGGTTGTCACACTTCTTAGATGTCTTGAGAGCTCACACGTACTCTTAGATAACCTAAATTAACCTTAAACAACTTCATATTTGTCAAGGTGCAACTAAATCCCTAGTTATCACAACTTGTTATCTAATGGTTCATTTTGATTCCTAATTGCTTTATTGGATTCCCCATGCCTTAAAGCCTCACTTATTATCATGTTTAGATTAGAAATAGGCCCTTATCATACAACCCCTATTTTGACCGAAACCATGAAGGAAGAAGAAATCAAGAAGAAGCAATTATACTATGATTTACTTACCTTATTTACAAGCCTTTCAAGGGAGCTTCCTTATGATACTAAGAGCAATTCCAAATCCTCTTTTCCCTCTCCTGAACTAACCACATATTAGCACCAAATTAATCACTAAAATTATGAGAAGGAAGAGAAAAAAGAGGGGAAGAAGTTTAACAAAGCAAGGAGTAGGAAAAAGTGGCTAAGTCTTACACTTTCAAGGCTTGCTTCCTCCTCCCTTTGCTCTCCCTCTTGTGTGCCACTCTCAGCCCTCTTTGATTCTGCTTTAGCGTGCAAGAGAGTCAGTTAGAGTGAAGGAGATCTGGGATGTTTTAATAAAGCCAAGTGTCTATTTACATAACTTTTCAACTTTGCAATTTAGACCCTCGTCTTAGTTTTTACCATTTGAGTTCATTTCAACTCCTTTTCAAAATTCATTTTTCCATTGAGTCCTATAATTCATAAAATGGCTTTGGTTTCACCCAAATTAGATTTAAAATCATTTTAAACCATTCAGTCAACCAACGGCCTAAATCAGTCATTGGAGGAGTTTCAACTATTCTCGGGGTTTTTATGGTTTTTAAAGCCTTTGAGAACCTCAAAAAGTTTAAATTTTTCATTTAAAAAGTCCTCCTATGAGTTTTTCAAATTTTTCAGTAATTATGAAATTGCCCCACATTCTAACGCAAAGTTTTCCTAGCTTTTCTGGCTCAAATTTTCGTGCAATTCTATCCTCATATCCTCATTTTTAGGGGTTTGGATTATTATTCAAATTTCATCTAGTCTCAAATCTTTCTATTTAGGATACCTCCTTTAATAATTCCCTTAGTTTCAGGCATTTTAGCATAACTGAGTATTACAAAAAGCACCTTAAAATGATAGGAATCACGATAAATTAAGGGCTCATTAACTACCCAAAAAAATTGTATTTAGCAAGGGACATCCCTTCTTAAACTAACTTAATAACAAATTAGTGAGGGAATAGGTCCCTTACTAAATTCCAACTACTAATGCAATAACCCAAAATCTAGGATATGGAAAAGTAGTGGCAATTAAGTTACAAATTTAAATTAAAAAAATTAAATTAAAAATTGGTATGACTCTAAAATTAAGAAATTTTCACCTCATAACAACAATAATAAGAACAAAGTAATTAGGAAAAATTAAATTAGACTATGTATATATTTATCTTAAAAAATTTATTTAGAATTAAACTCATTTATCTTAGAAGTTGAATTTTAGCTAAACATTTTATTTTATCTCATTTTAATTCTATTTTCCATTTCTAAAAATCATCAATATCCCATTAGAAAGATCTAATAAAGAATAATTAGTTGGTTTTATGACTTGACCTTTACTTCTTCCCACAATCTCCATCTTCCCATTGAAACGTTAGTATTAGGAGGAGTGAACAAAAGTTCATTTCATTTCAAGTTGTGCAATGTTCTTTTTGTAACATCTGGTTTTCTAAAAATCCAAGAAAACATAAGGAAACGCAAGAAACGTAACATATGGTTTCCCCGTCAACGTACGAAATTCACCGGATACAAAAGAAAGTCCCCCAAATAGAGTAAATTAAGGTCTAATAAAATTAGAATAATATTCTAGACCGCAAATAATGATGAGTCAAGGCCAGAGATGCCCTAAAATTGGGGCTAAAATAGATGAAGAAAAAAAAAGAATCAGAAAAAGTTCCCGAAGAGCCTCCGAAGTCAAGTATGAAGGAGCCAGGGACCAAAATGCAAAGAAAAATTATGATCAGGGCAAGATGTATAAATTACCCGAAAGTTCAGGGAACTCTAGTTTCACCTTCTATTCATGACTCTAGGCACGAATATCAAAAAATTGGGCAAGAACCTCAAAAATTTGTGACCCACGATTAAACTTAGTTTAATGAGACGGATCCAATGATGCCAAGTTGTCCGGATGGCCGGGCAAGATCCGGTCTGGGATCTAGTTATCCCGATTAGTAGCCATGAGCAAAGTAGAAAAGGAAAGTTGTAACAACTATAAAAGTAGGATTAGCTAAAGGGCTAAGAAACCCTGAAAGAGTTTTAGGGACGAAATTGCAATAAATGAAAATTTTATAGCATAATCATAATACAAAATGGTAAAAATTACACCTAAAAGCCCGGGTGTTCGATTGACACTGAAATTTATGAGGATTGAGGTTAAAGGCCCCTGATCCATGTTTGAAGCTCAAGATGGCCAGAAAATAAAGGAACTAATATTCATAAATTTTAGAAAGTCTAAAGGTGTGTATTATACCATAAAACCTTAATTGAGCCCAGACATCGATTTTTAGACTGTGGTAAGGCCCAATAGCTGATTCTAAAGGCTCAATAAGAGAAGAGAAGATATAATTAGGGTTTTAGAGAAGATGAAACCCAAATATAAATATAAAATGAAAGGAAAAGAAGAAAAGGATTTTAGTTATTTTAAAGAATTAACCTTAGTTAAGTTAGAAACTAACCATTGTTGAGTTAAAAGTTGACCATGGTTGAGTTAAGGAAGTTAACCATGGTTACTATTCATAACTTAAGGCTAAGAAAAGGCTTCCAAGTTTGTGGCCAAGAATTTTTGGAAGAAGATATTTAGTTATGAAATTAGAAAATCAAAAGAAAAAAAGAATGGAAGGTTAAGATTTGATCTTGAAAAGGTTGATCCAAGGGTCCAAATTCAGTATGACTATTTAACTTCATTAGATTCATCTCCTTCACCTTCATTCCACCATTTTCACGACACACACAAGGGAGAAAGAAAGAAAAACGTGAAGAGAGAGAGAGGGAGAAAAAGTGGAAGAAGAAGTGAAATTAAGCAAAACTACTATCATTCTTCACCAAATTTCTTCATCTTCTTCATCCTCCAACCATTTTCTCCAAAGGGCAGCTGCATATTCATCTTTTCTTCAAGGTGGAATGTTGCTCTAAGTGGGAAGAGAAGGGATTTTAGTGTGAGAAAAGTAAAGGAAGTAAGGATTTAGCTTAAAGAGTAAGTTTTCTCCATCTTATACTTGAAAATCACATGCTTTAAGCTAATTTTGTTAAACCCTAGCTATGAGTCATTTTTGGACAGCATATGAATCATTAGAAATAGAGTTTATATGTTGAATATGAAGGCCTTGAAATGAAGTTTATATATTGAACATGAAGGCCATATGAGCTTAGTTATTGTTGTTATGTGCTGGGACTTTGAAAAACACAGATTATAATTTTTGGGAAAATAGAAATCATGGGGAGATGCTGTCCAAATTTTCCTAAAATGTTTATGGTGTTTTCTTAATGTCTTAAAGTCATGTGTACCAAATTTCAAGTCCTAAAACATAAAGGAAGAGACTATGGAATTTTTAGAATCAAAGAAACTCACTTTTGAGCCTAAAACGAAGCTAGATTATGTTATGACCAAAACGTGATGTTGGGGCTGGAATTTGATGATTTTATCCATTCTAATGGATTCAAAAGAGTGTTTTTAGCTAAGAATACCTATGGCAAAGCCCCCAAAACTCATGGGATAAAATTCTTAAATTTTGGCCAAGAAATGCATACTATTCAGCCACAGTGAATGAGAAGGGAATGAGTTAGATTTTTCCAATTCCAATAATTCCATTAAGTTTAAAAAGGTCATACTACTTTAGAAGTTAAGGTTTATGTGTTGATTTTGATGAATTATCATTATGATTATAGGATTGGATATTTGTTTGGGAACTCCAAAAGCAAGTAAACCGAGTTCCAAGACTTGAGGAGCAAAGTTTGTTAAGGTAGTAGTTTTCCTCTCTCTTTCTTTAAGTTTGTATGTTTGTATAATGATAAGTATTATGCTATATCAAGTTGTCATTTATGTTATAAGATGAGACATGTATGCTTAGATTGTGCTTGGCCTTGTATGAAATTCCTTGTATTGCTATGCGATACGTGGCATCTTGACTGGCATTATATTATGTACTTACATGCTTGTTTGTGAATGAGATTAGTTTACTACTACTGAAATTTCATAATCTCACCCCAAATATAACCTATGCTAGGTCCAAGTTCAAGCAAAGCAAAAGCAAAAAGTGTGGAGACATAAATCGAGGGCCTTACTTTTATGCACCACATTTTGTTATGTAATTAAATATTTTAGATTACTGCATGTATGAGTTATGTTATGATACTATAAGGTACTCAGGTATGGAATGGAAAGTCATGAATATAATCAACCTTTGAGTAAATAGAATATGACTGGTGTGCCTAAAATGCAAAAATGCATCTACTTATATAAAAGCAAAATAATAATAACAATATGTCAAGTGAAGGGTAAAATTGTCCAGCTTTTGTAGGGATACTTTAATATGAATTTATACGCATTCCACTAAGGAAGTATTTTTTTTCTTGTAAAGGGCTTAGAGAGCTTGAAGTAGAACTCTGAACCGACCTCATATGATTTTTCTATAATTAATTATGTATTTTCAAAGTTAGATAAGAAATTGGAAATGACCAAGTGAATAGTGAAATTGTATAAGGTAGTTTTCAAAAGAAAAAAATTTTAATTAGTTCAGGTTTCTATTGACTCCTCTAAGTTTTATATGAGGTAATTGTAGCAGGAAAAGTGTTATAAAATAAGGTATGACACTTTTTCTATTAAGATAAGGGAGGGTCTGTTTATCATTTTCCTTATGTTTTTTTCCTTCGCCACACCTAATTTCTACCATAGGTCCTCACCAAGTAAAAATATTAGAGTTTTGCATTATATCCTTTTCCATTAAAGCCATGTTAGGTACATAGAAAGAATTTTCATGGGAATTTGTTTCTTTCTAAAAGTGTACGTGCAAGTATATGTATTATAATAGTAATAAAGTATTGTTCTCATGAGAATTTGTTACTAAAATAACTACGAAGTACTAAGATTGTGTACTTTAATCTACATCAAACTAAAAATAAATGTGACAGGAAATTAAAACTAAAATAAACGCATGAAAATAACAAAATAAAGGAGAAATATCATTCTAGATGAAATTGTAAAGCAAACGAGTTTAGGATTACAATTCTTCCTATCATTTCATATGAACTAATTACATTTCTTCATCTTACTCTGAATGTCTTTAATAACTTTGGACTTTAATTTACCCCCAAGCATCTTCCAAATTACCTATAAGAATTCTCCTAATCAATCCATAACCCTTTGTGCAATTAATTTAGAGGCTTAAATAAGAATGGATCCTAATATGGCTACGTGAGGCTGGTGAGTATATTTCTATCTTACAAGTGAATCAATCCACTCAACATTGCAAGTTTCAAAAACACACACTACCCTATCTATGGTTTAATCCTAAAATACTTTTTCCAAATTCATTTAGGCTATTTAAATAATCTAATGGTTGCCACACATTTTAAGCATAAGGATGGAGTAAATCAATCACACCATTAATTGCAAACAAATAGACTAATTACAACATAGTACAAGCTAGAATTCATCATAGTCCTAAATCAACTAGTTTAGATCATAAATTTTAGAATAAACAATAATAAGAATAGGACATAAACTAAATGGCCAAAGAACTACAAGAAATAGCTAAGGAAGAAGAGAAAAATTGATTTGATAGTTGAATCTTTCTCACACTCAAGCTTCTCCTATGACAAATGAAACTCCAAAAATTTCCTTCTTCTCACAAAAAATGTTCATAATGGCAACCTTTTGTGAAGAAATGGTGAAATTTTTCTTAAAACTCTCAAAAAACGTAATTGAAAATGGTGTATTTTGCACTTTTTGCAAATGGCATTGCAACACACTAAATTTTTTCCTGTATTGGTCAAGAGCATAATGGCATGAAATTTTATGCCTTGGCTTGTTTGGTTTTATAATTAGGCATCATAACACTATATTTTCTATAGCAATACTTTTGAGTGTCATCTTTTTTTTTTCTTTTTCTTTTTTTCCCCTTTCATCTTTTTAGCCTTTTTTGAGTAAATCTTCTTAACTCTTATTACTTTGTATTTGGAACTTCTAATTTTTTTATATTTTTAACCCTATAAAAACATAAAATTCATTTAAGTACTATGTGTGATCTGTCAAGAAAGATTAAACAATTTAACAACATAAAAATTTAAATAAAAACACAAAACACAAGTTATACTCAACTAAACAAAAATTAACTCAAAATTAAAGAAATAAAGCCTAAACTTACTAAATGTTAATTTAACTAAAAATATATTAATTTATATACCAAAAATATAAAATAAATTCAATATTCATATAATAAATCTCTTTAAATAATAAGAAAAACATGATAATTTAAGCACTTATTAGAATGAGAATGGGAAAATGAACGGGAATAACGTGGAATCTCATTGTCAAAATCATATTTGGTATGTGTTGCTTGTTTAAAAGCATATATGCAAGTATACAGATTGTAGCAGCAATGAGTGATGCATAGAGTTTTTCAAAAAGGAGTTGTTACTAAGGTAATTATTATGTAGTAAAATTGTGCACTTTAATCTAAATCAAGCCAATAATAAAAGTGATAGGAAATTAAACTAAACTAAAAATATAAAAATAACAAAATAAATGAGAGACACAATTCTAAATGAAATTGGAAACTAAAAAGGTTTGGTATTATGATTCCCCTTAGCACTTTACAAGAACTAATTATCTTTCTTCATCTTGTTTTTAATGTCATTTATAACCCAAAACTCTAATTTACCTATGAGCAACTTCCAAATTACGTATAGGTATTCCCTTAACCAATCTATGATTCCTTATGTAATGGATTTATAGGCTAAATTAAGAATAGGTGTAAATATGGCTATGTGAGGCTGGTAGGTATATTTCTATTTTACAAGCGAATCAATCTACTCAGTATTGCAAATTTCATAAAGTCACACTACCCAATCTATAGTCTACTCCTAAAATCCTTTTTCTAAGTTCATTTATGTTACTTAAATCATCTAATGTTTTTCATATATTTAAAAGTATGAAACATAAAAATTGAATAAATAAATTATACCATTAATTACAAATAAATTAAGTAATTGCAACATATTACAAGTTAGCATTCATCGCAATTTCAAATCAATAATTTTAACTTATAACTACAAAAAATAAGAACTGAGCATATACCAAATAGGCAAAGAAATATAAAAAAAGAATTAAGGGAAGTAGAGAAAACTAATTTAATTAGTGAATTTGTCTAAAACCCAAACTTCTCCCATAACAAATGAAGCTCCAAACCCTTCCTTGTTCTCCCCAAAATGTTCAGAATGGTAATTTCCTCAAAGAAATGGTGAGACAATTCTTAAAATCCTAAAAAAACACAATAGAAAATGGTTTGTTTTGCATTTTTTTCTAAGACGCACAATGTTACCTTTAAAACCCTCAAAAAACACAATTGAGGAGCTTTTACACCTTAATGCATTTGGTTATGTCATTGGTTGCCAGAACACTTAACTTTAATGCTATAATGCTTGCCTTTTTTATGGCAGCACTTTTGAGTGCAATTTTTTTCTTTTTTCATTTTAGCCCTTTTTCAACAAATATTTCTCAAACTTTTATTGCTTTACATTCTAAAACTTTTAAACTTGTTTCTTTATATTTTTAACCCTATAAAAATGTAAAATTTATCTAATTACTATTTATAATCTAATAACAAAGATTAAATAATTTAACCTAAAAATCTAAATAAAAATAAAAATGTAACTTATATTCGACTAAAACAAAAATTAACTTAAAACTAAAGAAATAAAATCAAAACTTGCTAAATATTAACTTAAATATTAATTTTATATACCAAAACTATAAAATAAATTCTATAATCATATAATAACCCCCTTAAAATAATAAAAAAAATGATAATTTAGGGACTTATCATATCCCCAAACTTGCCTCTTTATTTGTCACTAAGTAAAGCTATATGAAACAACAAAATTCCCACTTAAACTTTCATATCTAGTAATGGTAGATAGATACTTTCAACAATTGCATTAAGAAGTATAATTAATAAAAAAAGAAAGTAATGCATAAAGCTTCAGAAATCAAGAATAATGACGAATTTTCCAAACCCCATGATGTGTATATGTCAAGAACCATTCTAAAGTCTAATTTCAAGTTTTAGAATAATTTATGTAAATTTGACTCTTTAATAAACCTCTCTCTTAGGAGTTTTATATGCTTGCTCTTCTACCCTCTCTTCACTGATGTAGCTTATTGCATAACCCATTAATCAATAGGTCTTTTAAGATTGTAATTGGGTTTATGGTTATGGTTATCATAAGAAAATAGGTATATAGAAAATTATAATCAAGATTCAAAAGAATGACCATTAAGCATAATAATAAAAAATAAAATTCTTTCTCTTTCTCTTATTTCCCTTTCCCTTTTATATTTCACCTTATTTTTTTCTTTTCTTTCTTTTAATTGTTAAACCCCAAATTTAGTTAATTTTAATCCATCAATTTTTTTTAAAGTTAATTCTTAAACCACTTTTTTTCTTTTCCCTTTTTTTCAGTTCTTCTTTCTAACCAACATATTTTTCATATCTTTCAAGAAACAAAGAGCCATATAATCATTGTTCCAACACTTCTGATTCACAGGTCTCTCATGGGAAAATAATAATTATTTATATCAGACCTACATTATACCTTATTTTACCCCTAAAGCTTCCACTTTAGCATAAAATCAAATGTTGATTATCCTTTTAAGAAAGGTAAGAGCATGGTTTATTAAGCTAAATGTCATTAATATGGTTAAAAGAAGAAATTTCATGCAATTATATGCATATTTCATTTAAAGTTCAAATAGGTAATAGTGATATACTTAGGAAAAATTAGGCTTAAATTCTCAAATATAACCGATAAATGCCTGAATCACTTTATTAGATCATAAAAAGTCTAATATTTCACCCCAAGAGACTATAAAGCAAGTCCTACAGTCTTTGGTTTAAGATCATTCACATAGTCTAACCCATATACATTATTTAAAACTAACAATCATCCTAAACTTAGCGAAGTTGCAAAAAAAAAATTCAATGAGTAAGAAAAAATTTGTCATCAACAATCAATCTTATCTAGAAATTGCATTAATAGACAATTCCTATCATTTATACACCATCAAGTAATTAAGTTACTCAATGGCATCCAACATCAACCAAAAAAGAAATAAAAGATAAGTAGGCAGGATTTAAGGTTAACAATTTTAAGAAATAAGGAGTTTTTCAATAAATTTTTGCATAAAAAAATGAAAAACAATAGAATTCACATTCCCAATTTTAATTCCCTATCCCCAAACTTAAAATTAACATTACCCTCAATGTTCAAAACATGACACAACATAAGAAAAGTAAGGGATCAAAAGAACTCCCTTGATATGTTTTGCTTTTTGTCCACTTCAAGATAACTAAAGGGCAATAATAGCAAAACACCTCCTTGTAGAATAATTCTCTCAATCTTAACTTGACAATCTAACCAAAATTAATCTTGTATGACTAAGCTAGCATAGCACCAAAACATTATTAAAGAAAGTAATTGTATAATTTTATTAAAGCAGAGTTGTAATGATACTGGTGAAATCTACCTAGTAAACATCCAAAGAAACTCATAAAATCTTTTTGGAAATATCTTATCATACTAATAAATATGATTAAGCTAAATTTCCTTATAGATAACCACACAATTAGTCTTATAAAATTTAGAAATTGACATACCATATAGCAAATTCCAATAGCTTGTCAAAATAGAGCATTGTATATTCAAATGCAAACAAGTAGCCCAGCTAAACTCCTAATCATATGAATCATATTTTCTGAAAAATAAGACAAGAAAAGGAAAATTTGATACACATTTCATGCAAAAATTTGATCAGATGTGTTCCCAATAAATTTGTATATTCAGGTCACAAACATATATAACAAAACAGAGCACTAACTAGAAACATTTTGTAAATTATGTAGCAAATTAATTCAATCGGTTCTAAATTTTTTATGCCTAATATAAGAAATCTAAATAAATTAACGAAAGAAATTCATTATAATATTTAAAACCAATTGCCCCTAATAATCTTTTCAAGTCATGCTACAATGTCATACTCATTCAAAATAATACAAGAAAAAAATTAAGAAAGAAGAGCATACAAAGGGAATAGTATTCAACATTTAAACACATTAAACACAATTATAAACCCAATAAGAGGAATGCAAAATTGATTTAAAATTACTCCTTAAATTGCATGTTTAAGCTACTAAGCTTTTTTTCTTAACCTCAGCCAATAGTCATCTTAAGGATTCAATGCTAAAGGGTTATGAAAGGCAGAAAACTAGGGGTTACAAAAACTATAAAAATAAATTTATTTATTTACTTAGTTATGCTTAGGTTGCCTCTTAAAAAGCACTTATTTTTGGTCTTCAACCTAGCTAAATCTAATAATAGGTATTAAAAACTATAATTGTCTTGCTCCTTTTTTTTCCTTGGGTAAGTGGGCTTCAACAAGAACAAGTGTTCTTTCCATTTGAGAACATGTGATTCCTTACCTAGTGACTTCACTGGAACACATGCTTTAGCTGATATAATAGGAAGCTTCAATTTTAGTTTTTCTTACAATTTTTGGAGCTTCCAAATACTTTAGACACCCTAAAAAATCTTCTTGGCTCTCTTTAGTAAGAATGAAGGACTTTAGTGAAGGATTCAATAGGTGATTACTTGAAACCGCATAGTCTACTTCCATTTTAATGACAAAATTATTTTGATTCATCAGGATAATCCCTTGCCATGGCCACTTAAAAGGTTACCTTTTAGTCTTTTAACCTTACAATACTGTTCCCTTCCTAGACTCTTTGCTCATAATTCCTTTCCAATTGCACATAACCCTTTGGCAACTCTTCTTCACTCCTTAAAGTAATTCTATTATAGTTTTCCTTATCTTCTATTCTAAGAGTAGTTACCATATCACTTAGAAAGCTCTCTTATAAACTATTGTAGATGACATTGGCCAATTTGCCTATTTGAGTTCCAAGTTTCTAATTATGTCATATTACTGGGCCATATAAGCATCTTACTTGGCCACACGGGCATCTTGTTTGTCCATATAGTGCTAAATCATTTCTTCCAAGTTAGGATTATGCTTTTGAATGGAAATTTCATCTTGTAGTTGGAAATTGGGAGGTTAGGAAGGGTGTATCACGTATGATAAAGAAACCTGACATTGATTCCAAGAAAAATTTTGTTCATGATTCCAACTAAGATTATGTGTAATAAGAAAAATCATTTGGATTCCTATTGAAATCATGCTCCATTGTTCACTTTTTATAAAATATAGGCACTACTCTCTATAATGACCATCCCCACAATTACAACAAGTCATGTATAAACATTGAGAATCCTTGACATGAGTAGCGTGACTACTGTGCATATAATAATGGTTAAACCTCCTATCAAATTCAATTTTCTAAATAGTCAAATTGGTTAAGTTATCAAGTTCATACACACTAGCTACCTCTTTTGTCAGCCATGGGTAATCCATATTTAAAAATAGAAAAATGACATAGATAAAAACCAAACACAAATATCAACAACATTAACACAAACTATACAAGGTTTAAGTTTAGATCAAGTGAGCTTGGTATTAATATTAACAAGAACATAGGGCACAAATCCCTAGCAATAGCACTAAAAACATGTTACTTTTTGAAAGTGTACACACAAATATACGTATCGCAATAATAATAGAGTAATAAATGGAGTATCATTCCCCCTTAAATTTATCACTAAGATAATTATTAAATACTAAATTTGTGTATCTTAATATAAATCAAGCCAAAAATAAAAGTGATAGGAAACTAAACTAAACTAAAGACATAAAAACAATAAAATAAATTAAAGATACCATTCTAGATGAAATTGGAAAGTAAAAAGGTTTGGGATTATGATTTCCCTAAGTATTTCATATGAACAAATTATCTCTTTTTTATCTTGCTCTTAGTGTCATTAACAACTTAAGAGTCTAATCTACCTTTAAATATCTTTCAAATTACCTATAGGCATTCCCCTAACCATTCCATAGTTCCTTGTCTTAATTAAGAATAGGTCTTAATATAGCTATGTGAGGCAGCTAGATATATTCCTATTCTACAAGCAAATCAATCTACTTAACATTGCAAATTTCATGAACCCATACTACTTAATTCATGGTCTAATTCTAAAATCCATTTTCCAAGTTTATTTAAGATACTCAAATCATCTAATGGTTTTCA
Organism: Erythrophleum ivorense; assembly: GCA_026724425.1. NCBI lineage: Eukaryota > Viridiplantae > Streptophyta > Magnoliopsida > Fabales > Fabaceae > Erythrophleum > Erythrophleum ivorense. The sequence continues at coordinate 23,395,843 of JAIUCV010000013.1, read as the reverse complement.
CACACTTAAAAGTATGAAGCACAAAGATTGAATAGATAAATCACATAATTAATTGTAAATAAATAGAATAATTACAATATATTACAAGCTAGAGTACATTACAATCTAAAATTATCAAGTTTAACTTATACTTATAAGAAATAATAGAATTAAGAACATATCATAAACCAAATGAACAAAGAAATATAAGGAAAAGTAAAGAAAGAAGAAAAAGATTATTTAATTAGTTAATCTTCTTTAAACCTATGCTTCGCCCATTGCTAATGAAGCTCCAAATCCTCCTTTTCATCTCTAAAATGATTAGAATGGTGGCCTCCATGAAGAAAATGTTGAAATCCTTCTTAAAATCTTAAAAAAATGCAACTAAACATGATGCATTTTGCATTGTTTCCAAAATGTGTTTTAGTGCTATTGAATTTTTTTCTATAGTGGTCAAGAGCATCGCAATATGGAATTTTTACACCTTGGCATGTTTGGTTCTATCATTGGGCATCTTGGTGCTTAAATGTGCTATTATGGTGCTATAATGTCACACCCCGTAACTAAAGGTGTGATCAGCATGGAAGAAAACCTCTGTGAGCCAAAACCAAACTAAAATCCTACCAAACATTAACAAATAACTCTAAAATTCAATGCCAAATAGCATAACCAAATGGAACAATTGCAAATTATATGTGCATTACATAATTTAGTACTGGGTGGCTTTTGTAGAAATTTTGATAAAGTCTCCCTTGAAAATTGGACTTCTCGATATTTCTACAAAGTAGTTAGCTAATACAAATACATCAATCTAGACCAATATAAGTCAGTTACAGGGGTGAAGGACACTATCTGTGGTTCAGTGGAGTTACGTACAACATTCTACAATACAAAATAAATTCCAAATACATCACAAAATATGCCCATGCGAACAAATGTAGGGCTTACCAAGAATAAAGGAAATTGACCAATTTTAAGCTATTGAATAGGGATTGGACCCAGGCCTACTATCTGAAACAAATTGAAAATAAAAGGGGTGAGACAAGTGTTCAGTGAGTAAATAATACTAACTATACAACATAAGAGCCATTTCACCATAAGGTTATGTTTAAAATGGAAATCCCACAATTCAAATTAAAGACAATGATTAATAGTCTTTTTGACCAAAACCATTTATTAATGTAACAGGAACATCAAATTAATACCAACAAATTAAATGCAGAGCACATAGCTCAAGAGGATAAGTAACACGGACACTAAGCAATTAGCTAGTGAAAAATCTAAATAGATCCATGTATGGTGGCTAACCACGTGAGGCTAGTAACACCTTTGCTAGCTAGGGTACATATTACAGTGCACCATGGCTAACCATTACTATAGTTAGTTGCAAAGTCCTAAACAACTAGCTTCCACTAGAATCAACTTATATATACATGCTCAAAGTAAATCAAGATTCGCAACTTCATATACATATTGTCAGAAAAGAGAACAAAGTTCCTTATTAATATTCCAGTTTCCAAGGACATCAAAAAGGTTGTATTAAAATTTTCCACAATAAAACAAAGAAGATTTGCAATATCAATATCTTAATATGCATGATTAATATATAGTCAGTATTCTTTACTCACCTCTTGGGATGACACCAATAATTCTCCTTTATATTCTTCGTCAATCCTCTAGTTGCCACTAAATCCTCGATTACCCTATACACCAATTTATAAAATATCAATATTTGAATAATTTCTCTAACCAACCATAAAATTCTTTATCTCTACCTAAACATCTAATTTTAACAAAATTTTTAGATATAGTGATTAACTAGGTTCCTTCCACAACACTAGTACAACCATACTTGCCCAAGTTACAATTTCAACTCTTTATATACTATTCATTACCAAAGCACTATTAACCTGAACAAACTTACTTTATGAATCCTACATTCCTATTTCCATCATCTAGCAAGATATAATCCTATTATTAATTCAATTTCACTATATGAATGGTAATTTGCACACCAAGTTGTTTACTAAATGCCTTAATTCTTGTGTCCATATAAATCCTTAAATTTTACGTAGTTTGCCAACATACATTTCAAAATCTTAAATACATATTTGACTTGTCAACCATCTAAGGAAAATACTTAAAATGTTTTTGAATCCAAGTGTACTAAAGTCAATAAGAAGGGTGTTATTTACTAAGTTTTTGATTTCTACCCTTCATTCTAATTATAATTGCATAAAAATATAAATCACCAAGTATGCCTTATATATAACAAAATTCAGGCTAACCATTACTGTGATCCATTAACACAAAAGCAAAAAAGACACTATGGTATCCAGCTCCAAAAGTCATGCCAATATGGATATGAATATATGTATATATATATATATCATTAAACAACTATTTTTGCCTCCCCATTTCTCATGCTATAGTAGCACACATACACACACATGTACAAAGCCTGTGGCAACAAACACTACGTGTTGGAGATATAAGGATGGAAAGGAACAACACCATAATCGAGGAACAAATACACAATCAAAACTTGAATTTTGAAACAAGAATACAGTTGACTTCCTTGACTCTCTAACAATAAAAAGAGTATTGAAAAGATAGCCCATTACTCCCATGTTTTGCACAATTTAGCCATGAATCATGAATGGGAATAGGGACATTTGGAGTTAGTTTCTACGTAACCATTAAGGAGTTGTACCTTCAAACCAAAATGAAGAATTTTTTGTACAATATAATGGCTAACTATTGAGGAGTTGCACCTTCAAACCAAAATGAAGAAATTTTTGTACAATATAATGGCTGCCTAAACCAGTAATAGAATATAATTGAAGTGAGAGAAAATTGTGCCAAAGACCAAACCAAATGAAAGAGGAAGGTAGTGAAAAAAAAATGAGGAAGCAGAGTTAGATGTACATAAGTGTCAAATGCTTTAATGAGTGCGGGTTCAACAACAAAAACATAAGAAATCAATGAAGCTCAAGGAAAAAATCTCACTATGAGAGCACTGTTGAGGGGAGGGGAGTTGCATGAAATTTCTCTCCAAATTATGCATCTAGACTTGGCAAGAAAACCCAAAACACACACAGACATGTAAGGCAAAGGAAGGTCTAGCTGCAACAAAAAGAATAGAGCTAGAGGCTAATGACTTAGGTTGACTTTCCCCTATGACTCTAACCAAAATGATGGGTGCTAGTAAAGAGGCATGCAGCTGAAAATAAAAAGAAGTGAAATCACCAAAAACCCACCTTTTTATGGCACAAAAGGGGGGCATTCTTGGTAGGATAGAGGAATAATTTGAAAGAAGAATAAAAGCAAAAAGAAAAAGAGAAAAAAAAATGAGCAAAGGATGACCCAAGGACTTAAACTTGTGCCTTAGCATATGGTAAAAATCATGGCTCCTAATAAACCCAGTGAGGACTCCCTAATTTTAGATGAGAAAGAGATATATTTTATGATATATTAAGGAGGCAAAGTATTTTTCTCTTGACTAATATGGCTAATTTTTATTCAATCAAACAAAATGAAGAAAATGTCTCAATTGTGATATCTTTATCAGTTTTGAGTCTCATTTTATGATTGATTTTTATCTCAGGAGAAGTAGAAGATTGTAGAAAAGAATGAGAAAAGAGAGAAAAGCTAAAAAGTAAAAACGCAAGCTAAACAAGTCCGCTCACTATAGTGAGAACACAATTCGCTATAGCTAGGATGCACTTTCATTGTGGTTAGGAAGTCACTTCACCATAGTGAAGTCATGATGCATACAAATTCTAGGGAGCTCTTAGCTATAATGCAAGCAATAGCGAGATCAGTAAAAATCTGGGCACCTATAAGTTCTCGCTATAGCGAAAGCCACCCCTCGCCACAGCGAGATCGGCCACTGAAACGCACAGCTTTGATTTGCGAGCTAAAAATACGAGAAAGAGCTAAGGCTTCGTCATTCAGTAGAGGGAGCTGTATTTGGTCTACTTGGGAAGTGAGAAAACACACAAGAGGTATTGTGTGACAACCCTCCCTTCTAATTACTGTAATTATGGTCAAATATATGATTAATAATTAATTATCAAGGTTTAAGTGGTTACAATTTATCACATTGTGAAAATATGGGAAAAATTTGAACCTTGATGTTAGGGTCATCACCATACCACCTCAACATGACAAAATTTGCATAAAAGAAATCCTACTACCATAAGGGGTTTATGATTCAACCATCCATCAGTTTCAATACCCAATAACTTCCCATAAGTGTTCCTATATCATCTCTTACCATTACCATTGAAGAAATTGGGGTTTCTAGGCTAAAAGGAGTAGGTTGGAGACTTGCGCCGCTGCCTATACCTTCCCCGTAGCGGCCAAGTTGCTCTCTGGAATCACTGGTCAAATTTCACAAATCTTGCCGCAGCGAGTTGGACCTTCGCCGCGGCCAACCTATGTGGCGCCGCGGCGGAAATGCCTCCTAGAACTACTATTCTCAACTCCCACGATTCTCGCCTCGGCGCAATATATTTACGCCACGGTGAGTTTTGCTTCTGTCCAACCCTTATTTTATTTCCTCGACTCGCATCGTGGCAGGACATAATGCACCGCGGCGAGTTTTGATTCTGTTACCCTCCTGGCAATTTTTCCCACTTCGCGTCGCGGCGAGATTTATCAAGCCGCGGTGCTCCTCGCCACTATCACTCCTTGGGCCAATTTTCTTCCCTTGTGTCGTGGCGGGATTGGTTATGCCGTGGTGCCTTTCGACTCCATCTCTCATTTGGCCGCAGTGAAGCCTTTTTGACAGCGGCGAGACTCCCTCCTGTGACCACATTACCTAAATTTTGCCCCCTACACTCCAATTCTCATCTTAGAAACACTCCAGGTCTACCTACCCTTATTTTATGTGATTCTAATGGTGTTTATCTACCCTATTTACCCATCAATCCGTCCATTACCATTGCAAAACTTAAATACTACTTCCTACTTGCCCAACTTGCTCATATCAACAAATTCATGAATATATGACAGCAAGAACACATGCATTAGTAGCAATTTACATCCCATGCGCATTCCATAGAGATTCCATTCAACAATAGCTTATGTCCACATATGGTAATCCATATCACAATTTTAACAAAACTACATATATTATGCTATAAGTTCATACATTAATATTCAACTATAATGAGACTTAAATCCTTAACGGTTACATTTCAAACAACAAAATATGAACGCCTACACTTGGCAACGTGAATACATGATGATGCTATGTATACTAATAACAAAATTGCATCTCTACTACATAAGCCAGCCTAAGTGTAGCCTCCTCCCATGTGTTGGAGCTCGTGGATTTTCATCTACTTGCTTCCATTTATCCTTACCCCAAGAACCTTCACCTGAAATGTTAATCCCATGAAACGGGGTGAGATATAAATTTCAGTAACCAAGGCAATTCCATCATATATCTAGTTTAATTAGCCTATATGCATGAATCAAAATCAACATCAGAATCATATCCATCATATCAGCAAATGAAACAATTAGCTATCATGATTACTATCCCATACTAGCAATCATATTATCACATGTTAAAGGCCATTAACACCGGGAGAGGCCCATCCATGGCACCTACTCCCTATTGAGCACAACCGGGGCTCTGTGCATCTGGGGTTTGATCATAACCCGGTGCTCGATCAAAGCACATGCACGGGTAGCAGCCACACCATAGCTCCACCATGGACTCACAAGGTCCAATCACAATTCAAAAAATAGCCAACCAATTCATTCAACATTTCAAATCATTCATATGCAGCAACATATGAAATTAAATCAAATATATACATGAAATTGATATAAACCTGGTTACCTCACTTGTAGATAACTTTGCAACAACCACCACAAATCCCAAATTCGGATTAGAGTGTCCTTCACCAGAAAACTCAATATTCCACCCAAAATTCTAAGCAAATTCGTACAGAATTAATACCCATTTTATAACTCAGCTATGGGGGTCTCAAATTAACAAATGAAGCATCAAAATGGAGGGTTTAAACTCACCCAAGGTCAGCCCTAGCCTCAACCTACGAATTTCACCAAGAAAATCCCCAAACACCCACATTTCAGATTTTGGGTAGGATGAAAATGCTCTAAATGAAAAACTAATCAGGCCAAATTAAAGAGAAAGATGATAGGATTAAGTTGTATAACTATTACCTTGGCTAAATCTTGCTCTAAATGTGAGAAAATGCAGAATTCTTGCCCCTAACCCTAGCCTCCTTCTCAACCTCCGAATTTCGCTTCTTGAGTTTTAGCAAATAAGAAAGTGGCTGAAGCATTAGGGTTTAGGTTGGGTTTTAGTTGGGTCAAATATGGGCCATGGGTTGCTCCAAGGTCTAACTTCATTTGGGCTTCAGATTTTAGCTTGTTGGGCTAGTTTTAAAGGTGTTGGGTTACTGAGATTTAATTGGGCCAGACCAAGTTTTAAGAGCCAAAGGTTTTGGGTCTGCACAAAGGTTATTGGGCTTCCATTAGCCTCTCATCATGGCCTCCTACATTAATTTGGGCCTAGATAAAATTTCTCTCCCAATTAAATCTCAAACCCATATTAATAAATTTACCTTTCTAAAATCTCCATTTATTTAACTTGCCTAATTATCCCATATTAATTATTCTTAATTAATCTAATCTGTGATTAACACCTTAATTAATTATGGGATGTTACATATTGGGGAAGCTTCATATTAATTGGGAAATTGTTGATTTTGTCTAAGATTCTTTCAATTAGGTGTTTCTACTCTATTTTCTCTTCAAATTGATGTATTTGTTGATATATTTGCTAAACTTTACTGTGGATTTCAAGCTATGAGTGGCTAAACTCTTGTAAACCTTAGGGATTCTATGAACCTTTGAGCTTTGAAAATAATTTCCTTTTTGATTATGTTGGATTATTGAAGATTTTAGTACTTAATCTGGATTATGGTTTCATTCAAGTGATTGGCCACCTTTAGTTTGATTATGGGTTTTGTAGTCAGCCTATGAAAGAAGGGAATTGCTTATAGACCATTGATTGAGTAACTTAGGATTAGACATAGTCTAATTTGCACTTAAGATAGAAATATACTTAAGGGCCCTAGGTAGTCTAGATAAGGTCTGAGCTTAATTGTATGTTAACTTCTCATTTGAAATATTAAAGAGTTGAGTTGATATATGGGTTTGAATGGATCGAAAAATATTTTTACCTAATTTAGACCTTTGACTCTAAAATTGACATTAAGCCAATTAATTAAAAAGGGAAATGATTTGCTTTGTGTAAAAAGGGGATTAGAATTTCTATGGTGTCTTTAATTACTTATTTTCACTTAGAACCATTTTTATTACTGTTAATTGCACTTGAATTGATTTTCATAAAAATTCACTCATAACTTGATTTGTTTAATTAAAACGAATATGAGAAATCTAATGCCTAATCACTAATAGTATTGATTCTCTGAAGGAATGACCTTGACTCATCACTTACTATTCTTACGATCCGTACACTTGCGGTGCCATTATTCTGGTGTCCATCACCCAGCCATCATCTTCAGTTACTTATATGTAATTAGATTCCTATATATAATCAGGTCATTACATGTAATTTTTATAGTAACGCTTTTGGGCACCATCTTTTTTTTTAGCCCTTTTTTGTCACTTTCAAAAACTTCTAAGCTTATTTCTTTGTATTTTTAACCCTATAAAAATATAAAATTCATCTAATTATTATTTATATTATATTAACAAAGATTAAACAATTTAACAACCTACAGATCTTTTTAAAAAAATACAAAGAAAATGCAATTTATACTCGACTAAAATAAAAATTAACTTAAAACAAAAGAAATAAAACCAAAACTTACTAAATATTAACTTTACTAAAATTTATCAATTTTATATGCCAAAAACATAAAATAAATTCAATATCCATATGATAAATCCTTTAAAATAATAATAATAAAAACATGACAATTTAGGGAATTGTCACTTCTCCTTATCCCTAGGATTTCTTTGCAAGTAAGGTCTGATATGTGATGTGAAGGCTTTAATAAAATTATCTTTGGTATAAAAGGCAAAGAAGCATGGTGTGTGGGGAAGTTAGTTGCTTAGTACAATATTTCCATTGGCAGTTGTTGAAAAATCATTCATTTTACCATGCATATCAAATAGATATGAAAAAACAAAAAACTATAGTTTCTTAGGTAGATACAAAAATGTTGATTGACTAGTTTTTTTGGAGATGTGATATTACTTGACACAACATATTGTACTAACCATTTCAACCACTAGAGAGGAGCAGTGATTTTTAAGGTGATATTGTTATATGATGAAATTGAAAAGTCATTTAAATGGCTTTTTGAAACTTTCCTTAAGGCATACAAACAAAGAAGGCCTTATGTTATATTTATTGATTAGGATCAAACAATGGCAAAAACATTACATAAGGTGATGCCAAAGACTTTGCATGGTTTATACATATGGCATTTGATAGAAAATGGCATCATGCACCTTGGAAACTTGATGAAGGAGGGATCCTATTTTTTGGCAAACTTTAAGATGTGTATCTATGATATCATGGGAAAGAGCAGTTTGTGGTGGCATGGAACAATTTGCTATTAGAATATGATGTTAAAAAAAAAATGGTTGAGCTCAGTTTATAACATGAAAGAAAAATGGACTATTTGTTATGTGAGTAAGGTTTTCTTGTTTGGCATATGGAATACACAACTTAGTGAGAGCATAAATACAAAGACAAGTATGAAGACGGTGGCCTAAGTGGATGAAGCTCACATTTATAGCCACGTAGTTAGAGTAAAAGGCTTCGTGGCTAGGCATAGTCACGTGAAGATTGGGAGGAGCCCTTTAAGTGGGAGAAGAAAGAGGTCCCACGTAGAATAAAATTAAATTAGATGAGGGGTTTACATATGGAAAGGGCCCATAAGCCTAATGTCATAAGGTTTTAAGTCAAGAGATGATGTCAAGCCCACCTATATATTTTTTCACAAAATCTATCAAAAAAGCCTTAATGGATTTCTATGATGTCTGAACTCCCTTGAACCCCAACATAATTTCAATAACATATCTTTTCCTTGCTTTTTTGCAGAGATATGAACATCATTGGATGACTCCCTTATTGTGAATTTGAAATGCTTCTATACTTGGCCTAAAGAGGGAGACATTTCTCCTTAAATCATTATATCATGGGACCCTCTTCGTGAAGTCTAATATTCTTAAAGGCTGTAATCTTTGAAGTTTCCAGGTGTACCCATATCAATTTTCATAATAGCAATCTTAATAACTTAGTAATTTGTAAATTTTTTTTTTAAAAACAAAACTATCATTGGTGTCTACTTGACAAAGTTCTAGAGTCATAATAGTTGTTGAACTTTTTTTTTTCTTTGGGAGGGAGTGGAAGGGTTCTTTTTTAATTAAGTTTTCCTTTTTAATAATATCATAGTACATCTGTATAAAAATAATTATAATTAAACATATAATTGAGTTTGTGTATATTTCTATATTAAAAAGGAGGACCATGTAACTTAAACATTTTTTGGAAAAAGAAAAAATAATTTATCCTAAATTTAAAGAGTTGGTAAATATGTAAATCTTACCTGACCTGATTATTCAAACTTTATTTTGATTGTGGAAATTACGCAATTATTAGAGATTGAAGATTTTGTCTCAAATTTGTCTCAGCTCCAGCATGGAACAATATTGGAGCTAAACGAATTTTCAAGACAAGGGTAAGTTCCCAATAATTTCCCATCACATAGTTGCTTACGTCAGGAATTATAGAAATTTCCTTATGTGGCGATCAGAAGGTTTCGCACCCTTTTCCAGTAATTTCCTCATATGACATACCTGCTTATGTTACGTCAATATTATAGAGATTTTCTTCTCGAATTGACACAGCCTGTCCTGTCAAGTGTCAACAATGAGAAATATATGGTTTTTTCCACAAAACATTCCTTATTTGGCTCCGCAAGTCACTCTCCATGGTGATAAACATGTCTTCCTCAGCACAACTACTATGGCTCGCCCTGTTTCTGATAATAATATCCTTCGAAACTTGCAAGGCAACTGATGGTGAATGTAAGTCTATCAGAAGAAAAGAAAATGGTTCAAAATAATGAACAGATAATTCAAACGGTAGTGTCAAAGACAGGTATCTCCTGAATTGTCTCTTTTCTACACATCAAGATTAGATTAATTACAAGTTAATCGCTTCGCTTGATTAGTAGCCTCCAAAATTTTCAATCTTAAATAACCATATATTGCGCGCTAAGAATCAAGATTGAAGGGATTACAAAGCCGATAACAAATGCTAGTATAGACACAACCACATTGCTTGCCCACTGCGAAGCTTGTGTTGTTGAATGCAAGAAAAGACATAGCACAACTAAAGGCAATTGAAGGCTATAGTATTCTGCAATTCTCAATCAACACGACAAACATCAAATTTTTAAGCACTACAAGACACCACTTAGCTAGCAGCAGAGCTTAATAAATAGCAGAAAGTCACAACTCAACTCTACTTAACCAGCGCCTCAGCTTCATGAATTTTCCCCTTCCTTAACAAAAAATCAATAGTTTCAGCTTTTATTTTTTGACGGATAATTATATTGTTTAGATAAATTTGAGACGAAATTGCTTCATATTAGAGATTGAAGATTTTGTCTCAAAATTGTCGCAGCTCCAGCATGGACCAATGTTGGAGCGAAACGAATTTTCCAGGGAAAGGGTAAGTTCTTAGTAATTTCCCATCACATAGTAGCTTACGTCAAGAATAATAGAAATTTCCTTATGTGACGATCATAAGGTTACCCACCCTTTCCTCTTATGACATACCTGCTTACGTATTATAGATATCCTCTTTGGGAATTGACAGAGTCCTATCAAGTGTCAATAATGAGAAATATATGGTTGTTTCCACAAAACTTTCCTTATTTGGCTCCGCAAGTCACTCTCCATGATGAATGTCATGTCTTCCTCAGCTCAACTACTATTGGTTGCCCTGTTTCTGATAATGATATCCTTCCACACTTGCAAGGCAGCTGATGGTGAATGTAAGTCTATTAGAAGAAAAGAAAGTGCTTCAAAATATTGAGCAGATAATTCAAACAGTAGTCTCAAAGATAGTATCTCCTGAATTGTCTTCTTTCAACTCATCAAGATTAGATTAATTACAAGTTAATCGCTTCGTTTGATTAGTAGCCTCCCAAAATTTTCATTCTCAAATAACCATATATAGGGTGTTAAGAATCAAGATTGAAGGGATTACAAAGCCGATAACAAATGCAAGTAGTATAGACACAACCACATTGCTTGCCCACTGCGAAGCTTGTGTTGTTGAATGCAAGAAAAGACATAGCATAACTAAAGGCAATTGAAGGCTATAGTATTCTGCAATTCTCAATCAACACAACAAACATCAAATTCTTAAGCACTATAAGACACCACTTAGCTAGCAGCAGAGCTTAATAAATAGCAGAAAATCACAACTCAACTCTACCTAACCAGCGCCTCAGCTTCATCAATTTTCCCTTTCCCTAACAATATTAAATGGAGTTTCAGCTTTTATTTTTTGACAGATAATTATATTGTTGTGATAAATTTGAGGCAAAATTGCTTCATATTAGAGATTGAAGATTTTATCTCTAAATTCTGTCACAAAATCAAATTTTGCTTAGTTGTAAGTTTATTAGAGGAAGCTAGTGGTCAGTGTCTAATAAAAGCACTTGTATTGTAGTTTCTTTAGTTGGATATTATTATTTGCGTACAACCTGAACATATTTATTTATTAATTCGTAAAATTTTTTTACCCGCAAAACTTTAAAAGGAAAAACAATCATGCATTGCTAAATTATTGTCACACCCCTCGAATGTAAGTGTGATGGCGTAGAAAACAAATAGTTCCCTTTACATAAATCTACCGGGACTAACATCCTACTCAAAATTTAAAGAACATCTCTAGGTCATAATTTCATATAATAAAACCATGTATAACACTTTTGGATAATCTTTGAATGAAACACATAAATTCCTTTGATACTTTTGTTGAAATTTCGGCAGAGTCTCCTCTGTAATTTATATCTCCCGATATTTCTACAAACTAGCCAGTTAATTCAATACATCCAATAGAAATTTTTGATATTATTCCAGACTATTAAGTAATTTTTAGGGATTGGGGATACCCTATCTATGATTCAGTAGAGTTACACTTAATATTTTTCAAAGCAAAATAGATTACATTCATATGAACAAAATGCACCCACATGAACAACTACGGGCTCACCAAAAGAAATGAACAAAATATTAACTACTAGTAAGCTGCTAACGGTTGACTAGGGTCTGCACTGCTATATGAAAAAAAGAAAATCTAAAAAAAAGTGAGTTTGACACTCAATGAATAAGTAATGCCAACCCTTAATAGTAGGGACAAAGCATGTTAAAAAAAATATATATATAACGCATGAAGCATGCCTTATATAAATCATTTCTTAAAATACACCAGAAGCATCTAAGCAGAACCAATTGAAACAGACGCAGAGCACACAGCTCGCGGAGAAAATAACCACAGACGCAAAGCATTATGCTTGCGAAAATAAAACAAGTCCACGTGTAGTGACCACCCACACGGGGCTAGCAACACCTCTTCTAGCTGGGGTACAGATCATGGTGCACCATGGCTAACAACTACTGCTGTTAGCTATAGAGTTCTGAGCAAATGACCTCTTAAAATAATATGTTTTCTCAAAATAGCATTTTAGACAGAGCACCTTCTGTATAAGTTCAATACCAAAGTTTTCAGATAATTCAAACAGACTTAAATTTGCAAAATTTCATGTTCAAATCAATTTTCAGTAAACATACTATGACAAAGCATTCAAATTCGTAACTCCATAAATAGACTATCAAATTTAAAGCACTGCAAAAAACTTAATAACAAAATGATTAATAATATTTACGCAAGGTCCGCATTACTTACTCACCTTCCAAGATGATACAGAAATTCCCTGCTCACTTCTCAGCTATGACTCAATCTCCTGAATACCCTATAATACCCGTTCACCAGATTTTAGAGTATGAATAACTACAATTTATCTCATATAGAACTTATCTCGCAAGGTCAAAGCATGGATAAGAACGAGCAAGAATAAAATATGCACTTCATATGGCTAAAGATTCCTCTTCCCTACGAATAAGAGAATAGTTATGGTTACCGCTCATAACATCATTAGCCTGGTCTATTTGAACAAAATTCTAGGAAAGAAAGAAAGAAAAAGGAAAATTTAAAACTATGATATTATTATTATTTTTAACTCCCATTGGTATCTATTCTTCATTCCTCTAGCATACTATAGATATGTATATGATTTCAAGTAACTAAATCCACCATCCTCTCCTCAATTTCATGCCTTCCGTAACCCATACAATACACACAATATACATATACAGAGATATAGATATATATATACATATGTCCGTATATGGTAGCAAGGCATTTTTGGATTCTGCATTCAAAGACCGAAATTCACTCAAGGGAGGGAAGAAAACAGAACCATGTCAATCTTGTGCCCTTTCCTCCCTAAATCCACTAAGGAGCTAGAATCAAAAACCAAGAAATAAAGGAAAACTCATACCATACAGGGGCTATCCAACTCAGCAGCAAAACACGCTAGAGGGGAGCTTATTCTGCACAAACGAAAATTGGCAAGTAAGAAGCACAATGGAACTTGGTTTTAGACTAGGAAATTCATGCAGAAAATGGGAGCAACCACTCTATGGGAAGATCGAAATACATTCTAGCATAAAGGAAACTAAGATTACTCCAACCAAACTCATTCTCTTACACGAAATTTTAGTCTGCACAACACTTCCCATTAGCTCGCTTTACACCAGAGAAACATGTTGTAGAACTAAGAAGTAGGGGAGGAAGATGCTATTAAAATGGAACCAGAAGAAGCAACACACAGAGCAGAAACTCTAGACCTGGGGAAAGAACTTATACGGCGTTAATCTACCAGTAAAGCAGCAGCGAAACTCAGCGTATAATAAGAAGAAGGCAAGTAGCAAAAATCGAACCAGAGGAGAGCAAGGTGACGGTGAATAGAAGAGAGAAGGTGCTGCTCTTTTTAATGCAATTTTTGCTACTTCTTCTGACCAAAAAGATGAAAGTAGGTGAGGGTTCTGTGCTGCTGATGTTTGAGTGGCAAAATGACGTAAAACCCTGGCTTAAAGTAGATACAAGAGGGTATATATGGGATAACAGAAAATTACAAAAGAAATAAAAGAATTGATACGTGGCAGCTTCAGGATTCGAATGCAGATTATGGAAAAAGTCAGACTCCCTATATATATATTTTCATGCATGTTTGGTCTTTACAATCTCCCCCCCTAAGAAAAAAATTCGGTCCTCGAATTTGTATATATGTGTACTAACCTTAGTTCTCAAATAGATAAGGGTACTTTGCATGCATTTCACTTTGTATCTCCCACGTAGCCTCCTCTGGTGTATGGTGATGCCATAAGACATTTGCTGACATAATCTCCTTGGAATGCAACTTCTTCATTTGTCTATCTAAGATTGCCACAGGAGTTTCTTCATAAGTTAAACCTTCACCCAAAGAAACTTCTTAATTCTGCAACACGTGCGAGGGATCAGGTAGATACTTCCTTAACATTGAAACATGAAATACTGGGTGAATATTGGATAACTCAGGTGGCAATAATAGCCGAATAATCATACAAGGCTTTAGTAAACCTTTGTGAACTAAGCCTATATAAAAATGTCTAAAATTTTCATGATGTGTTTATCATTAAAGCCAAATAATCATACAAGGCTTTTTCCTGTGGTTTGAAATAGTTTGAGCAAGAAAGAAGGCATGTTGCCTCCGGAGTGGAATGTTGCATGAAGCAATATGGGGTTTCAGTAGAAGAAGCCTATAAAATAATACAAAAGGACATCTTGAACTGGTGAAAGGACATAAACGAAGAATGCCTCAAACCACTTGCTATCCCAAAGCCTGTCATTGATTGTGTCCTTAACTTGGCTCGTGTCACTGAAGTTGCATATGCGGACTTTAAGGATAGAGTAATAAATCCAGAGTTGTTCAAAGAACAGGTTATCACAGTGCTTGTGGATCCCATAGCCATTGAGCAACACCAGTAACTATTTTGAACCTCCTGTACTGGTTTGGTAATTATAAAGTTGCGATCATGACGGCAATCTTGATTTGTGATATATGGAATAATAAATGTTACCATACCCAGTAAGCATGGAGGGATATATGCAAATCTATGTATAAAAATTACTCATGTGGGGTAGTGCAAGTTATTTTATTTTGTATGAAATGATCAATGTGTGTAATTAAGGTGTGACAAAAGTTGTTGTTCTGGTTTTTGTACTTGCTTATGTAGTTTTAATAAAATGACTTTTTACTATGAAAGCCTCGTGACTAAAACCTTATTTTGGTTGAGTTTATCTCAATTTGTTCTCTCATAGACATTTTTACTTTTTATTTAGTCTCTTAGATATTAAACCATTATGATTTATGTCTTATTGTTACTATGATATTTAAATTTAAAATAGTGTGACTAATTTTTAACTAACTTCCACCAAGATCACATCAGATTAAATCCTAATAATTACACCTTGGGAAAATGAATAAGGTTATAGTATTTTTTTCACAGAAAAATTTGTAAACACACTTAAATTAACAATAACAATAGCTAAACCTAGAATTAAACAAATTAATAATACTAACTTAGAGAACTTAAAAGCTCTTAGTAAAAATCAACAAAGCACAAAAGTAGATTTTTGCACCTTTACTCAAGTACAAAACATAACAAACTTATGCAGTGGTAGTAAATGTGATGCAAGACAGAATTTAAGAGTTAAGAAAGGAAAATGAACATAAGAATTTATCTTGGTTCAGTCCAATAATGATCTACAATACTAAGGTTTTCCTCTACTCAACTAAGATGGATTACAAGTAGGTTTTCACTTGCTCACCAATAATGACAAGCTTTTCCCATGCTTACCTTGAACATATTACAAGAAGGTTTTCTATCGTTTATCATCTACAACATTGCAAGTTTCATGAACTCACACTACCTAATCTATGATCTAGTCCTAAAATTGCTTTACCAAGTTCATTTAGGTTACGAAATCATCCAATTGTTTCGACACACTTAGAAGCATGAAAATCAAAGATTGAATAAGTAAATCATACCATTACTTGCAAGTAAAAAGAGTAGTTTAAACCTATTACATGCTATGATTCATCATAATTCCAAATCAACAAACTTAACTCATAAATAATAGCATTAACAACATTGTAAATAGAGCATACATCAAATGGGTCTAAAAATGTAAGGAAAAGAAAGGAAAGAAGAGAAATGCAAAATCAATCGGTGAATTTCCTCTAAAATCAAGCTACTTCTATGGCATGAAGCTTTCCCCAAGCTCCTTTTTGCACCTAAAAGCTTAAAATGATGGCCTCCTTCAAGAATGCTAAAGCCCGCATTAAAAATGCTCAAAATATGAAGTTAAAATGCTCCTATAATAAGCTTGCTTGGGCACCACAATGCTGTCCATTCTATGCAATAGGGAAAAATTCTATTTTTCTAAGCACCATAGTGCTCAAATCCACCATTGCAGCGCTAGAATTGTTTTTTATATCGATTTTTACTTTCAACAACAATTTCGTGCCCTTTCTAGCAACACTTCTCAACTTTTGTTATTATAAACTCTAAACTTTTCTAAGCTCTGTTTCTATATATTTCTAACCTAATCCTACAAAAATATAAAAATTCATCTAATTACTATTTACAATCTATTAACAAAGATTAAACAATTTAACAACCTAAAATATAATAAAAGCACAAAACATATCTTATACTCAACTAAAACAAAAATTAACTCAAAACTAATGAAATAAAGCTAAAACTAAATTGTCTTTGAACTAAAATTTATTAATTTTATATATCAAAGGTACTTCAAAAATGATAGAAAATACATGATAAATTGAGGACTTATTGACTACCAAAAAATTGTATTTAGCGAGGGACAATCCCTTTCTAAACTAACTTAGCAACAAATTTATAAGGGAATAGGTCCCTCATTAAATTCCAATTGGTAATGTAATAACCCAAAATCTAAGAGATGGAAAAATAGTGGCAATTAGGTTATGAATTTAAATGAAAAGGGTTATGACTCTAAAATTAGGAAATTTTCACATGATAACAACAATAATAGAACAAAGTAATTAGGATATATTAAATTAGACTATGGGTATATTTATCTTAAAAAAAATTTAGAATTAAACTCATTTGGCTTACAAGTTGAATTTTAGCTAAACATCTTTTTTTTTTATCTCATTTTAATTATATTTTTCTTTTCTAAAAATTATCAGTATCCCATTGGAAAGATCTAACCAAAAATAATTAGTTGGACTTATGCCTTGACCTTTACTTCTACCTAAAATCTCTATCTTGTCATTGAAACATTAGTATTAGGAGGAGTGAACTAGAGTTCATTCCATTTCAAGTGTATTGTCATTCTTCTTTTAAGATAAAGGGAGGCGTGTTTTGTGATTGTCCCCATGTTTTTTCCTTCTCCACACCTCATTTCTACCATGGGTCCCTCGCCAGGTGAAAATATCAAAGTTTTGTGTTATATCCTTTTCCATTAAGGCCACGTTAAGTACATAGAAAGAATTTTCATGGGAATGTGTTGCTTTCTAGCAAGTATATGTATTGTAATAATAATGCAAGGATGAATAAAGTGTTGTTCCCATGAGGATTTGTCACTAAGATAATTGTAAATTACTAAAATTATGCATCTTAATTTATATCAAGTCAACAATAAAGGTAATAGGAAATTAAATTAAATTAAATAGATAAAAATAATAAAATAAAGGAGAAACCTTATTCTAGATGAAATTGTAAAACAAAAGAATTTGAAATTATGATTCTCCCTAGCATTTCATATGAATTAATTACCTTTCTTCATCTTACTCTTAATGTCATTAGTAACCTTGGACTTTAATTTACCTACAAGCATCATTCAAATTGCCTATAGGCATTCCTTTAACCAATCCATGACTCCTTTTGCAATTAATTTAGAGGCTTAATCAAAAATAAATCCTAATATGGCTATGTGAGGTTGGTAAGTATATTTATATCCTATAAGAGTGAATCTATCCACTCAACATTACAAGTTTCATAAACACATACTACCCAATCTATGGTCTAATTCTAAAATCTCTTTTCCAAGTTCATTTAGATTATCCAGATAATCTAATGGTTGCCACACGTTTAAGCACAATGATGAAGTAAATAAATCTCACTATTAATTGTAAATAAATAGATAATTACAACATATTACAAGTTAGAGTTCATCACAATCGCAAATTAACTGGTTTAGATCTTAAAAATAAGAATAAACAACAATAATAATAGAGCATAAACTAAATGGTAAAAAAAATACAAGAAAAAGTTGCAAGGGGAAGAAAAGAAAAATTGATTTAATAGTTGAATCTTCTTCAAACTCAAGCTTCTCCCATAACAAATGAAACTCTAAACTCTTTCTTTTCCTCTCCAAAATGTTCAAACATTGCAATTTCTTATGAAGAAATGGTGAAACCTTCCTATAACTCTAAAAAACATAACTAAAAATGGTGCATTTTGCCTTTTTTGGAAATGGCAACGCAACATGCTGAATTTTTTTTCTATAGTACTCAAGAGTGCTACGGTATGAAATTTTACACATTGGCATTTTGGTTTTGTGATTGGGCATCACAGTTTTACATTTTTTATAGTAATGTTTTTTAGCCCTTTCTTTTAGCTTTTTTCTTTTCTTCCCCTTTCTTTTAGCTTTTTCTAAGAAAATCTTCTCAACATTTGTTGCTTTGTATTCTAAAACTTTTAAAGTTGTTTCTTTGTATTTTTAATCTTACAAAAATATAAAATTCATCTAATTACTATTTATAATCAATTAAGAAATATTAAACAATTTAACAATATAAAAATCTAAATAAAAATACAAAACACAAATTATATTCAATTAAGTAAAAATTAACTCAAAATTAAAGAAATAAAACAAAAGCTTACTAACTATTAACTTAACTAAAGTTTATTAATTTTATATACAAAACATATAAAATAAAATATTTTGATAAGTCCCTTTAAATAATAAGAAAATCATGATAATTTAAGGACTTATTAAAATGACAATGGGAGGAGGAATCATAATAGAGTGGAATCTCGTTGTTAAAATCATATTTGGTATGTGTTTCTTGTTTGAAAGCATACATAAAACTATACATATCACAATAGTAATAGAGTAATAAATAAAGTATCATTTCCATGAAAATTTGTCACTAAAGTAATTGTTATGTACTAAAATTATGTACCTTAATTTAAATCAAGCCAATAATAAAAAGTGAGATTAATTTGTATGTAAGATTGAGATATACCTACCAACCTCATATAGCCATATTGGGACCTATTTTTTTATTAAGTCTCTCAATTAATTACATAAAGAATTATGCATTGTTTAGGAAAATGCCTATAGGTAATTTGAAACGTGCTTGTATGTAAATTAGAGACCTAGGTTAGCAAATATTAACATTAAGAGTAAGGTGAAAAGAGAAAATTAATTTTATATAAAATACTAGAAGGAATCATAATCCCAAACTTTTTGCTTTCTAATTTAATCTAGAATGATATCTATCGTGTATTTTTTAATTTTTATATCTTTAGTTTAGTTTAATTTTTTATCACTTTTTCTTGTTGGCTTAATTTAAATTAAAGTATATAATTTTAGTACTTAGTAATTATTTTAGTGAGAAATTTTCATAGGAATAATACTTCATACTTTATTCATCACTAAGTTTTTGTTAATATTAATAACAAGCTTACTTGATTTGAACTTAAGCCTTGTACAATTTGTTTCTTTTTAAGTGATTGAGTTTTTAGTTTGCATTTTGTTTATGTGTTAGTGTTGTTGATATTTGTGCTTCATTTTTGCTCTTGTTATTTTTGTTTTCCATTATGGAATACCTATGGGTGGCAAAAAGGGCAACTAATATGTATGAATATGATATCTTGATCAAACTGGCTGAATTTGATAGGAGATTTGATAATGTTGATTTGCACATTAGTTTTCTTGCTCATCTTAGTGACCCTCAATATTCATTCACAAATTATGATATTGTTAGAGAATGTCACTTTAAAAGTAGTGCTTATATAATTTAGAAGTTGCTTAGTTGGAGGATGACCACAACAGGAATCTAGATAATTTTTACCCTAACATTTATATTCCTAATTGAAGTCGAGCAAATTTTTTTTTAAAAAAATCAATATATGCCATATACCCTTCCTAACCTCCAAATTTTCAAGCACAAAATGAAATCCCTATTCAAGAGCCTAACCTTAACTTGGAAGAAATGATTAGATATTATATGGCCAAGCAAGATGCTGCTATGGACAAGCAAGATGACATACTTATAAACTTGAAAACTTAAATAGGTAGACTAGCCAATATTATCTCTAATAGGACACAAGAGAATCTTCCAAATGATATGGAAACTACTCCTAATGTAATATCCAATTTTCTAAAATTGAACAAAAATTGATCAGATTATAAAAGGAGACCCTAAAATGAAATGAAATAAGGCAAGATAAAGCTAGATTAATAAACAAAGCATCAAGTAAGAAGGGTAAAGAACCATAAGTGACTTGAAATCAAAGCCAACATAGCTAAATGGCTTAATATAAAACTTAGTGACAAAAAATGTAATTTTGGGTAACTTTTTAGAAATTTAAACAAATAATTTTTAAATGATAAAATTGAGCCTACTGGGGTTCTCAGGGCCTCGAAAACCTATAGAAACTATTAGAATGGTTAAAATACTTTCGATGTGCGATTTAGGCAAAAGATTGACCAAAACTTTAATTGGATGATTTGGGATAGTTTCAAACCCCATAAAATTGAAATAAAATGTTTTTAATAAGCCAGAGGATTTAAATTTTCATATAAAAAAGACGATTTTAAAAAAAGAGCTAAAACAAGCTCAAAAGGAAAAATTAAAGTATAGTGGCAAAGTTGTAATTTTGAAAAAAGTTTAAACCACCACCTTTTCTTTGTATAACACATAAGCCACCTACCTTCTTCATTTAGAACTGATATTCCAACCTTGAACTAGACTACAAATGGTGTGAAAAATGGGAAAGGAGAGAGAAAGGAAACACAAGCTGGAAAGGTATAAAAATGACATTTTTTTGGTGTTCTTCCCCTCACAAATCTGATTTCTCTCTTTAAGAGCTTTCTTTTGATGGTTTTATTTCTTTGAAAGGACCATCTTTGTGGCTAGTATGTTGCAGGAAGGAAGGAGTTTGAAGAAAGCTAGCTAACTACAAAATTCTTCATCATATAAGGAAGTTATCAAGGTATGAAACCATGCAAGATTTTTGCAATTCCTTGCTTTTCCTTTGCTTGATCAGTTCGACTAGCCTAAGAACATTAGGAAGGGAGTTGGTTTTTTATGAAATTAAGATGGAAACAAGAGTTTTGGAGTGTAGAGATTAAGATGAAACTAATAGAAACCAAAAGAAAGCTATAGATTTCCAATTTTAATACTTATGGTTTTAAGTGTACCTAGGGAAATTGGAAGCCTTAAAAGGATAATTTAGATCATATGATTGAGTTAAGAAGAGGCTAAAATACTCCTATAGGTGCTAAATTCCTTAGAAAAGTAAGCAAAACTTCATGGAGGCCATATATGTGAGGATTTTGGCCAAGCCATAGGAGAAGCACCTAGGAAGTGTTTCTTTGAGTCTTAATGGATTTAGAGACTTATGTATAATGCATAAAGAATTATAGAAGCGTTGGATTGAATTTAGGATCCTTAGAATGAAAGTCGATATTTTAAGGCCCTAAAAGAGGCTAATGAAACAAGTTAGCTCTAAACCCTTCTAATCAAGTATGTAATGGGTTAAATGAGTTTCCTAAGAGATACAAGACTTGTAGAAATCAAGAGATTGGAGCTTAGAGAGCAAGAGCCAAGGGTAGCTTCATTATAGGCCTAAAAATAGCTTTATGTACCATATGGAGCTCTAATGAGACTAAGTAAGAATCATGAATTTTGAATGAGTTCTATTAGATTAATTTGTCCTGAAATTGACATATGTAGGTCATGATAAACCAAACTCCCTTACTTGTGGATGTCAAGCCAAAGAAAGTAAAGAGAAAAGCTCATTTTAAGGGTTAGTGGTGGATTCAAGATTCTAAAATTATAAGATAGCTTTCTCTCCACTTCTTGCATACAATTGAGTGCTTGAATGAGTGGATATGCTTGTGTGTGTAGTTGCTTGATACTTTCATGAAGTATGACCCATTATATTTTCATATGAGTTTTATGGGCACCTTATGTTTATGAAAAGTTTATATGATGGCTCCTAACTCCCTAAGACATAGAATTGAGTGTAGTAGCTCTTCCTTGGCCTCGAGTGGAGATTGGTAGAGCTTAACTAGTTTTATGATGTTGCATGGCTAGAAATGAATGAGTTTTCATGTTATATGATATATATAGTTTATATGATGCATGTGCATAGCATTCTTGCACCATATACATTGCATTCACTCATAACATTCTTATGTGCATTGAATTGGATGAGATTATGCTATTGAGATTCTCCTTGAATCTCATCCCAGTGCTCCCACAAAAATTTTCAAGTTGCTCAAATAAAGAGAAAGAGGTTGAGAGGCATTAGACTATAGAAATTGATGTATTATGAAGCTTGTAATGCAAAAAGTCCAACTTTTGGCAAGTGTATATATATAACTTGAATGATGGTTATATATATATGTATGAATGATGGTTACTTAAGTATTTAATTATGTTTATGAATGGAACCAAGTATTTGAGTATGAGAATATGTATGTTAGTTGGGTGAATATATAATTTGGCAATGAATAACTAAGATGATGCATGGAATGTTATTGAAAAGCATGTGGTAGTTAGGTGCCAAAGGGTCAAGTTTTAACCCAAGTCCTTTGGTATGATATGGAATAGTTAGGAATGCCATTTAGGATGATTAAAACTAGCTCCAAATGGAAGAATTCCATTTGGATACTAAATGACCCAAAAGGATACTAAGGTTAGACATAAAAAGACCCTAAACAACCTCTATATCCAAAATGGCCCAGATGACTTAGTTGGAGCCTAAGATTTGGCATGCATATAGACCCTTAAGAGAGTTTTCTAATAAGCAAAAACCATAATTTTTGGAGGTCCACATAATATTCCATGAATTTCCAAAGTTCCAAAAATTATGTAAAATAGTCCTTGGTATTGTTTATATGGTAGTTCTGGTTTTTAGTGGATTTGAAGTATCAAATGAATGCCAATACTCATGAAATTTTGTAGACATATAGCTGGCATTACAAGCTTTCTAAGGCCACTAAGTTTGTGTAAAAAAAAAAGCTGTATAAAAGAAGTTATGAATTTTGGAAATTAAGGGTTTGATTATGTTTGAGTATTGTGGTAGCCACTAATATGTAAGCTTTTTTGTGGGCCAAATGAGCTTAGATGCTCTTGAAATTTTTATAGCACATAGGTCTCATTCAAGCTTTCCATGGTCACTAAAATGACTTAAAATGGAGTTATGTAGTCTAGGATATGGAATTTTAAAACTTAGATCTATCATATGCCCTCCTTTTTGCAATAGGTTATTCTTCCATTATTTTTGGTAAGGCAAATGAACTCAATTTCAGCCAGAATTTTTATAGCATTTAGTTCACATTCTAAAATTTCTATAGAGACTAAGTTTGCATGATTTGGACTTGTATAGCTCAAGTTATGAATCTTCAAAATTAGTGCAAATATTTGGCCACTATGTCAATTTCAAGTTTTTGATCCCTCTAAGAGGTTCCTTGAGCCAAACATGTTAAAATGAGTATGAACAAAATTGTATATGATGAAAATGAATCAAGAAAAATAGATAAATAAATTCAGACCCCTGTAGCTCAAAATGACCTGTAAGAGGCCCGATTTAGGTGTGAAAAGTCATGAATGGATGTGAAGTTTTGCTTGAAACTCCATAATTGATATACATGAGTTAGTTAGATAAGTTGTAGAGAGTAAGCGGCATCAAACCTTGTCAATACAAGAGCTAAAATAATATTTTGTCAATAAGGTCGAGGATCTTATCGACAATATCTTGTATTCTACAATGTGAAATCCGAGACCTTATCAACAAGGTTTTCTAATAGTAAGTATAAGGTTTTCTGATGTGGTAAGTTATAGCATATAGTATGTGATAGTGTGACACCTAGAATTGAAGTTGAGCATCATTGCAAGGATATTACCTTGAGAAGTGAAAATGAGTTGCTAGAGCTTTCAAAAGAAAATGAAGCAGAACATGAGCAAAGAGTGGAGGAAAGGAGGAGTATTATTGAGTTAGAAGACCAAGAGGTAGCCTTCCAATTGGCCATGGTAGGGCAACCTCTTGATGAGCCAGAAAAATATTGCAATACTAGGGTTCAAGAGGATAATGAAAAGAATCACTAGATGAATCCTCCAATAGAATCCTTGGTTCCTACTAAAGAGAACCAAAAAGATTTTACATTGTGTTTAAAGCTTGCTCCCAAAACTGTCCAAGAAGTATTTAAATTAGAGTTTCCAACCATGTCAACCAAAGCATGTGCTCCAATGAGACCTTTGCTTAAGGAGTCACATGCTTTCAAATGGAAGAAGCACCCAATGCAACTAACGCTTGCTTACCCAAGGAAGAAGGGAAACAAGGCAATTATCATTTTTGATATAGGTTCAGCTATAAAGTTACGCTAAGGACTCTAAACATTTCTTGAGATGCAACCCAAGCTTTCTATTTATAATTTTGTTTAGCAATAATTGTGTTTTCTTTATATTTTATTTCTTAAATATACAACAAAAATTTAGTAGGTGTCAGTTCTCTATTTGCAATTGATGTTACTATTTTTTGATTGAATACCAATAGGTGATGCATTGTTTACCTACTAAATATCAATGAGTAAAAAATATTAAAGATAAAAAATCTGACAAATGGTGGTGACTAATTTTTTAGTTAGAAATAATATATTTCCAATTGACTTGTGAAAATTTCAAACTGAATATTTAGATGGAATTTAATGTTTTTGTTGTAGTGTCCTAATCCATGACCTTAACATAGGAATATGATAACAAGATGTTGGGCTCAGTGCCGTATACCTTGGATAAATGACTAGAATAACAAAACCTATAAGGGAAGTTATTGGTGAATCAATTGTTGAACAACTTTCTAGTCTAGACTATATTTCTAACATTATTTGTAGGCTTTCTTAGCTTCTAAGCAAATCTTGCTACGGAATATACAGCATGACGAAGCCTGACATTGCCCCCAACAATAGTTGGATCATTAGAATGATGACAACATCTCGAAGAGGGAGAGGGAGATGATGAAGAAAAGGATTTAAATGGGGATACACTACGAAAAAAAGAGAGGCATTTTTTGTATTGGTTATATAGCAACAATTGTGACAACCACTGCTAAAGCATTAAATAATTGTTGTTTAGACAATCACTGTTATTTAGTAGTAGTTGTCCCAATAACAATAGCGAAATAATAGCAATTATTTACAATTGCTGCTATTTAGCAGTGATTTTCCTAAATTACTATTAAATAACTTAATCCCCCCCTCCAAAAAACGACTAGACCCCTATTTTTGTGAATTTTTCACACCCTCTATCACAGTGCCAAAGCTTTCCCTACTAGTCACCTCTCCAGCATTGTTCAACCTTGTCATCGATCAAAAGCCGCCGTTCACTCCAACCAAGGCGTTGCTGATCTGCCGTCCTATCCACCGATCTACCACTCTTTTAGCATTATGTTATTCTCCACCATTTTCAAGATTTTTTAGGTATTTTTTATGTTCTTCTATTTTTTTTAAGATCTATTGGGTGATTTTTATGTCAAAGATTGTTGGGTTGTGTTGGTATCCTTGATTATTGTCGTTTTCTATTCTTGGCTATTTGAGTAACATTGTGAAATTTTATATTTTCACTGATAAAATAAACTTGTAGGGCCCTTATCCTCTCTTAGGGTAATTTGAGTAATTTTTGTTGGCAGTTTCTAGATCTCTTTTTATAAAATAATGTTATTTGTGAAATTATTTTTCTGTTTTTAATAGATTATTTGGTTTCATTGAATAAAAGTTTAAGAAAAATAGCAATCATTCATCTTGATTTTTCATTTGCCCATAACTTTAATGTTCCCAATTTATCAATAATTGCCATTTATGCGTGATACATACATTGCTCTTTACTAGAGCACTGGTTTTTCTTTATCACTTCACTCAATTCTAATTTTATTTCATAAAAAGAAAAATTATTTTCATTCTTAGACCAACTAATTAGAACAGTAGCACCTATAGGAAGAAGCATAAAAAACTTTTTGCATGCATGGTTTAATAAAAGGAAAAGCATTTATATATGTCAACTCACTTAAATTTCAATTTTAATTCAAACTATATATGAAAGAAATAATTGTTATTTTTTATACGTTGATAAGACGTTGTAATTATCAAGTATAAAAATAAAAGTCTGAATTTTAAATAAAGTCAATTGAACTAATATATTTTACCATCAATCAAGGTGGCCACTAGCCAATACTACACGGGATTAATAGCTTTAGTTTATAATTTGGATTGATATTGAAACTTGAAAGCTTATTCTGCTAATCTTGTTAAAGAAATATGTGACTGACAAGTATGTATGCGTGTGATTTATAATTTAAAAGAGATGCAAGAGAAATTTTATATAATTTAATTTATAAATTGACAACGTGACTATCAACATAACTATAATTGAATTGAAAATTAATTGTAAAAAGTTCAAGCCATAATTTATTTGATCGCTCTTTGTAAATTATCTGTATAAATTAATTTTATTTTTTTAATAGCATTGAAAATTTCAAAACGTTGATAGAGGAATTGGCCATTTAGTGTAATTGATTTAGGAACGTGAATAATTTGGTTTGTATAAATTAATTTGACCATTCATTGGGAAAAAAAATTCAAATCATAATTAATTGGACCATTTTTTGCAATTAATTGGAAAGAATTATATGATTTATCTAATTATTTGTAATTAACCGCATTAATTCACCATCATCAGTGCATAATTCATTATTTGTTTCTGGAAGTAAAGATCACGGAGTGCTACGCCTAGACGATTGCTCCGCCGCCAGTTCTGATTGCTTAATAAATGCGTTTGTCAATTTCATGAGTTCGAAACTTTCTATCTGGCCCTTAAATGATGCTTTCGTCTAACTCTCATTGCTTTTAAAATTTTAAGATTTAGAATTGTATGATTTGTCTTATTCTTCGTAAGCAATTATATCAATTCACGAATAATTTTTAATTTGACAATTCTTATGTATGTGAATTTTTAAATAAATTCACCATAAGTTTAAAATTGATGAATTGATTTGCGATCAATTAATTTTTACCAGATTCTTGTTCTATTCCCTTGATTGCTGCTTCAATGCTTGATTGCTTTGTCTAATTTGCAAGCAATTATGTGTGAGTGAAATTTTCACAAACAATTAATTAGTGCTTAATTACTTCTAATTTCTAAGCTGTAGACGTTTTACAGCTTTTCACAACGTTGGAATCAAATAGCCAACATGATAAAATAAAATTATTTTGTTACGGTATATTGAAATCAATAGCCAGTATGACAGTCTCATCCAAACATAATTCTATATTGGGATCAAATAACCAACATGATAATTTAATTTTTATATGTTCCGAATGACATTTTATATTTTCATTTAGGTACTTGATCAAAGGAATGGGCATCAACCAAGTATGCCAAATTATTCTCCACCCTCTTTTAATTAAGAAAATCATGAGTAGATTTAGGACTTACCAAATGACTTGTAAGAACTTTTATTAAATAATACATTTAGAACATACCTATTAACTTGTAGGACTTTTGTCTACATGATATTATTATTGCACGCATTAGAGTTAAATTTTAATTTTAATAACAATTTAATTTTCATCTAATTATAATTTAAAATTTATATTGATTGGGATTGTTATGTATAAGTCATTTTTAGTTATATTTATATATAGGGTCAAATATCATAACTATATTTTTAAAAAATTAGTAGCAGTTGTAGGCACCACTATATATCATCACGCAAATAGTGACAATTGGACATCAACTGTTGCTAAATACATGTTAAATTTAGCTTTGGTTGTAACACAACCATTGCTAAATTTGATTATTTTTGCAATGATTGCTCAATTGTCGCAATGGACTTATTGTGATCATTGTTCCCATGGTTAACAATGATTTTTGTAACTGCTACAAAAGTTTTAGTAACAGTTCATTGTAGGAGTCATCACAAAATATTCAAACATTATATACCATACAAGAAACATTATAATTGCTCTTGTCACTATAACAACTGGCTTTCTAACTGAACTGGAACCAGTATGTTAATAAAAGAGCACCGTAAATTAAGGCCAAATAAGGGTAAAATATTAATCAGCATATCAAGAAACAGCGATAGGAAGTCATACTCAGAAAGAAAACAAAGCTAAAATAGCGAAACAAGTAAAAGAAAAATTGTAATTTTGAGAAAATTTTAAGAAACTTAAGGAAAAGAGTTTTAAAGCCTAAAATTAAGGTTACTAGGGTTTTCAAAGGTCCTGAAAACTATAAAAATAATCAAAATCAGCTAAGGCCTTTCCAAGATGCTAAAATGATTAAATAGTACCGAAATTTTAGACAAAGCTAGTTTTCATCATTTTAAGCCCTTCAAATCCCAAATTTAATGTTTTTATGTGAAAGAGCACCCAAAAATTTGTAAGAAGTTTTCAGATCTTGAAAAGCCTAGAAAATGAGTCGAAAATGAGCAAATAGGCACGTAGGGGGCAAAACGGTCATTTTGAAAATTATAAAAGAGGCTTCTTAAGTAAAATTACACCTTATCATCTTCTCCAAGCTTCCATTTTTAGAATTTTAGACTAGCCATGGCGTGATGTTAAGGGAAAAGAGAGAGAAGAAGTTTAAGCTCCCGTTTAGGTAAGTAAACAATCTCATTTCATCCGTGCTGGTTAGAAAAATTGTTCCTCTCTCTAAGAGCTCTCTAATGATGGTTTTCTTTTCTTAAAAACTTGAAGATTCAGATCTGACTCAAGACAGAAAGGAACTCTTTTCAAGAAACCAATCGTTGAAAAATAATCTAAGCGAATAGAGCTTCGTTTTAAGGTAAGATTTTACTTGAAATACTTGCAAAATCTTGCATTTCTAAGCCATTTAAGCTTCAGCCTAGAGAGAGAAAATGAGGAGGAGAGTCTTTCTTGATTTGTTCTTGATGGAACCAAGGGTTTTAGCATGCAAGGATTCCATATCTAACATTAGTTTTCCTTGAATCATGAAAAGACGCAATTTAGACCACGGTTGTGTAATAGTTTGGCCTCGGCTTCTTTAATAGCTAACCATGTTATTTTCCATTCCTAATTAGTTTATTTAGATGTTATTTGATGCAAGGAAAAAGAATCTAAACTTAGAATTGATTGAAACTTTGAAATGTGAAAGTTAGGGTTTTATGGTTCTATATTCAGCTAAAAGTAACTTCAAGGGGTTAGGAAGTTGTTCAATGGATTCTTGGACTATGGATAGTCTTAAAATGATATAAGAAAAATAGTGGAAGCATTCAATTGAATTTAGAAACTAGATTTTGGAAGTTGGAAATTTATGGTTCAAGAAAGAGCATTATGGAAACAATTAACTTTAGGCTTGTGCAACCAAGCTTGTAATACTCCTTATCAATCATAATATGGCTATATGAATCATGAATGACAAGATTTTGAAGCCTTGTAGTAGAATTCTTGAAATTTCCCCTTGAGGCTTAAGGTTACATAATGTATTCCATATGTTAAAAAGTGAAAATACCAAATGAATAATAACTATGAAATTTGTAGTTTGAATTATGAATTTTTGAAGCATAGGTTGGCTTAGGATTTGAGCTTATTGGAACCCCTAACTTAAATCCTAAGTGTTGAACCAACTATGGGAAGCTAGAATCAAAAAGAGATTTCAAACAATTAGGCCCTTGAATATAGTCAAAATTGAGTATTTTAGAGGGCATATTTACCATTTACTAAGCAAGTGTCCTGAAAGTATGTAAAAAGGAAGTTTTAACTGCACTTAAGTGGCCTAAAACATAAATAAAAGCTATAGAGGCTTAAGAGAAATAGTTATGAGCATTATATGTTGATAATATGCTTATGTATTATTTTAGGACAAACTAGTGAGGCTCCACCTCGTTGTAAGTGTAGAGCTAAGAAAGAAAAAGAAATGAAGCTAGAAATAGAACGGAGAAATTAGAGATTTTTATTGGCATTTTACCACCTATTCAAAGTAGCTTACTCTTCCCTATCTAGTTATATGCAAACTTGTTTGAGTTTGATATGCAATGTATTGTATTGTATTGGTTGTTCATGATAGTATATGATATATTGCATTGCATCAGTTATATGGCATGTTTTGCATGTTATGTTTAATGAGCTAAGGCTAAGAGATAAAGAAGGGTAATGGGAATGAGTGCAATAGTTCTTTTAAGCCCAAGAGAAAAGCCTAAGCTTAGTTGAGTTTCATGGCTATGATTGAGTATATTTCATACATGTAAAGCATTTATGTTAGTTTTAGATGACTGTGCATACTTGCATTGTTCTTGTTTGACTGTCTCATGCTCCTTATGGGTTTTTTGAGTATAGCTACTAAACTTCTCCCAAATCTCACCCCTATCTCTATTTTCCCATTAATTAGTTCCAAGTGGAAGTTCTAGTGCTAACAAAAGGAAAAAAGAAGGAATGATGTTCGGATTTACATAAGTATGTGAATGTTTTGTATCAAATTTTGATGTACTTTACAAAGAATATAAATGGATTATATTTAACTTCATCATGTTGTATTATGTATACTAATATCCTATAAAAAGTGATGTATAACTTTAGCCTGAGTTATTTCATTACAATTGATGTTCTATGCCCAGGTTATGGTATATAACTATGATATTATCTGTATTTTTCGATGTCTGTGAGATTGGGTTGTATTATGAACATTTGAATGGTCTGGATGGTTAATTTTATAAGGGGAAACTCTGTCAGATTTTCCCTAGAATATTGTGTTGTTTTACTTCTAATAGTCTGATTGTTTGGACATGGAATTTATGAAAAAGGCAAATATATGATTTCAGAAATTTTGGATTTAATATATTTTTTTATTCATCAGCAAATGGTCTTACTATTGAACCATAATAGTTAAATTATAGCTAGATACCTAAGGTGTTACATTTTTAGTATTAGAGCAATGGTTTGAGCAATGATACTTCATGATGGATAAAATAGTATATCTTGTTTAGAAAACCTTATATATGTGCTTTGATGAGGAATATTGGATGATTTAGATATTTATGATACCTATGGAATATGTGTTGAAACCTTTGATTTTACATATGGTAACAATAAAGAGAGGTAGAGGTGGACCATCTTGGGTGCTAGCAAGACAAGAACCAAAAGATCCTATAGCCAGAACTCTATAAGAGATTGTATAATGCCTGGACCGACAACAAGCAATGTTGTTGCAACAACAAAAGGTGATCCACTAAGTTCAAAAGACCCTAAGAAAGAGAGAAGGTGAAAGAGAAAGCACCCATTAGATGCAGCATCCACCGATACCTATTAGGAGGTTCCTTTGTAATATCCTATGATTTAGAAATTCAAAGAAATTCTTGAAAGGGTGGAATGAATTACTTATGTGGGGTCATGAACCTAGCAAAGGCCAATAAGAATTACGAAAAATCAAAATCAAAATTGTTTGGTTAATGAATGAAGACCCCAAAATAAAGTGAATTGAGGCTAACTAAGGGTAGAATGTTAATTAGAACACTTGAAAATGTGGGTAAGAGCCTAAAGATAGCCCGAAATAGAAGCTAAAATAACAAAACAAAGGAATAAAAAATGTAGTGGAAAAATTATAATTTTGGGAAACATTTTGAAAACTCAAAAAAGGGATCTTTAAATGAAAAAATTGGGTTCCCTAAGGTTCTTAAAGGTCTTAAAAACTATAAGAACCCTAGAATAATTAAAACCCCTCTGGTATGCGATTTTGGTCATCAGTTGACCAAAGCTTTAACCAAACAGTTTAGTAAGATTTTAAATCTAATTTAGGTAAAATCAAAGGTATTTTATGAATTAGAGGACCTAAATTTTATGATAGACAAGATGGCTTTTAAAAAGGAGTTGAAATGAGTTCAAATGGAGAAAACCAAGATGAGAGACTAAATTGGAATTTTGAAAAATGTTATAATGACACCTCCCATTCTTATATATCTTGTCCCACTTCTCCCACACCTCATAACTGACTTCCATCTAATCTAAAGCAGATCCTAAGGCAGCTTGAAGTGGCATACAAGAAGAAGGAGCAAGGGGAAGGAAATCAAGGCTTAAAAGTATAAGAATTCATCACTTTTCATGCTTCTCTCTTCATTAAACTTCTTCTCCTCTTTTTCCTCTCTCTTCTCATAGTTTTGGTGACTTAATTGGTGCTATTTCATGGCTGGTTTAGTAGAGGGAAGAAAGGATTTGGAGGAACTCTTGAAAGCTTGAGAAAGCTCTCTTGGAAGGCTTTGAAACAAGGTAACTTTCTCTATAGAAAACTTGTTCTTCTTGGCTCTCCTCCCTCTCCATTGATTAAGCTAGAACAAGGGTCATGTGTAAGGAGTTTATTTTGATATAAACTTGATGGAAATTAGGATTTTAAAGCCTAAAGAATCACATGGAAGCAATAGAAATAAAAAAGAACCAATAGATAACAAATTATGGAAATTAGGGTTTTGGTTGCACTTAAGAATTTATGAAACTTTCTAGTGATTATTTAGTTCATGTAAGAGCATGTTTGAGTTCTCAAGACATCTAGGAAGCTTCACAAGTGGCAAATTCTATAGGAAAATTAACAAAACTCCATGAGTTCCTATCTTGATGCATATCTTGGCCAAGGAGTGGTTCTTGTACCTAGGGAGAGTTTTTCTTAATTCCATTGATAGGAATGGTCTAAAAATGAATAATAGACACCAAAGGAACCATTAGTTTAGATTTAGAAACCATATTTTGAAAGTTGAAAGTTTAGATTCCTTTTAGGCATAAAGAAGCAAGTTAATGTTTAACTCTTTGAAATGAGTTTGTGATAACTCTAATGAGTTTAGAAGGAGTCATGTGACTTGGATTGAGTAAGAAATTAGAGCCAAGATGATGGATTATATGAGTTGCTTCATTATGCCCTTGTATGGGACCATATTCATGCAATAAGCTAGAAGTAGCTTGTAAAGAGTTTGTGTAAGGCTAGAGATGGTTCCATTGATGTGTTTGTATTTTGTTTGATGTGTCTAGGCCAAGAAAAGTAAGCCTCCTCCAAGTGTGTATGTGAGGTTGAGCCAAGAAGTTAAGGAACCAATAGAGAAATTGTGCTTCTTAACCAAGGTAGCTCTTCATCCATTCTTATATGCATTTCTCGGTTGTTTGATTATCATTGATTGCTTGTAGATGTATTTGAATCATGAAATATACCTATAGCTATTGGTTTGATGCTTTGTATTATTATGCTTCTTGAATTGCAATTTGAATGTGAAATGGCTCTTGATGGGTGAGGTTATGCCAAAACTCCCTTGAATTAGGTGAGATAAAGCCAAAAGTCCCTAAGAATAAGAGAGACAAGGCCAAAAGTTTAAAGAATGAGTGAGGCTAAGTTAAAAGTCTCTAGAAAGTGGGTGAAACTAATCTAAAAGTCCCAAATAATAGGGTGAGGCTAAACCAAAAGTCCTTATGTGACCTTGAAAACATGTTTATGTTTAATACTTGGAAGCATTTGTTGCATGCTAGCTCTCTTTGACATGATAACATCTATATATGCATTCTTGAAAGGGTGAATGAGCTATTAGGATTCTTTGAATCTCACTTTCCCCTACTTTATGTCTAACTATGTCTAGGTAATGCTCATGGAACCAAGAATGGAGGCTAAAAAGCTTGAGACATGTTACTTTGATAATAGAATAGATTTTGATGTAAATTAATGTTAAAGTGTACATGTATATGGTATTTATAAGATGTAACTCCTTGCTCATATGTAAAAGTATATAAATATATTGTATGGACCATATTTACGACCAAATTTATAGTATCTTGAATTTTTGACATACTTATGATATGGGATGCATGTGTATTTGATCAAATGAGAGAGTGGCTTTGAGTTTTAAGGTGTTTTAAATCTATTATGATGCTTTTATATGTTGTGTTTGAGCTTTTAGACGTGCTCAAATGGTCATGGTTCATGTGGGAAGTCATTTTGGACCAATTGATGCCATATTGATTAATGTCATTTTGGACTATATTCTTGCCTTGAACTAAAATTAAACCATATAGATCTCATCTAGAGCTTTTCATAGAGCTAAGGAACAAAATTTTTAGATTTCTAGATAATTTATTATGATTTTTCAAAGTTGGTTGAAATTTGTGGAAACTGTCAGTGCACTGTTCATTTGGTCAATCTAGTTTTTAGTGTCTTTGAGGGGTCAAATGAAGTCTAATACCTATGAAATTTTACAGTCATATAGTCGGCATCATAAGATTTCCATAGCCATTGAGATCACCCAATTTGGAGCGTAGTGTGAGATATGAATTTTTAAAGTTCCAAGTCTACACCAATCTAAAATCCTGACCCAGCTACTATTCCATTAGGATTTCATGGATCAAATGATATTGTTTTGATCTGAAATTTTTATAATAGTTAGATGATTTCCTAAGCTTTCCAAAAATTCTTAGTGTGCATGATTTGAAAATTTCTAGTTCAAGTTATGAATTTTCTAAGATTGTGACAAAATTGTGGAAGCTAGAAAAAGTGTGCAACTTGGGCTATTATGTGATGCATAATTTATATCCAAATTTCATGCCTCATTTGGTGATGATTCTATACGAACACATATAATAAGGGTAGAAGATAAATTTGGAAGATTGATATGGTCCATTTAATCAAAATTGAATAAATTTGACATTTAACGTCTGTAAATTCCACTGTTAAAAGTGTTCAATTTATGAAAATGGACTCTATAGGCACTTT
Source organism: Erythrophleum ivorense (assembly GCA_026724425.1). Classification (NCBI taxonomy): domain Eukaryota; kingdom Viridiplantae; phylum Streptophyta; class Magnoliopsida; order Fabales; family Fabaceae; genus Erythrophleum; species Erythrophleum ivorense. The sequence goes on along the minus strand of JAIUCV010000013.1, from coordinate 23,360,627 downwards.
GTGACATAAATTAAGTTCTATCTATCTATGGTATTACATCCTTCTAGGGAGGTGCCACATTCATCCAAACATGAACCTCAGCCCACAGGGTCTTAGATAGTGCTCCTACCTTATCTTATCTAGCCTTAACTAACTACCCAACAAGCCATACAATAGTTTAGAAAGTATAATCCCCCTGCATTTGATTGTAAATTCAATATGGAGAAGGCTAAGGCATGGGTTATGCAATTAGAAAAGATCTTTGAGGTGATGGAGTGTACTTCTGAGTGAAAAGCATTGATGACTACTGTAACATTCGATCCTTCATAAACGATGGAAATAAGTCAGTTATAAAAGGACGTCATCTAAAATGAATGAGTTGAGACCTAATAAAATTAGAGTAATAATCTAGACCTCAAATAAGGAGAATATACAACCAAAGGTGCATAGAAAACTGAGCCAAATAAGCTAGAAAAGTTTGTGAAAGAAAGTTGGCATATTTTTACAATTTTTGAAAAACTCATAAGAGGGCTTTTTAAATGAAAATTTTGAGCTTTTCAGAGTTCTCAGAGGCCCTAAAAACCATGAGAATCTTCGGAGTAGTTAAAACCCTTCCAATGAGCAATTTCTACTATTGGTTGATTGAACTGTTCGAAGGGTTTCAAATCTAATTTGGATGAAAACAAATGTATGTTATAAGTTAGAGGACCTAAATTTTATGATAGAAAAGACAGTTCTTGAAAAGGAGTTGAAATGAGATTTAGACAAAGAAACCATGGTTTAAGGACTAAAATAAAAAGTGAAAAAGTTACAAAAAGTGACCATTTGGCTCCTTAATACATGTTCCTATTTAGCCTTCTCTTCACCCACATTTTTGGACATACGGAAATAGAGAGGAGACTAGCTGAGGAAGGCATCCAAGAAGGGAGCAAAGGAGGAAGGAAAAGCTTAGGAAAAAGGTGAGAAAACCTTACAATTTCATGCATCTTCCTTCATTAATCTTGTTTCCCTCCTTCTCCTCTTCTTTCCTATGGTTTTCATGACTTATATGGGGTTGGTTTGTGGTTGGTCTAGAAGAGAGAAATCAGAATTTGAAAGAGAAGCTAGAAGCATAGAAAAACACCTTGAGAAAGCTTTGAAACAAAGTAAGAATCATGACTTCTCCTTGCACCTTCTTATTATTCTTCATGGAAGGAGGTTTGGCCAGCCTTGAGCCCAATCAAGAGGGAAGGAATTCTATCAAGTTAAGATAAGAAGAAGAGTTATGGAGTGTGAGAATTAAGACTATGCAATTGAAAACAAAAAGGGAGCCTTAAAATTCAAGTTGCACAACTTAAGGTTTTAAGAGAAAGGTTGAAATCTGATTTTTTTTAAGGGCAATTAGAGTTATGTAAGACTTGGTATAAGTCCCTTAGACCTTTAAGAAGTTGTATATAAGATATTCCCTTCAAGAAAATAAAGGAAGCTTCATCAGTCCAAAACCAATACATAGTTTTGACCAAAATAGAACTATGTACCTAGGGAGTGTTTTAAATTGTTCTACGCCTAGAATGAGACTAGATATAATAGATGAACATTAAGGGAAGCCTTGGAAAAAATTTAGAAGTCTTGGTTTGTGAGATGGAGGTGTAGGCTCTAAAATAAGGCATAAAGAAACAACTTATAGCTAGGCTTCTTAAAATAAATTTGTGATGACTCCAAGGAGTCTAAATGGAGTCAAGAGACCTAGATTAAAGGAGAAAATGGAGCCAAGATGTTGAATTCCACTAGTTGCTTCATTGTGTCTTGTATGGAAGCATAATAGAGCCATATGAGAAAGTAACTTTGGATAAAGCTTACATAAGGCTAAATCTTGTTCCTATAAGTGATTCATGTCTCATTTGATGTGTCTACTCTAAGAGATTCAAGTGCCATTCAATTCCATAAGCTTAGCTAAAAGGGGAAGACAAGTTCAAGAGAAAAGTGTTATGATTTTGCTTCAAGGTAGCTCTCTAACCTGTCTCTCATGCATTGCTTGGATGTGTTCTTGTCTTTGAGTGCTTGTGTGTATGTTTGAACTATGAGATATGTTTCTAGCTAATGATTACTTGCTATGGTACCATTGTGCATTTTGAAATGAGTTTATGAATATATTTTGGCTTGAATAGGTATGGTGATGCCAAAAGTCCCAAGGATTGGGTAAGACAAAACCAAAAGTCTTAAGAATAGTGAGGCTAAGTCAAAAGTCCCAAGGAAAATGGATGAGGCTAGACCAATACCCTTGAGAGCCTATGTATGATATGTATGAATTTATGTGATGAAGAAAATGATTTGTGTATGTTCATGACAAGCCTAAAGGACATGCATACATTCTTTGACTTGTATTTGCATCCATTATATATGTTTGAAAGGGTAAATAGCTATGGAGATTCTTTGAATGGAGCCAAGTGAATTAAAGAATGGAGGCTAAAGGACTTAAAGCATGGCACTTTGGCAAAGGAATAGAGAAATAGGCATTTTACTGGTATTTTGATGTCAAAAGATGTACCCATATGATGTATAAATAATTTAGACCATTGAACATGTTTAAATGTATGTATATATGGTGAATGTGCTGATTTTAGAACCAATGGTTTATGTATGTAAGTTTTTGACATCCATGGGCCATGATGCATAAGTGTATAAGCACAAGTAGGATAGTGGTTGTGAGATGCATGGTGATTTAGACCACTTAAAAAGCTTATATAGGTTGTTTTTATGCTTTTGGATATGCCTAAATGGTTATGGAATGAGTTTAGCACCATTTGGTGCCAAATTGACCCATTTATGGTTCTAAAAATGACTAAAACTTAAGTTATACTACAAACTAACTAAATGGATGAATTTTTCTATGAAATTTTTCATAAATATAGGTCTCATCTAAATATTTTCATAGAGCTAAAGAGCACTCAATTTATAACTCTATAGAATTAATTATGAATTTTCAAAGTTGGGAAAATTATGCAGATTTGGTAATAGCACTGTTCATATGGTTAGTTCCTTCTTCTATGTCATCCAAGAGTCAAATGATATCCAATGCTCATGAATTTTTAATGGCATAAAGTAGACATGATAATATTTCTATATCAATTAAGATCACCCCAATTGGAGGTTTGTAGAGGAGAACCAAATTTTTGAAATTGATGGTCAGTACCTATAATGTAGACAGACCTTTGGTACTATTGCATCAATTTTCATGAGCTACATGCCATTTTCTTGATCTAGAATGATTTTTAATCATTATTAAACATCTAGAGCTTTCTAGAATGGTATGGTGTGCTTGATTTTGAGTTGTTTGAAATTAGTTATGAATTGTCAAAGTTTATATCAGAAATTTGTGATAGCAGACTTGGTAGTTGGACCTTTGGTAATTTTCTATTATTTTTTGTAGTCCAGTTGGTGTTTTCATAGTCTAAAATGATTTTTAAACTTTATTTGACATTTAGAGATTTTCAAAAAACTATCATTTGCTTGATTTTGATTTTTCTAGAAGTAATTATGATTTTTTAATGTTCCTATTAGAAAGCTGCCATGGCAAACCCGAGAGCAACTTCAAGTTTTTGTGTTCCATGGTTTTCAATATGAGTTGTAAGCCCTAGTTGTATTATTTTTGATATGTATGAGTATGTTATGGATGAAAATGAGTTGAGAAAAATTTAAATGACTCATATGGGCAAAATTGGAACAATTTCGGTCTCTATACACTTTAGTTCCATTGCCATAGTATGCAAATTCCACTACTAATGAGCATGAAATGCTTTGAATGTTATGTATAGGGTGCATGAAATTAAGGTATTACGACTACATTCAAGCTTGAAGGACAAGCAGATGTTTGGTGGATGAGTACTGAAATGATCATGCGAACTAGGAACATCCTGATTACTTGGGAGACTTTCTTGAATCGATTCCATGAGAAATATTTTCCAAGTTCAATCAAGGAAGAGAAAGAGTTTGAATTTATTTTGCTAAAACAAATAGAGGGTATGTCCGTTGATAAGTACATGGCAAAATTTATAGAGCTATCCAGATATTCCTCTTACTTAAAGAGATTTAATGATGAGAGGTGGTAAGCTGAGAGGCTTAAAAGATCATTGTTACCAAAAATTAGAGATAGAGTTGTGCCATAAAGGATTAGAGATTTTAATGAATTAATTGAGGTCTGCAAAGTAATGAAAAGTAATCTTAAAAGCAGGCAAAGCATGAAAGGAGACAACAAATGCTAAAAGACCTAGGGATGAGGAATTTATTAGCAGTGGTAGTAAGAAAGTTGTCAAGAAGCCTTAGGGCAAGAAGAAAATCAAGAGGTCAAGCTATCTTAGCCAAGGAAGTTCACATGGCACAACATGTCGATAGTGTGGCTGGAACCATGGAAACAGACTGTGCCTATCTAGACAAAATGTTTATGTCAAGTGTGGAAAGACAGGACACATGGCTTAAGAGTGCCAGTAGAGAAAGAAGGGAGCACCTATTTCCAAATCGCAAACACAGGGGAGAGTTTTTGTACTCACTCAGAGGGAGCGAGTCAGTCACCTAACTTGATCCAAGGTACAATTAAAATGAATGATTGTATTATATATGCTATATTTGACTTAGGTGCTAGTCATTCAGTCATATCTTATAACTGTCTTAGGATGCTGGGTCTAGTACTTAGCATATTACCGTATGATCTGTCTATGTCTACCCCTATAAGAAACCGTGTAACAACCTCTCATGTCTACTTGAATGTGTCATTTAGTTTAACTACTGTTATATCACCTTGATTTGATATGTATGTCATTTATTGAGATTGATGTTATTATTGGCATGAATTAGATGTCAGTAAATAATGCCCAGCTTGATTGTATGCAGAAGACTATATATGTGCCATCTTGTGGAACAATACCTTGTACTAAGGCTGAGTTAGCATTTATGACCATTAGCCAAGATAAGAGATGTTTGATGAAAGAGTGCCAGGGATTCTTAGTGTTCTTTTCAATTTAGGTTGAGGTAGAAAAAGGTTTAGAGGAGATACCTATAGTTAGAGAATTTCCTAAGGTGTTTCTCACATAAATTAGAGGGCTACCACCTGAAAGAGAAGTAGAGTTCTCTATTGACTTGGTTCTTGGAGCAGAACCAATATCTAAAGCACCTTGTAGAGTGACTCCACCAGAATTAACGGAGTTAAAGAACCAAATAGAGAAACTTCTAGAAAAAGGTTTTATTAGACCTAGTGTTTCACCTTGCGAAATACCAGTTTTATTTGTAAAGAAAAATGATGGGAGTATGAGGCTTTGTATAAATTACTGAGAATTAAATAAAGTCATATTTAATAATAAATACCATCTACCTAAAATTGATGACTTTCTAGACCAATTAGCAGGAACATTAGTATTTTCTAAGATAGATTTGAGGTCAGGATACCATCAATTGAGGGTTGAGGCTGAGGATATCCTTAAGACTACCTTTAGGACTAGGTATAGGCATTATGAATTTTTATTCATGCCCTTTGGTCTCACAAATGCACCTGTAATATTCATGGATTATATGAATAAGTCTTTAGGCCATATCTAAATTAGTTAGTTGTAGTCTTTATGGATGATATACATGTTTACTCTAAAACTCTAGAAGAGCATGAGAGGCATTTAAGGATAGTCTTAGGAACCTTAAGAGATAAACAACTTTATGCCAAACTTAGTAAGTATGAGTTCTGGCTCACAGAGGTATGTTTCCTAGGTCATGTGATTTCTCAATCGAAGGTTGCAATAAATCCCTATAAGGTAGAAGCAGTTCTACAATGGGAAAGACCTAGGATAGTCACAGAGATTAAAAGTTTTTTAGGATTGGCAAGTTACTATAGGAGGTTCATAAAGGGCTTTTCCCAAATAACCTCACCACTAACTAGACTTACTAGAAAGGATAGAACATTTGAGTGGGATGAAAAGTGTAAATAGATTTTTTAAGAGTTGAAATATAGGTTAACCACAACCCCTATATTACTCATACCGAACCCAAAGGAAACATTTGTGGTGTATAGTGATGCATCCAAGAAAGTGTTTAGGCGTGTTTTGATGCAAAAATGTAGAATGGTAGCCTATGCCTCTAGACAGTTAAGACCATATGAAGAAAACTATTCCACCCATAATCTAGAGTTAACAATAGTGGTCTTTGTTCTTAAGATCTGGAGGCACCACTTATTTGGTGCTAATGTAGAAATATATATAGACTATAGAAGCTTAAAGTACTTGTTTGACTAGAAAGAGTTTAACATAAGGCAAAAAAGGTGAATGAAATTCCTAAAAGATTATAAGCCTCCAATGAGATACCACCTAGGCAAAGCCAATGTAGTGGCTAATGCTTTAAGTAGGAAATCCACCCATGTAGCTATGTTAATGTTAAAAGAACAAGAGTTATTAGAAAGGTTCAGAGATATGAGTGTCAAATGTCAAGTACAACTAGGTAGCTTTTTTATGAGTGAGACAAAAATAGAAAGTGAATTTAGGACTCAAGTAAAGGAGGCTCAGGAAAAAGATGTTTATGTAAAGGAAATAATGAGTCAACTTTCCTAGGGTAAGAGCTTAGAGTTTAATGTTTTTAAGGATAGCATTTTGAGATACCATGATAGATTATATATTCCCCCTGAGTTAGAACTGAGAGAAAAGATCCTAGAAGAAGCCTATAAGAGTAAGTATACTCTTCATCCAAGTAGTACAAAGATGTATCAAGATTTAAAGGAAATGTTTTGGTGGCCTGGGATGAAAAAGGACATAGCTGAATATGTTTCCAAATGTTTAATGTGCTAAAAAGTCAAAATTGAACATAAAAAACAAGCAGGGTTGCTTAAATCCTTAGATATTCCTAAATGAAAATAGGATTACATTTTCATGGATTTTATTATGGATTTACCTAGGACATCTATAGGAAATGATGCTATTTGGGTGACAGTGGACAAACTAACCAAGTCGGCACTTTTTTTGTTTATTATAGCCATATACACCCTTGATAGGCTAGCATATTTGTACATAAAAGAAATAGTGCAATTACATAGAGTGCCCAATAGTATAGTGTTAGATCGAGATCCTAGATTTACTTCCAACTTCTGGAAGTTGTTGTAGGAAGCTTTAGGGACTAAGTTAAGATTTAGTATAGCATACTACCCCCAAAATGAATGGTCAGGCAGAGAGGACCATTCAAACTTTAGAGGATATGTTAAAGGCTTGTGTGCTAAAAATAAAGAGAAACTAAGATATGTATTTACTATTAGCAGAGTTTGCTTACAATAACAGTTACCATTTTAGTATAGAAATGGCCCCTTATGAAGCACTTTATGGGAAAAAGTGTAGGTCCCCTTTATGTTAGATTAAGTTAGGAGAAAGGAATCTTATAGGCCTTGATATGGTGGACCATACCACCAAGTAAATAAAACTGATTAGGCAAAAACTTTTAATGGCTCAAAATAAATAGAAAAGTTATGCAGATGCCAGAAGAAAGTCGTTAGAGTTTAAGGTCTGAGATCACATTTTCATTAAAGTGTCTCCAGTAATTGGTGTGGGTGGGTCCATAAAAGCAAAGAAGCTCAACCTGAAGTATTTAGGCCTGTTCCAAATTCCCTTCAGAGTTAGATTAGTAGCTTAGAGAATGGCCTTACCTTCTAACCTAGCCCAGCTTCATGATGTCTTCGATGTATCCTAATTACTTACTAGCCAGACCCTTCACACGCCATAGAATATGAGAATGTAACATTACAGGACAATCTTTCATTTATCATGACACCACAAAGAATTATGGATACCAAGGTCAAGTAGTTAAGGCAACAAAAGCATTCCTTTAGTGAAAGTGGTATGGAAAGGGTTAACTCTTAAAGAAGTTACTTGGGAGATGGAAGCAGGTCTGAAGGAGAAATATCTAAAGCTTTTTTAGTAAGGTATGTTCTAAATTTTGAGGACAAAATTTTTATTTACGGGGGTAAAGTGTAACAATAGGCTTTCTAACTAAACTAGGACCAATATGCTAATAAAAAAGGACCCTAAAGTAAATTAAATTAAGGCAAAAGAGGGATAAAATATTAATTAGCATATCGAGAAACAGGGATAGGAAATCATACATGGAAAGAAAACAAAGCAAAAATAGTGAAACAGAGAAAAAGGGTATATCAGTGGCAAAATTGTAATTTTGAGCAATTTTTAGGAAACTCAAGAAAAAGAGTTTCAAAGCCTAAAATTAAGGTCACTAAGGTTTTCAAAGGTCTTGAAAACCATTGAAACAATCAGAATCAGCTAAGGTCCTTTCGAGGTACAAAAAAGGTCAATAGTATCAAAACTTTAAGCGAAGCTAGTTTTCACCATTTTTAGCCCTTTAAACCCCAAAATTAATATTTTTATGTGAAAGAGCACCCAAAAATTTCTAAAGAGCAGTCAGATCCTAAAAAACCTAAAAAATGAGTCCAAATTGAGCAAATAGGCATGTAGGGGCAAAATTATCATTTTAAAAATTATAACAAAGGCTTTTTAAGTAAGATTACACCTTATCATCATCTCCAAGCTTCCATTTTCAGAATTTTAGACCAACCATGGCATGAGATTAAGGGAAAAGAGAGAGAAGAAGTTTAAACTCTCATTTAAGTAAACAAATGGCCCCGTTTTATCCTGTGACAATTAAGAAAGTTGTTCCTCTCTCTAAGAGCTCTTTAATAGTGGTTTTCTTTTCTTGAAAACTTGAAGATTTAGGTTTGACCTAAGCCAAAAAGGAAATCTTTTCAAGAAAACAATCGATAAAAAATAATCTACGCAAAGAGAGCTTCATTTTAAGGTAAGATTTTACTTGAAACACTTGCAAAATCTTGCATTTCCAAGCTATTTAAGTTTTGTCCTAGAGAGAGGAAGTGAGGAGGAGAGTCTTTCTTCATGTGTTCTTGATGAAATCAAGGGTTTTAACATGCAAGGATTCCATATCTAACATTAGTTTCCTTGAATCATGACAAGATACAATTTAGACCATGGTTGTATAATGGTTCGGCCTAGGCTTCTTCAATGGCTAACCATGTTATTTTCCATTCTTGATTAGTATATTTAGATGTTATTTGATGCAGGAACAAGAATCTAAGTTTAGAATTGATTGACACTTTGAAATGTGTAAGTTAGGGTTTTATGGTTCCATATTTGACTAAAAGCAATTTCATGGGGTTAGGAAGTTTTTCAATGAATTCTTGGGTTATGGATAGTCTTAAAATGATATAAGAAAAATAATGAAAGCATTAAATTGAATTTAGAAACTAGATTTTGGATGTTGGAAATTTATGGTTCAAGAAAAAGCATTATGGATACAATTAACTTTAGGCTTGTGTAACCAAGCTTGTAATGCTCCTCATCAATCATAATATGGCTATATGAATCATGAATGACAAGATTTTGAAGCCTTGAAGTTGAATTCTTGAAAGTTTCCCTTGAGGCTTAAGGTTACATAATGTATTCCATTATATTAAAAAGTGAAAATACTAAATAAATAGTAACTATGAAATTTGTGGCTTGAATTATGAATTTTTGAAGTATAGGTTGGCTTAGGATTTGAGCTTATTGGAACCCTTAACTTAAATCCCAAGTGTTGGACCAATTATGGGAAGCTAGAATCAAAAAGAGATTTCAAGCAATTAGGCCCTTGAATATGGTCAAATTTGAGTATTTTAGAGGGCATATTTACTATCTAATAAGCAAGTGTCCTGAAAGTATGTAAAAAGGGAGTTTTAACTACACTTAAGTGGCCTAAAACATAAATAAAAGCTATAGAGACTTAAGAGAAATAGTTATGAGCATTAAATGTTGATAATATGTTTATGTATTATTTTAGGACAAACTAGTGAGGCTCCACCGCATTGGAAGTGTAGAGCTGAGAAAGAAAAAGAAACGGAGCCAGAAATAGAATGGAGAAATTAGAAATTTTTATTGGGATTTTACCACCTATCCAAGGTAACTTACTCTTCCCTATCTAGTTGCATGCAAACTTGTTTGAGCTTGATATGAATTGTATTGTATTGATTGTTCATGACAGTATATGATATATTACCTTGCATCAATTATATGGCATGTTTTGCATGTTATGTTTAATGAGCTAAGGCTAAGAGATAAAGAAGGGTAATGGGAATGAATGTAGTAGTTCTCCTAAGCCCAAGAAAAGCCTAAGCTAAGTTAAGTTTCATGGACATGATTGAGTATTTTACATACATGTAAAGCATTTATGTTAGTTTTAGATGATCGTGCATACTTGCATTGTTCTTGTTTGACTATATCATGCTTATTATGGGTTATCTAAGTATAGATACTGAGATTCTCCCAAATCTCATGCCTATCTCTATTTTCCCACTAATCAATTCCAAGTGGAAGTTCCAGTGCTAACAAAGGAAAAGAGAAGGAATGATGTTCGGATTTATAGAAATATATGAATGTTTTGTATCAAATTTTGAAGCACTGTACAAAGAATATAAATAGATTATATTTAACTTCCATCATGTTGTATTATGTATACTACTATCCTATAAATAGTGATGTATAACTCTAGCCTAGGTTATTTCGTTACAGTTGATGTTCTATGCCCAAGTTGCAATATATAACTTTGAAATTATCTATATTTTCCATGTTTGTGAGATTGGATTGTATTATGACCATTTTAGTGATTTGGATAGTCAATTTTATAAGGGGAAACTCTACCTGATTTTTCCTAGAATATTGTGTTGTTTTACTTCTAATGGTCAGCTTGTTTGGACATGGAATTTATGAAAGAGGCAAGTATATGAATTTCAGAAATTTTAGATTTAGTATTTTCTTATTCATCAACAAATGGTCTTACTATTGAACCATAACAATTAAGTTACAACTATATAGCTAAGATTCTATAGTCACCGTATGAGCATTAAAGTCTTTAGAAACATAAACCCAAGCTTGGTAATCAAATCCATCTTTCACCCTCTAGTGATTATAAATAAGCTGGGCAAGTACTCTTGATAAGAATTTTGAGTAGGCTAATGTGGTTGGTGAATCATTATTGGGACAAACTAGAAGACAATTGGTAGTTTAAGTAGATTTGGAAAATATCATCAACTATCTTTTGTTTTTTATTGGTCCAAGATAAATATCATCATAAACTTTAAATTTTTACTAAAATCCATTAACATAATTTATTGCATAGAACTAAGAATGGAGATATCGAATTGATTGACATGATCAACAAACCTAGTGGAGTTATCCTAATTTATTTATTATTAGGCATACAATGAGCAAACAGAACTCTATCTTTCATACTACTGAATATTGGAGACATATAAAATTTTGAATGATTTTACAATGAATAGGTTTGTTGCATAATTTTTGCTCTAGTTGCTTCTTATAGGGGTTTAACATATTTAAAGAAAAATTTGCCTCTTACCTCTTATTTATTATATTTCACATATGCAATCATTAGTGACATGCTTTCCAGTATAAGCAAACAAAGCTCCATCATTTAAACAGCAAGTGAATAATTAACCAACTTCTGAAAATTGTAGATAATGAAAGCAAGAAGAATGGAGGAATAAAAAAAGTGCCTACCTCAGCTAACTAATTCAATGAAGACAACAACAAAAAGTGGGAGATGACATTTTTTCCCTTAGACCAAAGTTACCTGCCTCAACTAATGATTGGCGCCTTAAATCATAGTTGCACTTGGGTATATTTGTGAAATCCAAGACAAAACGATAATAGGGAATGGTGTTCAATGACTATGATAACAGAGGTAGCTATGTCATCTACCACAAAGGAGCCAAGGAGGTTGTGCTTTGCATTTTAGTGAACAAAGGGAGAAAAGATTTTTTATAAATGTAAAAATTAAATTCAATCTTTTATTTTTTTCATAAAGGTATTAAGGTGATTTTTTTCCATTTCTTTTTCATTTCTATATTATTTTCTCCAACCAAACATTGGAATGTATACTTTTTCCCACTTCTGTTCATATCATACTGATAAGTCCCTAGGTTGTCATTTTTTTATTATTTTAAGAGACGTATTATATGAATATAGAATTTATTTTATATTTTTGGTATATAAAATTATTAAATTTTATTTAAATTAATATTTAGTAAGTTTTGGTTTTATTTATTTAGTATTGAGTTTATTTTTGTATTAGTTGAGTATAAGTAGTATTTTTTGTTTTTATTTGCATTTTCAGGTTGTTGAATTGTTTAATCTTTGTTACTAGATTATAAATAGTACTTAGAGGAATTTTATGTTTTTGAAGGGTTAAAAATAAAAATGAACAAGTTTAGAAGTTTCAGAATATAAAGCAACAAAAGTTAAGAAGATTTATTGAAAAAGGGATAAAAAGAAAAAGAAGAAATAAAATGGGGAAAAGAGGAAAAAGATGGTTCTTAAAAGCACTACTATAAAAAATGCAGCATCATGGCAGCAAATTTAAGCACTACAACAACCAATGGTAGATGCCAAGGTGTAAAAATTCCTCATCACGATGCTCTTGACCACTTCAAATAAAAATTCAGGGGTCCTACGACGCTTTCAATAGATTTTGAAAAAAAAATGCAAGAGATACCATTTTCAACCATATATTTTTTAGGGTTCCCAAGGGCGCCATATTCTAGGAGCCCAAACTATGTGATTGAATAAATCCTCCTCTATCTGTTACGGGTCGAGGAGTCCTTCCCCTTCTTCAAACTCTGATTCATATTTTTTATAGAGAAATCTCTGATCAATGATAAAACAAGATCCATTTTGAACAAGCTTTTGTTTTGAATTTGAATGATTACCCCATCTAATTATACGTTACAAATAAATATTGTTTCACCATTTCTTTGAGGAGGCCACCATTCTAAACATTTTAGAGAGGAAAAGGAGGCACTTACATACACTCTCATGAACCTGAATTCGGACTTAGGTTTTCCTATACCAGAAACCTCAATGTCCTCCTCCCAATCCTTAGCATTTTTATGCATAGAAAAACCCAGTATATAAGTCAGTGCTCGAGGCCCATTTCTAGCATGAAATACATTAAAATGAGGAGAAAATGCTGACCTAATAATTCTTTTATTCTCAACCTCTAAAAATCAACAAAGGAACCACTAAGCGAACAAGTTTTAAATTTGGGAATAAGGTGAAAATTCACTAAACTAGAAACCATTTGGACCAAATTATAGAGGAAAATGAGAAGGACATGTTTTATAGAATTTACCTTGGCTGATTCTTCCTCTATGAGTGAAAAATAAAGCCAAGCTATGATGAAACCCTAACCTCTACTCAAAGATACGAAAATGGAGTTCTCTCTTAACTGTAGAATGATATGGTTCATAGAATAAGGTGGAAGGGTTGGGCATTTTATGTAATACTTTAACTTCCTAGCCCTTAAACAAATGTCACATAGGCTATCTCAACACATAGTTGGCATATAGGTATACATTTACAAGAAAGTGACACTTTTCCATGATTAATTAGGTAATTGGAAAGTTATATACATCATTCTTAGCTTTAGAGACCATGTGGAACTACAAATATTATTTTCCACTCATAACATATCTATTTAAATCATAAACATCACAATTCATGTCTAGAATCTCAGATTTGGAACCACATTTCAAGAAAACCAGAATTTGCTCTTAGGTTGGTGCTCCATATTTATGATATGAACTTTGGAAATTCATAACTGATTCTAGAAAAATCAAAATCATAAATATGATAGCTTTCTATTAGATGTTAACCAACGATAAAAATAATTCCAGACCAAGACAATAGCATTTAATCCATGAAAAGCAATAGAATAGTACATTAGGTCTGTTCTCAAACAGCTACAGGACCTGGAACTTCAAAAATTTGTTTCTCCCTCTATAGAGCTCTAAATGAGTTGCTCTCAGTGCTTATGGAAATCTTATGATGTCTAATTTATGTATGTAAAACTTCATAAGCATTAGATTTCATTTGTCTTATTAGTAATAAAGAGAAATAAACTAACCACATGAATAATAACTTGATAGTTTTTGTATAATTTGACCAACTATAAAAATCATAATAAATTCTCTAGAGCTCCAAATTGAGTGCTCTTTAGCTTTATGGAAAGCTCTAGATGAGATCTATTTGTTGGTCAAATCTCATGTAAAAAATCATCCATTTGGTTAGACTTTGGTTCAGATTAAAAGATGGTCAAATTTGAAGTCCATAATGGGTTCATAAGGTACCAAATAGCTCTCATATGATTCCATAGCCACTTGAGTACATTCAAAAGTACCATCACAGAATATAGGAGCATACTAAATGGTTCAAATCATCATGGAGCTCATTCTCACCTTGCCACTTACATTTATACACATAGACATAATAGTATATAGGTGGCAAAAACTCATGTATTCATTCATTTGGTCCCAAAATGGATACATACATCATATTTACATATATTTGAATGTGCTCAAGGGTCTACATCATATATACATCATGTGGTTATGAAGTTTGAGATCAAAATGCTATCAAAAAGTCTCATTATCTATCCCTTTGTCAAAGCCTTGCTTCTCAAAATGATTGGCCTCCATTTCTTGGTCTATTTAGCTCACCTAGACATGGTTAGACATATGTGGGGAAAGAGTAAGATTCAAAGAATTACAATAGCTCTTTACCCTTTTAAACATACATAATGAATGCAAATTCATGTCAAATAATGCATTTATGACATTTAAGCTACTATTGAAGATAAGTAAAGTATTTTCCTTGGCATATGAATTCATACATGTTAAACATAGGCTCTCAAGGGCATTGGTCTAGCCTCACCCAATTTCTTTGGGACTTTTAGATTTGCTTCACCCACTTTCAAGGGACTTTTGATTAGGTTTCACTTTTCTTAAGGCTTTTGGCTTTGTCTCACCCATTCCTAAGGACTTTTGGCTCATCCTCACCCATATTAAGGGACTTTTAGCATAACTAAACCTATTCAAGCCACATTACATATATAAACATATTTCAAGAAGTATAATGGTACCATAATATATAATCAATGGCTAGAAATATTTCTCATAGTTTAAACATACACACAAGCACTCAAAGACAAGTAAACATTGAAGCAATGCATGTGAGAAAGGTAAGAGAGCTACCTTGAAACAAGAACACAAACTTTTCTCTTTAAGTCTTCTTCTTTGTTTTGGCCAAGCACATGTAACTAAGTGGTACTTGATTCTCTTAGCCTAGATACATCAAGTGAGACATATTTCAATCATTGGAATAAGCTCTAAATTCTTATGAACTCTATGTAAGGCTACTTTGTTCTAAGATACAATTATGGTTCCATACAAGACACAATAAAACAACTATTGGAATTCATGATCTTGACTCCAATTTCTCCTTCTATCTAAGTCTTTTGACACCATTTAGACTCCTTGGAGTCATCACAAATTCATTTCAAGGAGTCTAGATACAAGTTGCTTCTTTATGTCTTAAAATAGAACCTAAACCTCCATCTCACAAACCATGCTTTCTAAATTTATTCCAATGCTTCCTTTGGCAATCATCTGCCATATTTAGTCCTTTTCTAGCCTTAAAAGAAATAAAAACTCCCTCTAGGTACATGGAATAGCTTAGGCCAAGACATGAGTAAGCTTGTAAGCCCAAAGAGTTTTGCAAATTTTCTTTAGGGAGATGGCTCATGTGAAGCTCCCTAAGTGTCTTAAGAACTCATATACACTCTTAAACAACTTAAATTATTACTAGGAAGCTTCATATTTGTCAAGGTGCAACTAAATCCCTAACCTTTACAACTTTAATTCTAATGCTTCTTATTAAATTCCAATTGCATATTCTTGTTTCGTACACTCTAAAACCTATGTTTCTTCTTTGGTTTTGGTCAAAACTCAATCCCTTTTATGTACTCCATAGTTAGCCGAAACTCACCTAAGGAAGAATAAGCAAAGAGATGTAAGGAAAGCCATGGTTCTTACCTTGGTTTTAAAGTTTTTTAAGAGCTCTTCCACTTGCTTCAAGCTTCTCCTCCAAATTCTAACTTTCTCTTACTGAACTAGTCCGAAAATAGTCCCAAATCAAACATTAAAGCCATAGGAAAAGAGAAGAGAAGGAGGAGAACAAGATTAATGAAGGAAGGAGCATGAAATTCCATGGTTTTCTTACTTTTTTACTAGGCTTTTCTCCTTCTTCTTACTTTCTACTTATGTGCCCTTCACTGCTAGTTTTTCCTCTATTTTGAGCAAAACTTAAGTCGAGTAGAATGAGAAGAAGGAGTGGGATGTCACATATAAGAAAAAGCTTCTTAAAATTCTTTTTTTATCCCTTTTTCTTGGTTCTTGCTATTTAGGTTTATTTCAACTTCTTTTCGAGAACCATCTTTCCCATCATAAAATTTAGGTCCTTTTAACTTATAAAATGTATTTGGTTTCACCTAAATTGGATTTAAAACTATTTTAAACAAATCGATCAAAATTTAGGTCAACTAACACTCTAAAACTTAAATCGGAGGGGTTTGAATCATTTGAGGAGTTCGCATGATTTTTATGGCCTTTGAGAACCCTAAAAGACTCAATTTTTCAATTTAAAGATCCCTTCTTTGAGTTTTTTAAAACGTGCCCAAAATTACAAAAATGCTATTGGTTTCGTCTGATTTTGTTGAGCTACTTTGGCTTTAGTTTTTGGGCATGTCAAGTCTTGTATCCTCATTTTCAATTATTTAAAATTTTATCTTAATTTTATTTAGCTTCAAATCTTTCTATTTAAGGGACTTCCTTTTATAACTAATATGTTTCTAACATTTTTAGAAAAATCAAACATTATATTTCTATGTCGCTTAAATAAAATTTTGTCCTCAAAATTTAGATACATACCTCATGGAAAATAGCTTTGGATACTTCTTTTTCATCTCCTCTTCCAGCTCCTAGGTGGCTTCCTCAGGAGATAGCCCTTTCCAAACCACTTTCACCAGTGATATTGTCTTGTACTTTTTGAGCTGGGATACATGGAAAACATCATGTATTTGGCTCAAGTTTAGGAGAAAAGTGAGTCTGTAGGCCACAAGTCCAACTTTATCAAGAATTTGGAATGAACCTATGTACTTTAGATTGAGCTTTCTACTTTTAATGGACCTACCTATTCCCATGATTGAAGACACTCTAACAAAGACATGCAGTTATAGTGTTCAACTGGAATATCACGCCCACTTCGAATCAACTGGGACTTTAACCTCAAACTTTAACGACCTTCTCCTCTTATCTGCATAACTCTTTTGTCTACTTTGTGCCATTAGGAGTTTTTTTTCTAATAGTTTCTATCTGCCTAAAGGTCTGGTCCACTAGTTCTGGGCCTATAAGGCTCCTCTTTCCAAGCTCAACTCAACATACTAGAGTCCTACACTTTATCCTATATAATGCCTCATACGTTACCTGTAACAACCAGAAAAAAGAAAGAAGAAGAAAAGAAAAGAAAAAGAAGAAAAAAAGAAGAAAAGCTGAAAATTTTTGAAGGGCTGAAAATTTTCTAAGTCTGCTAGCTACAGCTTAGCTATAGCGAACGTACCTGTTCGCTATAGCGAGAAATGGTCTAGCTATAGTGAGAGTGCCTTCTAGCTATAGCGAGTGTGGGCACCCTATACAAAAACTAGGGCGTTGCTCGTCGTAGCGCACATTGTAGCGAAGACAGAGGTCTGGGACTGACACGAGCTCGCCGTAGTGAGGGTTATAGCTCGTTATAGCGAGGGATAGTTTGGAAGAGCGTGAAAAAAGAGAATTTGACTCTTTAAAGCCTCCCAACCCCTCCTTTCTTCTTCTAACCGACTTAAGCTCCCTCTAAGGCAGAGAAAAGGGCGGAGGAGAGAGAGAGAAACCTAGAGGAAGAAGGAAGAATAAGAAAAGGTAAGGTTTTTCATAGCTTTTCTCTTAGAATATTGATCTTCTTTCCTTGCCCTCTCTTTCTATGGTTTGGTTAGTGGAGTAGTTGGGTTTTGAGCTTGGTCCAGAAGAGGGAGAGTGGAAAAACCCCTCTTGAAGAAGACCAAAACCTATATACCTTTACTTCTTCCTCTTTGCCTTCCTTTTTGAGAGCTTGAGAGAAGAAGGAGAGTTAGTAAGATTCTAGAGAGAGAAACCCTAGTTTCTCTTCATGAATAAAGTGTTAAGAGAATAATTCCATGCTTCTTGTGTGGTTAGGCTCAAGAGAAGTACTCCCATCTAGAGGTGATTGTGAAACCAACAAGGGAGGAGATAAATTGAAAGGGAAAGTTTGTGAATAGCCAATAAAATATCTCTCTCCACCTTCTCTTATGCATAGATGTGTGCTTACATTATTTTGCATGTGTGTATGTATGTTTTTTAACCCTGAAAAGTATGCTAGCATGATGATGCCTCATGTATTTCAATGATGTTTTATATGATTTCTTGGGTTTGCTTGAGTATGGAAAAGCCAACAACCTTTTAGCCATGGTGAGGATGAGCCAAGAACCCTAAAGTTGATTGAGACAAAGTCAAGAGTCTCCCAAAAGTGAGGTTGACTCCCAAGAGTAAGGGTTGAGTCCAAGAACCTCTTAAGAATAGGTGAGGCAAGTCCAAAATCCACAAGTGAATGGGTGAGGCTAATCCATTTACTTGGCAAGCTTTTGAATGTTATGTATGGCCTACTCAAATATTGAAAATGCATTTCTTATGAATTCACATGCTAATATGCCCATGCATACATTGTGAGACTTGTTTGCATGCTTTGTGTATGATTGAATGAGAGATGAGCTATTGAGATTCTTTGAATCTCACTCCCCCTCTCCACCATCCAAACATGTTAGGTGGACCAAGTGAGGCAAAAGATGGGAGCTACCAAGCTTGAGGCTAGGGATTTCGGTGAAGAAATTGTAAAGAGTCATATTGTTACCATTTTGTAGTTATGTTAAGGGATGTAATTTAATGATGTAGCACTTGTAAATGGATGTACTTAATGTATATATATGAGAATTGAACTTATAGTGCATGATATAGCAAGTTTTGGGAATGAATGGTAAGATCTTGGCATTGTCCACATGGTTGTATATGTTGGTGTGGGAGAGTGAGTTTTGTAAATCTTAGTTGTTAGACACTTGAGCCATATTTGATAGCCTATATTGATGCTTTTCCATGTGCTCATAGAGCCATAGAGGTAGGAGAAGTAAAGTTGGACCCCATTAGCCCTCTATTAACACAAGAAAGTGGTCACTTTGCTCATGATGTCCAAATCTGACCAAATGACCTCTCCTTGCCTTGAAACTTGGCATGTGAATAGATCTTGTCTAGAACTTTTTGGTAAGCTAAAGATCAAGTCATTTGAAGGTCTGTAGAATTTTCTATGAGTTTTCAAAGTTGGTATCAGAAATTCGGATTTACATAGGCACTGTTCATTTGGTCAGTTGTGGAATTGTGTCATCCGAGGGGCAAACGTAGTCCAATGGCTGCGAAATTTTATAGACAGAAACTAGACAGTCACAGCGACTTGTAGCAACTGGAAGCACCTCATTTGGAGGTCTAGAGAGGAAGATATGAAATTTCGAAGTTCCTGCCCTGTACCAGTCATCTTGCCTGATCCGAGTTAATGTTCCATCGATTTCCGGGAATTTGGCTTGATGAACTGATCTGGAGATATTTTTCCTATCTAGTTAACATCTACATATTTCCATAGTGGTATCATTTTTATGCATTGTATTTTTGTGGAATTAGTTAGACATTTTTAAAATTCATATCAGTAAACTGTGACAGTAGCAGAGCCCCCTCCGACCTTCAGATGATTTCGGATGTCAAACGCTTTGTGTGTAGGATTTTAAGGCTTTTACATATTTTTAGTATAAAGTAGACATCCTAAGATTTCCAGAATGACTGAGATCATATGTTTTCGATTTTTCTGGAATTAGTTGTGATTTTCTAAACTTTGCCCAAGAATGAGGCCAAGTCTGCCGAAAATGAATCTACATGTCTCATATCCCTTTTTGCTTTCCATGGGTTTAAAGCATGTTTTTGGGATTGAAATGAGTTGTAATAGTACAATTAAATATGAGAATGCATAGAATGAGCTCACACGATCCATGTGACCCTAAAGGGAATTTTTAACCATGATGCCATGTGAGAAAGTGTATGAACCCTCTTGAGGGAGATCTCACTTTATTCTTCCCATAGTGTATATGAGCATGTAAGGCATGATGGGTATGAGCTAGACATGATGGTGTTACAGTACCATTTGAACATTAAAATGATAACTTTATTATAGGAAAACTCCGCTAGAGGCAAATAGGTATCCCAATTTCCTTTTAACTCTAAAACATAAGTCCTTAACATGTATTCTAGAGTTTGGATGGTTCTTTCTATTTAACTATCTGTCTGAGGGTGATAAGCTATACTAAATCTCAATGTAGTTCCTAAGGAATCCTGTAATGATCTCTAGAAATTCGAAGTGAATTTGGGATCTCTATCTGATACTATGATCTTAAGTATACTATGTAGTCTCATTATCTCCTTGATGTACATTTGGGCTAACTTATCTAGGGTGTAAGTGGCTTTCATTGCTAAGAAATGGACTAACTTAGTTAATCTATCCACTATCACCCATATGGCATTATGCCCAGATAATGTCCTGGGTAAACCTATGACAAAATCTATCACTATACTATCTTATTTTCACTCAGGGATATTTAAGGGTTGAAGTAACCCGGTTGGCTTCTGGTGTTCTATCTTGATTTTTTGATATACTAAATATCAGGAGACATACTCTGCTATATTAGTTTTTATCCCAGGCCACTAAAACATTTTCTTCAAGTTATGGTACATCTTGTTACTGCCTGGATGAATTATGTACTTACTTTTGTGTGCCTCTTCTAATATTCTTTCTCTAATCTTTAAATTCCTAGGCACATACAGCTTATTCCAATACCTAATTATTCCATCCTCAGACAGATTAAAATCTAGAGTGCTACCTTGGGACATCTGAGCTCTAATTTTTCTTACATACTTATCTTCTTGCTGAGCTTCTCTTATTTAGCTCTTTAGGTCTTTCTTGATTCAAGTTTCACTAATTAATAACTTCCCTAAATGCACCCAACATGAGAGATTTGTAACATCCGGTTTTTTAAAAACAAGAGAAAACATGATAAACGTAACGTATAGTTTCTTTATAAACAAACAAAATTCACCGAATACAAAAGGAAGTTCCCCAAAATGAGATAGTTAAGGTCCCAAAAAATTTTGGGAGCATTCTAGACTCCTAAAAATGAGAATCCTAAGCTTAGACAGAAAGAAAAATAAAACTAAAATGAAGAAATAATTTCTTACGAAAAGCTTACAAAACGTAATGGCATTTTTGTAATTTTGAGCAAATTTTAGAATTCACATAAGAGGGCTTTTTAAATAAAAGTTTTGAGTTCTCTGGAGTTTTTAGAGGCTTTAAAAACCATAGAAAGCCCCGGAATAGTTAAATCCCCTCCAGTGGATGTTTTCCAATGTCAGTGTACCCGAACTTTGACGGATTCATTTGGGAAAGTTTTAGCTTCGATTTGAGTGATTCTAAAGGCATTTTACTAAATTAGAAATCTAGATTTCATAATGGAAAAGACAATTTTCAAAAAGGAGTTAAAACAAAGGAGAAACGAAAACACCAAGAACAAAAGGCAAAATAGGAATTTTTGAGAAGTGTAACTCCCTCCCGCCTATATATATGATGTGCCCTTCTTCTCCCTTCATTATGCACGATCATGTTCTACCCAAAACTAGAGGAAAACCCTAGGGGATGAGGCGCACAAGAGGAGGAAGAAAAGGAGGAGAAATTCAAGGTAGAAAGGTATGGATTTTCATAGTTTTTTATACTCTTTCTCTTCCAAACCTCTTCTCCTTCATTCTCCTTTATTTCATATAATTATAATGAAGTATATGGATCTGTTTTAAAGGAGAAATTGAGGGGAAAATTCGGATTTGAAGAGAGGAGCTCAAAGAACACAAGATTCAAGTGAGAAAAAGCAAGAAAATAAGGTAATTTCTCTTCCTATGGTTGTCATCTTTGGTTCCCTCCTCTTCCATTTCACCCAACATGAGAAAACCTAAGGAGAACTTGATTTTTAGGCAGAACTAAGGATGAATCTAAGGAAAAAGGGTGTGGAGATTAAGAATATGCAAAGGGAATCAACAAAAAACTATTAAATTTCAAGATGCAAGTTCTAGGGTTTCAATTACATCTTATAAAATTTGATTTTGTATGATGATTCCTGGGCCTAAATAAGAGTTTAAATGGGCTCCTAAGATCCCTAAGAGGCTCCCCATATGTTTCTTCCCTTGAGAAAACAAAGTAAACTCCAAGGAGCTTCATTTCTTCCATAGCCTCGCCCAAGCAAGGATAGCATAGCTAGGGAGAGTTTTAAATTTTTCTAAGTCCATTCTTGAGTCATATATGATGAATGAAAATGAGGGGAGGCCTTGGAAAAAATTTAGAACTCATAGAAAGTGAGTTGGTGCTTTAGGTTCCATATTATGACCTAAAGAAGCAACATGTAATTAGACTCTTTGTTTTAATTGTGTGATGACTCCAAGAGGCTTAAAAGAAGTCAAGAATCATATTTGAAAGGAAATAATGGAGTCTAGAATTTATTTGAGGGGTGTTGCTTCATTAGGTGCAATTATGAAACCATAATGAGGTTATAAGCTAACCTAGTATCTAAGCAAATTGTATGGCTTTGGAATTGAGTTCATGAATCAAATTGGCTTCCATAAATTGTGTTTAGGCCAAGAGAAATCATCTCCACAAGTTTGTGTGTATGTGGCTGACGCAAAGGATGGAATTTCAAGAGAAAAAATGTGTGATTATGTCCAAAGTAGCTCTCTCCACCTTCTCTTATGCATGGATGTGTGCTTAGCTTATCTTACAATGTGTGTATGTGTATTTTCAAGTTATGAAAAGTATGCTAGAATGATTTTATATGCCATGATTTCATGATGACATAATATGTTTCATATGATGTTTTGATGTGTGTTTGTGTTTGCTAGAGTGTGGTGAGGCCAAGAACCTTTAGCCATTGTGAGAATGAACCAAGAACCTTAAGATTGATTGAGACAAACCAAAGAGTGTTCCAAAAGAAAAGTGGGCTCCCAAGAGCAAGGTTGAGTCCAAGAATGCATTAAAGAATGGGTGAGGCAAGTCCAATATGCACAAGAAATTGGATGAGGCTAATCTACTTGCTTGGCAAGCCTTTGTATGCTATGTATGACATTCTCAAATGATGAAAATACTTCTTGAATGTTTGCACATGTCAACATGACCATACATACATTTACGAGACTTGTTTGCATCTATTATGTATAATTGAATGGGAGATGATGTAACACCATAATTCTAGCTTATCTCATGTATTGTTAATGACTTACTATCATGGAGGATGTAAGTCTCTGATGATTATTTTTACGTTGGGTCGTATCTAACAATTCATTTCGGTGTCATGTGGATCGTGTGAGCTCATACTATGCCTCATAATATTTAATTTCATTGTTAAAACTCATTTCAATCCCAAAAACATGCTTTCAACCCATGGAAACCAAAAAGAGACATGGGACATGAATATGCATCCTCGGCCAGACTTGGCCCCATTTCTGGGCAAAGTTTGAAAAATTATAACTAAATTTAAAAAAATCAAAAGCATGTAATCTTAGTCATTATGGAAATCTTGGGATGTTTACTTCATGGTAAAAATATGTGCAAGTCATAACATCCCACACACAAGACGTTTGACACACAAAATGGTCTGGAGGTTGGATTGGGTTCTGATGCTGTCACAATTTACTGATATGGACTTCAAAAATGTCCAACTAATTCCACAAAAATCCAATGCATGAAAATGATACCAATATGGAAAGATGTAGATGTTAACTAGAGAGAAAAAATATCTCTAGATCAGTTTATCAAGCCAAACTCTCATAAATCAATAGAACAGTACTTCTGGTTAGGCAAGATGACTGATACTGGGCAGAAATTTCAAAAATTCATATCTTCATCTCTAGACCTCCAAATGAGGTTCTTCTAGTTGCTACAAGTCACTGTGATTGTGTAGTTTCTGCCTATAAAATTTCGTAGCCATTGGACCACTTTTGCCCCTTGGATGACACAATTACACAACTAACCAAATGAACAGTGCTGGTGCAAATCCGAAATTCTGATACCAATTTTGAAAAATCATAGAAAATTTCACAGACCTCAAAATGACCTGATCTTTGGCTCCCCAAAAATATCTAGACAAGATCTAGTCACATGACAAATTTCAACCCAAGAAGAGGTCATTTGGTTAGACTTTGACATAAGGGGGCAAAGTGCTAATTTCCTTTGCTAAAAGAGGGCTCCAAGGGTTCAAATTAGCTTCTCCTACTCCTAAGGCTCTATGAGCACGTGGGAAAGCATCAACATAGGCTATTAAACATGGCTTAAATGTTTAACAACCCAAATTTGCAAAAATCTCTCTCTCACACTAACATATACACCATGTACATAATGTCAAGATCTTACTATTCATACCGAAAACTTGCTACATCATGCACTATAGTTCTAATTCTCATACATATCCAATAAGTACATCTATTTACAAGTATTCATAAGTGTATACACTATGTACATCATTAGATTACATCTCTTAACAATAAAATGGCTCTTTCACATATCCCTTGCCAATTTCCCTAGCTTCAAGCTTGGTGGCTCTTATGTCTTTGTTCACTTGGTCCACCTAGCATGTTAGGATAGTGGAGAGGAGGGGATGAGATTCAAAGAATCCCAATAGCTCATCTCTCATTCAATCATACATAATATGTGCAAAGCAAGCTTTTCAAATGTATGCATGGAAAAGTGAAAGTCATGGACATTTTCAAAGCAACCTTGGCATGTGAATCAAGCATATAAGACATTCAAGAGTTCACCAAGTGATTGGATTAGCCTCACACTTCTCCTCATGGATTTTGGACTTGCCTCACCCACTTTTGAGCACTTTGGACTCAACCATACTCTTGGGAGTCCACATTACTTTTGGGAGACTCTTTGCTTTGTCTCAACCAAGCTCGAGGATTCTTGGCTCATTCTTACCCAAGGGAAGAGTTCTTGGCCTTTCCACACTCAAGGAAACTCATACAAACATCATGGATTCATTTAACACATAACATAGCATCAAGGTTCATGACATGTAAAGGCATGCTAGCATACTTTTCATAGCTTGAAATACACATACACACATTCTAGAATAAGCTAAACACATATTCATGCATGAGAGAAAGGGGGAGAGAGCTACCTTATAGGCTAACACAAGCCTTCCCTTTCAATTTGTTTTTTCCCTTCTTGGTTCCACAATCACAACTAGATGGAAGTGTTTCTCTTGAGCCTAGACACACAAGAGCATGGAATTACTCTCTCATAACTCAACACTCATTCACAAAGCTAGGGGTTTCTTTCTAACAAACCCTACCAAGCATATAAGAAACTAGGGGTTCTTCCTCTCTCTAGAAATTCACTAACTATCCTTTCTCTCTCAAACTCTCAAGAAAGGAAATCAAGGAAGTAAAGCTACATGAATTCTAACCTCCTTCAAGATTGGTTTTCCACGTTTCCTCTTCTGAACCAAGCCCAAAATATAGCTACTTCGACTACCAAAACTATAGGAAGAAAGGGCAAGGAGAGAAGAACAATATTCTAAGAAGGAAAGCTAGGGAAATCTTAAGTTATGCTTACCTTTTTCTTGTTCTCCTTCCTTCTCTAGGTCTCTCTCTCTCTCCTCCGCCCTTTTCTCTGCCTTAGAGGGAGCTTAAGTCGGTTAGAAGGAGAAGAAATGAATTGGGGCGCTTTAAGAAGTCAAATTCTCTTTTTTCACATTTTTTCAAACTAACCCTCACCGTAGCGAAGCATAACCCTCGCTATGGCGAACACGTATCAGTCCCAGACCCCTGCCTTCGCTACGGCGCGTTATGGCGAGCAGCTCCCTAGTTTTTGTATGGGATGCCCGTACTCGCTATAGCTAAAAGCATTTTCACTATAGCTAGAAGGCACTCTTGCTATAGCTAAACCATTTCTCGCTAAAGCGAACAGGTACATTCACTATAGCTAGGCCATTTCTTGCTATAGCTAGCAGGCTTAGAAAATTTTCAGCACTTCAAAAATTTTTCAGCTTCTTCTTTTCTTCTTCTTTTTTCTCTCTTTTTTTTTTCTTTTTGTTACAGATGAGCTATTAGGATTCTTTGAATCTCATTCCCTTCTCTCCAATGATCTAATATGCTAAGTGGATCAAGTGGACGAGGTAATGGAAGCCAACCACCTTGAAAAAGAGAGGTTGACAACCTAATGCATAGCTTTTAGTTCTTTAAGGCCATATTTGTATCAAAGCATGTAAACCCATGATGTATATGGTCTATGAACTCTTAAACATGTGTAATTATGATATTGTGCCATGTATGAATGAGAGAATATGTTATGTAGCCACTAGAATGTGAATTGAGTATATGATGGCAAATTAGCTCCATGAATGGTTTGATATAATTATGTACATGTGTGGATGAAATGGCCAAAATGAGATGCATGGAGTTTAGGACCATTTGTTTAGCTTACACAAGTCATAATCATGCTTTTAGACTTGCCCAAAAGGTGCCAAACCCTAAGGAAAGTCATTTGGTTACTTTGGTACCTCATATGGAGCTAAAATTAACTATAATGGAACCCTATATCACTTTTTAGCCAAATGAGTTCTTTTAGATATGAGATTTGGCATGAAATTAGAACTTGTTGAGAGATTTCTGGAAAGCTAAAGAACATAATTTTTAGAGGTCTACAAAATATTTGATGAATTTCCAAAGTTAGCAAATTTTTTGATTTTGGTCTGCTGCACTATTTATTTGGTCCAAAAATAAAATCTAACACATAGGGCCCAAATGATATCCAATTGCCATGAAATTTTATACAATGAAACTAAACATTCATAGTGACTTGTACCAACTAGAACCACCTCATTTGGAGGTCTAGAGAGGGAGATATGAATTTTTAAAGATTCTATCCAATATCAAGAGCTTTACCTAACCTCAGTTACTGTTCTATTAAATTTTTGGGTCTGGACGTGCTTGACCTGGTCTGGAAATATTTTTTCTCTCTAGATAACATCCACATACTTCTATATTGGTATCATTTGTATGGATTATAATTTTTTGGAATTAATTGGATATTTTTGAAATTTGTTGTAGAAATCTATGATAGCACCAGTAAGCAGTTGACCTCTAGACCTTTTGGATATCAAACGTCCTCTGTGATGGATTTTGTGGATTGGACATATTTTTATGTAAATTAGACATCTGTAGATTTCTATAATGACTAAGAATGCATGATTTTAATTTTTCTAGAATTAGTTATGATTTTTCAAAATTTGGTCAGAAAAGAGCCAAATCTGGCCAAAAATGGATATGAATATTTCATGCTTCCCTTTGTGATTCTTGAGGTGTAGGCCACTTTTAATGATGCAAATGAGTTGCATTCATATAATTGAATATGGGGATGTGACGTTTGAGCTCATATGGTCCACGTGACACTGAATAAAATTTTTATACGTGAAGTAACACTAAGAAATGCATTAAAACAATGCCATTTTCTTACCTCTTGTATGAATTGCTTGATGTGAGGCATAGATATAGTATGAAATGAGATAGAAATATATGGTGTTACAAGATTCATATCCCTGAATCTCTCAATGAGTTCTTGCACTTTCAACATCATGTAGGCCATATGTATGGATTTTTTACTCATGGCATCTGTTACCACATTAGCCTTACCTAGATGGTATTTCAAGGTGAAATCATAATCTTTTAAGAATTCTAACCATCTCTTCTGTCTCATATTTAATTGGTTCTATTCAAACAGATATTTAAGACTTTTGTAGTCACTGTAAATTTCTATGGCTACTCCATATAGGTAGTGTCCCATATTTTAAGAGCAAACACCATTGCTGCTAGCTCTAAGTCATGAGTGGGATAGTTTTTCTCATGTGGTTTCAACTATCTAGAAGCATAAGTCACCACTCTGCCTCCTTGATAAGTACACATCCTAACCTTTTCTTTGAGGCATCACTATAGACTACAAAAGTCTCTCTAGGGTTAGGAAGCACTAAAACTAGGGTTGTGGTTAACTTATGCTTCAATTCCTAGAAGCTCTGCTCACATTTCTAATCCCACACAAATGGTACATTCTTTCTGGTGAGTCAAGTCAGTGGCATCATTATCTAAAAAAGCTCTAAATGAACCTCCTATAATAACTTATTAAACCTAGGAAGCTCCTAATCTCTATCACTATCCTAGGTCTCTCCCACTGAAGTATTGCCTTTACCTTTTGGGGATCTACTGCAACCCTTGCCTAGGAGATCAATGGCTTAAGAATTGCACCTTAATGAGGCAAAACTCATATTTATTAAGTTTAGCATATAATTGCTTTTCTCTTAAGGTTTCTAAGGCTAATCTCAGGTGTTGTTCTTGTTCTTCTATACTCTTAGAATAGATGAGGATGTCATCTATGAAGACAACTATAAACTTATCAAGGTATGGTCTAAGCACTCTATTCATGTAATTCATAAATACGATAGGTGCATTCATTAACCCGAAGGGCATAACTAGGAACTCATAATTCTTGTACCTAGTTTTGAACGTTGTCTTAGGAATATCCTTAGCCTTAATCCTAAACTAGTGATATCTTGACTTGAGGTCAATCTTAGAAAACACCGACCCTCCTACTAGCTTCTCTATGAGGTTATTTATCATAGGAAAGGGGTATTTGTTCTTAACTATAATCTTATTAAGATCTCTATAATCTATACATAGTCTGAGACTCTTGTCTTTCTTCTTTATGAATAGGATTGGAGCTTCTCACGGTGAAATACTAGGTCTAATAAAACCCTTCTCTAAGAGCTCTTCTATTTATTTCTTTAGCTCTACTAGCTCAGTGGGAGCCATCCTATACGAGACTTTAGACACTGGACCTGCCTCAGGCACATTATCTATGGAAAATTCTACTTCCTTATCAAGGGGTAATCCACTAATTTCTTTTTAAAATACCTTTGGAAATTCTCTCACAATAGGTATCTCCTCTATACCCTCTTCTATCTTAGCCTGTACTAAAAAGAAAACTAGGAGCTCCTAACAATTAGCTCTAGAGACCTCTCAATTGGAGAGGTGGTCATAAAAGTTAGCTCAGTCCTAATACTAGGCACAGTACCTTATTCAGGCAAGGTAATGTATTTGTGATAATAGTCAAGTATGACATTATTTGCAAATATATAGTTCATTCCAATAATCAGATCAATATAAATCAAATGCATACATATCAGGTTAAAATGTGGTAAAACAATGATTAAATTGGACGACACAGTTCAAACAAGTATGGAAAGTAATAGCTTGGTTTCCTATAGGGGTGGATACATGTAAATCATATGGTAAAGTGCACATGCTCAGACCTAACTTTCTAACATAGTCATATGTTATAAAAGAATGACTAGCACCCAAATCAAATAAAGCATTTACAGTACTATCATTAATCTTAATAGTACATTAAATCAGACTCAGGGATCTGCTAGTCTCTTGCTATGTTAGGGTGAAGACTCTACTCAAGGTTTGTAGTCTAAGTGCAAGAGCTACCTTTCTCTACTATATAAGCTATGTGTAGTCTTTGGCTATATGCCCTGGCCTACCACACCTGTAACAAACATTTTGGCCTACGTAACATAGGCTATCTCTATAATTCTTGCCACACTAACTACAGGCTACTGGAGTGGAACTATCTCTACTAGACTGAGTTGGTTTCCTTCTGCCCTTTCCTCTCCTATTCCATGGATTCCATCTCTTTTACTGTTATTGGTGGCTACTATCTCTTCACGTGGCCTTTTATTCACAAGGAGGGGAGGTCTAGCACTTAACGCTAGATGCATCATCCTCAAGTTTGCTTCTATGACTCTGTAAACCTCAACTAGGGCAGTAAAGTTCCTGATTTTTTGGGGCATAAATTTGTCTCTAATCTTTGGTAAAAGTCCCTTCTCTAATTTGTTTGCTTTCTATCTCTCATCATCATGTTTCTATAAATAAGAGGAACATTTGGAGAACTTAACAAACTTTGCCACATACTGATCCACTAATATTCCCTTAGTCTATCTTAGGAGTATGAACTTTGACTCCTTCACATCCTGAATGAAACTAGGGAAATATTGCTCATAGAAAGCCTGCAGGAATGTTTCCTAGTTGATCGAGAGGTTTTTTGATTTTATGATAGGCTTAGTGCTCTTCCACCAATAATTTGCCTCTTTCTCTAACTAGAATATGGTCATCATGGCTTTTTGCTTAGACGTGTACTCTATCACCCTGAATATCTTCTCAAGATGCATAATCCAGGCCTCTACTTTCTCTATACTCAACTCACAATCAAAGGTCGGAGGCCCAAATTTCTTGAACTGAGCTATAATCTGCATCGTGGAAGGCTACTCAGGGACAAAAGGCATCTAAGCTGGTAGAGTTTGAGGCATCTGTTGTATCTATGGCTGTGGACCTAAGGGAATTGCCCTTAAGTGCTAGGATGATCTGGGTGTTGTGGCTGAGGAGGAGTAGGCCTCTACTATCTTTTTGAGCAAGCCTCTCTTGTAGTTACATGATTATGACTTGCTATTGATCTAGGCGAGCCATAATAACTTGCTGTTGATCAGGCTCTACTTGAGTTGCTCTAGAGGGCCTACCTCTCCATGTATTCACCATCTTTATAAAATAATATAAACATGGCTCAGTATAAAATATAAACATACACCATAGTTCACACTCATTTCATCCATATACATCTCACACATAATGGGCAATCTCATGTTCTCAAGCCACAAACCATACTAAAGTAGTTGAACCTTTGCTCTGATACCAAAAATGTAATACCTTAACTTCCTAGCCCTTAAATAAATGTCACATAGGCTATCTTACCACATCCATGTCATATAGGTACACATTTACAAGAAAGTGGCACTTTTATCCATGATTAATTGGGTAGTTGGAAAGTTATGTACATCATTTTGAGCTTTAGAGACCATGTGAACTCATAAATATTATTTTCTATCCATAACATATCCATTCAAATCATAAACATCACAATTTATCTTGAGAAGCTCGAATTTAGAACCACATTTCAAGAAAACCAAAATTTGCTCTCAGGTGGTGTTCCAAATTTCTGATATAAACTTTGGAAATTCATAACTAATTCTAAGAAATTGAAATCATGTATATGATAGCTTTCTGGAAAGCTTTAGATGTTAACTAAAAATTTAAAATAATTCCAAACTAAGACAATAGCATTTACCCCACAAAAAGCACTAGAACAGTACATCAGGTCTATTCTTAGATAGCTACAGGACTTATAACTTCAAATTTTTGTTTCTCCCCCTACAGAGCTCCAAATGAGGTGCTCTTAGTGCTATGGAAGTCTTATGATATCTAATTTATGCCCCTAAAATTTTATAAGCATTAGACTTCATTTGTCCCACGAGTGACACAGAGAAGTAAATTGACCATATGAATAATAACTTGACAGATTTTGCATAATTTGGTCAATTTTAAAAAATTATAATAAATTCTCTAGAGCTCCAAATTGAGTGATCTTTAGATCTATAAAAAGCTCTAAATAAGATCTATTTATTGGCCAAATTTCATGCAAAAGTTAGACTTTGGTTCAGCTTAAGAAATAGTCAAATTTGAAGTCCATAATGGGTTTATAAGATACAACATAGCTCATTTATGATTCCATAGCCACTTAGGCACATCCAAAAGTACCATCACAATATATAGGAGCATGCCAAATGATTCAAATCATCATGGAACTCATTCTCACCTTGCCACTTACATTTATACACATAGACATAATAGCATATAGGTGGCAAAAACTCATGTATTCATTCATTTGGTTCCAAAATGGATACATACATATAGGTGGCAAAATATATTTACATATATTTGAACATGCTCAAGGGTCTACATCATATATACATCATGTGGTTACAAATTTTGATATCAAAATGCTATCAAAATGCCTAATTATCTATGCCTTTGTCAAAGTCTTGCTTTTTAAGATGATTGGCCTTCATTTCTTGGTCTACTTGGCTTACCTAGACATGGTTAGACATATGTGGGTAACAAGTGAGATTCAAAGAATTTCAATAGCTCTTTACCCTTTCAAACATACATAATAGATGCAAATTTATGTTAAAGAATACATGTATGACATTTAAGCTACTAGTAAACATACATAAACTATTTACCTTGGCATATGAATTCATACATGTCAAACATAGGATCTCAAAGGTATTGGTGTAGCCTCACCCAATTTCTTTGGGGCTTTTGGACTTGCCTCACCCTTTTTAAGGGACTTTTAACAAGGCCTTACTCTTTTTGAAACTTTTGGCTTTGTCTCAATCATTCCTAGAGATTTTTGGTTCATTCTTACCCATGCTAAGGGACTTTTAGCATAACCAAACCCATTCAAGCCACATTGCATACATAAACATATTTCAAGAAGCATAATGATACCATAACATGTAATCAATGGCTAGAAACATTTCTCATAGTTCAAACATACACATAAACACTCAAAGACAAGTAAACATCCAAGCAATGCATGTGAGAAATGTTAGAGAGCTAACTTGAAACAAGAACACAAACTTTTCTCTTTAATTCTTCTTCCCCTTTTGGCTAAGCACATGCAACTAGGTGGCACTTGATTTTCTTGGCCTAGACACATCAAGTGAGACATATTTCAATCAGTGGAATAAGCTCTGGCTTCTCACAAACTTTATGTAAGGCTGCTTTGTTCTAAGACACAATTATGGTTCTATACAAGACACAATGAAGCAACTATTAGAATTCATGATCTTGGCTTTAATTTCTCCTTCTATCTAAGTCTCTTGACTCTATTTAGACTCCTTAGAGTCATCACAAATTCATTTGAAGGAACCTAGATACAAGTTGCTTCATTTTGTCTTAAAATGGAACCTAAACCTCCATCTCACAAACCATGCTTTCTAAATTTATTCCAATGCTTCCTTTGGTGATCATCTATCATATTTAGTCCCTTTCTAGCCTTAAAAGAAATTAAAACTCCCCTTAGGTGCATGGACTAGCTTAGGCCAAGACATGAGTAAGCTTGTGAGCCCATGGAGTTTTTGCAAATTTTCTTTAGGGAGTTGGCTCATGTGAGGCTTCCTAAGTGTCTTGAGAACTCATATACACACTCTTAGACCACTTAAATTACCAATAGGAAGCTTTATATTTGTCAAGGTGCAACTAAATCCTTAGCTTTTACAACTTTAATTCTAATGCTTCTTATTCAATTCCAATTGCATATTCTTGTTTTCCACACTCTAAAACCTGTATTTCTTCCTTGGTTTTGGTCAGAACTCAATCCCTTTTAGGTACTCCATAGTTAGCTAAAACTCACCCGAGGAAGAACAAGGAAAGAAATGCAAGGAAATCCATGGTTTTTACCTTGGTTTCAAAGCTTTTTAAGAGCTCTTCCACTTGATTCAAACTTCTCCTTCAAATTCTAACTTTCTCCTACTGAACCAGCCCTAAATCAAAACATTAAAACCATAGGAAAAGAGAGGAAAAGGAGGAGAACAAGATTAATGAAGGAAGGAGCATGAAATTACATGGCGAATTTTTGAGGAGGAGTGGGATGTCACATATAAGAAGAACCTTCTTAAAATTCTTTTTAAAATTTCTCTTTTTGTCCCTTTTTCTTGGTTCTTACTATTTATGTTCATTTCAAATATTTTTTGAGAATCGTCTTTTCTATCATAAAATTTAGGTCTTCTAACTTATAAAATTCATTTGATTTCATTCAAATTGAATTCAAAACCTTTTTGAATGAATCAGTCAAAGTTCGGGACAACTGATACTCTAAAATGTAAACCGGGAGGGTTTAAATCATTCTAGGGGTTCCTATGATTTTTAGGGCCTCTGAAGACCTCGAAAAACTAAAATTTTTTATTTAAAGATCCCTCCTTTGAATTTCCTAAAAAGTGTCTAAAATTACGAAAATGCCACTAGTTTTTGTCTGATTTTATTTAGTTACTTTGACTCTAATTTTTGGGCATGTCAAGCCTTGTATCCTCATTTTTAATTATTTAATATTTTGTCCTAATTTTATTTGACTTCAAATCTTTCTATTTAGGGCACTTCCTTTTTATAACTAGTCTATTTCTAACATTTTTATGAAAATCGAAGATTACATTTTAGGGTTTTAGATGGATTTACGCTAACCCTAAAGCCTATGACCCACTTGGGTCTATTTTCCAAGTTTTGGGCTTCCTACAAAGGAAATTGAGCCTTTCCAACAACTAAGATTAGGCTTTTATGGTTAGCTCTTGACATAAATAAATTGATCATAGGGCCCAAATCAAATGTCCACATTCCCTTAATTAATTTCTTAATCAAGCTAAACCTATAATTAATTGATTTTCACCTAATAATGCATAAATAATTATTATTATTTCAAAATGTTTAAAGTAAATCCATTTCTTTAGAAATCTTTATTTTTCTTAATCTCCCCAAATCTCTATATTAATTCCTTAATTTTTTGTAATTACTCTTAATATATTTCGGGGTGTTATAGTTAACACCTTTGTGAAATTTTTTTTGGGTTCCCAATCAAATATTAACATATGCCATGTAAAATCCCAATTGAAGTTATTCCATGTATGAATATCTATTTATAAATTAACATATTGAGAAAATGTTATAAATTAATTCAAAATTTTATTTTTATATGTGCACATTTTAATAGGGATCTTGGGATAAATTTTAAGTGCATAAATTTATTATTTTTGTTATGTCGCTAGTTCTGTTAATCTCAATGTACCAATTGTTTTATTTGTTATGCAGAAAGAACAAGTCATTGAACAATTTTTTTCTATTATTACTTGATTCAAGAACTATTTTGATCGATCTAAAATATTAAAATTGAATATTTTATTTTTTCCTCTTATTAGTTGTTCAAATAATAATTTTCTAGAATAAAAAAATGGAAGGTTTTCATTTTTTTCTACTATTATTTTCATTGAAAGTATATTTTTTAATTAGAATGTTAAAATTGAATATTTTAAAATTTTTATTATTAGTAATGTATTTTCTCATTATTGATATTTTAAAAAACTATTTTTTAAATTAAAAAACTTAACAAAGAATATTTCTATATTTTTTCCCCTATTGGTAATTGAAAATTTATTTTTTAATTACAAATTGTCATTTTATAATTTTCTTAATTATTATTGATAATTAAAAATGATTATTATTTTTTGCACGAAGGGCATTATGACCATTTGATTAGCTTTCTTTTCCATTCCTATATTATTTTCATTCAACTAAAGATAAGAAAGGAAAGGACATTTTCATTTCTTTCCATCTTAAATCAAATATAATTCTAGACCCCAATATTCTATTTCATTTGTCATTTCTATTTCCATCAATGTCCTTTCTATGTGCCAAACGTACCCTTCATTTATTTCCCACTTCAAAAGTTTTATATATATATACATATCTCTCCTCTTTTTCCAAAATTTTCCAAATTTCTACACCTCTTAGATCTGTCTAATCCATGCTTAGTCATAGAGACTCCCTTTGGAAGTAGATCCTTTCCTTTTCTAAAGGAAAAGGATGGCTTCCATTCTTTAATACACCCCATTTATATGATTTAATAGTTGTCCCAATTTCCACATTGCCCATAAATGTAGTGTTTCCATATCAAGTATGTAGCTTTTTTTACTAAATACTTGAAACACATCAATTTAGTTTAATGAAATGCTATGTTTTAGCTAATTTTGTTCAAATCCTACCCATCCATGTGATTTAGCAATAGAAAGGAAGCGACGTCACCTCTAAAGCTTTCTAAATGTAACATTTTGCACTAAACATATGAATTTGGAGCATTGTTCTCCTCATTCGCATTTTTTTATTTTTTTTGTTTTGGCACATAAGCCCTTATATGTAGATGGGAAAGCTTTAAAAAAAAGTATTTTAGTCTAAGAGAGAAAGAAGTATGGTGTATGAGGAAGTTATTTGCTTACAACAATATTTCCAATAATAGTTACAAAATTATTCATTTTATCATTATATCAAACAGATATGAAAGAAAAGTAACAGCTGTTTTTTGGACCCATGCAAAAATGTTGATTAACTATGGTTATTTTAGAGATGTGGTATCACTTCACATAACATATAGTACTAATTGTGATTATAGACCACCTGCCATCTTTTCAGGATTTGACCATTATAGAGTAGTAATTTTTGGGGTAATATTTTTATATGATGAAACTGCAAAGTCATTTAAATGGCTTTTTGAAACTTTTCTTGAGGCACATAAGTAGGAAACACTACAAAAAAAGTTTCTTTTAATAGTGACATTTGTTACTACCAAAAGAATAAAAGTTATCACTAAAAGCCTTATAGTGGTGACTAATATCAGGGGAACAAAAAGCCTTTAGCGACGACAATATGGTCACCACCCCTCCGGTGGACGTTTTCTAACGTCGGTGTACCCGAACTTTGACGGATTCGTTCGGGAAGGTTTTAGCTCCTATTTGAGTGATTCCAAAGGAATTTTATTTAATTGGGAACCTAAATTTCATAATAGAAAAAGACGGTTCTCAAAAAGGAGCTAAAACGAAGGAGAAACAAAAATACCAAAAATGAAGGGTAAAATTAGAATTTTTGAAAAGTGTAACTTCCTCCCACCTATACATATGATGCACCCTTCTTCTCCCTTCATTATGCATGACCATGTTCTGCCCAAAACTAGAGGAAAACCCTAGGGGATGAGGTGCACAAGAGGAGGAAGAAAAGGAAGAGAAATTCAAGGTAGAAAAGTATGGATTTTCATGCTCTTTCTCTTCCAAACCTCTTATCCTCCATTCTCCTTTATTTCCTATGATTATAATAAAGTTTATAAATCTGTTTTAAGGGAGAAATTGAGGGAAAAATTTAGATTTGAAGAGAGGAGTTCAAAGAACACAAGATTTAAGTAAGAAAAACAAGAAAACAAGGTAATTTCTTTTCCTATGATTGTCAGCTTTGGTTCCCTTCTCCGCCATTTCACCCCACTTGAGAAAACCCTAGAAGGAGATTATTTTTAGGCAGAACCAAGCATGAATCTAAGGAAATAGGGTGTGGAGATTAAGAATATGCAAAGGGAATTATCAAAAAACCATTAGATTTCAAGATACAAATTCTAGGGTTTTGTGTGCACCTTTTAAAATCTGACATTGTCTGATGATTCCTAGGTTTAATTAAGAGTTTAAATGAGTTCTTAAGATGCTCCCCACATGCTTCCTCCTTTAAGAAAACAAAGAGAATTCCAAGGAGGCCAAAAAGGGGCATAGTGTTGGCCAAGCAAGGCTGGGGTAGCTAGGGAGAGTTTTAAATTTTTCTAAGGCCATTCTTGAGTCATGTATGATGAATGAAAATGAGAGGAGGCCTTGAACAAAAATTTAAAACTCATAGAAAGTGATTTGGTGCTTTAGGTTCCATATTATTACCTAAAGAAGCAACATGATGATAGGCCATTTGTTTTAATTGTGTGATGACTCCAAGAGGCTTAAAAGGAGTCAAGAATTATATTTGAAAAGAAAGAATGGAGCCTAGAAGTTATTTGAAGGGTGTTGCTTCATTAGGTGCATTTATGGACCATAATGGGGTTTAAAGAACAACCTAGTGTTTAAGCAAGTTGTGTGACCTTAGAAATTGTTTCAAGAACCTAATTGGTTTCCATAAATTGTGTTTAGGCCAAGAGAAACCTTCCTCACACTTTTGTCGGTGTGTGGCCAAAGCAAGGGAGGGCATTTTAAGAGAAAAAGTGTGTGATTATGTGCAAGGTAACTCTTTCCAACTTCTCTCATGCATAGATGTATGCTTAACTTGTCTTAGAATGTATGTATGTATATTTTCAAGCCATGAAAAGTATGATAGCATGATTTCATATGCCATGGTTTCATGATGACATATTATGTTTCATATAATGTTTTGATGTGTGTTTGGGTTTGTTTGAGTGTGGTGAGGCCAAGAACCCTTAGCCGTGGTGAGGATGAGCCAAGAACCCTTAAGATTGGTTGAGACAAAGCAAAGAGTCTCCCAAAAGCAAAGTGGGCTCCCAAGAGCATGGTTGAGTCCAAGAATGCATTAAAAAATGGGTGAGACAAATCCAATATCCACAAGAAATTAGGCAAGGCTAATCCACTTGCTTGGCAAGCCTTTGTATGTTATGTATGACTTTCTCAAATGATGGAAATGTCTCTTGAATATTTGCACATGTCAACATGACCATACATGCATTTATGAGACTTATTTGCATCCATTATGTATGATTGAATGGGAGATGAGCTATTGAGATTCTTTGAATCTCATCCCTTCCTCTCCAATGTTCTAATATGCTAGGTGGACCAAGAAAGCAAGGTAATAGAAGCCAACCACCTTGAGGATGAGAGGATGACAATAAAGTGCTTGAATTTTGTTACTTTGAAACCATACAATTGGCAAATGATGTAATCCATGGATGTATATATATCATGATATCATGAACATATGTAATTATGATAATATGTCATGTATGAATGAGAGAATATGTTATGTGACCATTAGAATGTGATTTGAACATGTTTTGGCAAATAAACTATTGGGATTCTTTGAATCTCATTCCTTCCTCTCCAATGATCTAATGTGCTAGGTAGATCAAGTAGACAAGGTAATGGAAGCCAACCACCTTGAAGAAGAGAGGTTGACAACCTAATGCATAGCTTTTGGTTCTTTAAGGCCATATTTGTATCAAAGCATGTAAACCCATGATGTATATGGTCTATGACCTCTTAAACATGTGTAATTATGATATTGTGCCATATATGAATGAGAGAATATGTTATGTAGCCACTAGAATGTGAATTGAGTATATGATGGCAAACTCCATGAATGGTTTGATAGAATTATGTACATGTGTGGATGAGATGGCCAAAATGAGATGCATGGAGTTTGGGACCATTTGGACAGCTTACACAAGTCTTAATCATACTTTTAGACTTGCCCAAAAGATGCCAAGACTAAGGAAAAACTATTTGGTCACTTTGATACCCCATATGGAGCCAAAAATGACCATAATGGAACCCTATGTCACTTTTTGGCCAAATGAGTTATCATTGATCTGAGACTTGGCATACAAATAGATCTCATTAAGATATTTTTGGAAAGCTACAGACCATAATTTTCAGAGGTCTACAGAATATTTGATGAATTTTCAAAGTTGGCAATTTTTCTGATTTTGGTTTGCTGCATTATTCATTTGGTCCAAAAATGAATTCCGTCACACATGCCCAAATGATGTCCAATTGCCTTGAAATTTTATACAGAGAAATTAGGAATTCACAGTGACTCGTGACAACTAGAAGCATCTCATTTAAAGTTCTAGAGAGGGAGATATGAATTTTTGAACATTCTGTCCAATATCAGGAACCTTACCCGACCTGAGTTACTATTCTATTGAATTCCGAGGTTTGGGCTGCCTGAGCTGATCTGGAAATATTTTTCCCCTCTAGTAAACATCTACTGATTTCTAGATTGATATCATTTGTATGAATTGGATTTTTTTGGAATTAATTGGACATTTTCAAAGTTTGCTATAGAATCTGTGATAGCATCAGGAGGCAGTTTGACCTCTGGATCTTTAAAGATGTCAAACACCTTCTGTGATAGATGTTATGGTCTGAGCATATTTTTTATGTGAAGCAGACATCTGTAGCTTTCCTGAATGGCTAAGAATGTGTGATTTCAATTTTTTTAGAATTAGTTATGATTTTTCAACTTTTGGACAGAAAAGAGGCAAAATCTGTCTAAAAATAAACCTCCATATTTTATGCTTCATTTCGGTTTTCTTGAGTTGTGAGCCATATTTTATGATGCAAATGAGTTGTATACATGTAATTAAATATGAGAAAGTACAGGATGAGCTCACATGGTCCACGTGGCATCGAATGAAAATTTTAAATACTATGCAACGCGAAGAAATGTATTATTTTATCCCCTTTTTCCTTACACTCTCATGTATGTGATGATGTGAAGCATGTATATATGACAAGATGAGCTAGAACTTATGGTGTTACAATGAGAATGTTATAGAATGAGCTAGAAATATATAATGTTATATCTGTCACCACTAAATAGTATATGGAGAATTTTATTTTATTTTAAATTAAGGAGTCACCACTAAAAAAAAGTCATGTTTAGTGGTGGCAGCATCTAGTCACCACTAAAAAGTCATTATTAATGGCAAAAATGTTGCCACAAATGGGTTGTGTGTTAGTGGTGTTGAGTAGGGGTTACCACTAAAAATTTTATATTTAGTGTGGACATACGTTGCCACTAACTTTGTGTTAGTGGCGCCATTAAAAGTTTAACATTTGATGACAACTTTATTTGTTACCACTAAATGTTCATTTTCAATAACAATATGAGTCACCACTAATTATAGCTAAAATCCTTTAGTGACAATTGATGTTGCCACTAATAGTATTTAAAATTTTTTTTAATATCCTATATGTAATTAAGCCAAAATAAGCTAAAATTCAAATAATAATAATACAAATAACTTCAAAAGAGAATATGAACAAGTAGTAAATTAAGATTAGAATAACCAAATTGAATCATACCAAAATGAAAAAAGAAAATTAACTGAAATTAACTCATTTATAGATTGTACATATACATAATTAGTAATTGGAAAACTAAAGCTACAAACTCTACAATCATTATTAATAATTATTCAACTACTTATAGATATAACTAATGAGGTTTCACAGACTCAATATGATCCTTCATCATCTGAAGCTCACTCAATTGTCCAAAATAAAAAAAAAATAGAACAAACATGTTATTAAATTAATATCCAATAATCACCATGGACTAAAATAAAAATACTACCAACTGAAATACTAGGCAGCATTTAAGTTCAAGTTTAAACTTGAAACCAATCCTAAATTGAGATTCAAACCATTAAGAAATAGGTAGTGTCACATCATACATTATTAGACTCCATATTCTCATATTCAAGGTAACTTTCATGTGCAAGCAAAGAAAAACCAAGAAAAGGGAATAGATAATGTCATTTCCTTACGTTACATCAGGGTTAAAAATTCAAATTTTGATCTGTGGACCCCGGAAACTTACAATAGAATTCTCTAATTATTTTCTATTTATACAATTCATAAATATCCTAAAACTTTGCACCAACCATGGACCAATAGCTAAAAACCGTAAACATTCACGTTTTGCCTCAGGGAAAATTTTCAATTTTCTACTAATAAATTTGAAAAATCATAACTAAATTTAGAAAAATCAAAATCAAGCAACTTATAGCTTTTTTGGAAATCTCTGAATGTTACATTTATGCTAAAAATAATTCCAAGCCATGAAAACCTCATCTGGACCACGTTTGACAATAGGAAAGGCACAAAGGTCGGACTACCTAGTATTACTAATACAACTTACTGATATGAGCTTTGAAATTGCACAATTAATTTCACAAAAATCCACTTCATGCAAACTATACCAATTTGGAAAGCTACAAATGTTAACTAAAGGTAAAAATAGTTCCAAATCAATCCAAGAGCATTCACACCTCGAAAATTGATGGAATAATGATGTAGATCTGATTGTGCGCCTAGAACAAAATAGAAACTTCAAAAATTCATATCTCCTTCTCTAGACATCCAAATGAGGTGCTTCTAGTTGGCACAAGTCACTGGGAAGGTCTAGTTTTTCTATGAAATTTCACAAAAATTGTACATCATTTGCCCCATGAATGATAGAGATCCATTTTTAGACCATATGAATAGTATCAATGCCAAAAACAAAAAATTTGCCAACTTCAAAAATTTGCCAAAAATTTTGTAGACCTCCAAATGTTATGCACTTTAGCTTCTTGAAAAGCTCTCAACAAGATCTAGATGCATTCTAAATTTTAGACCAAGAAGAGCTCATGTGGATAGATTTTGTCATAGCTCACCATTATAGTCATTTTTGCCTCTTATAAGGTATCAACTTGGTCCAAATGGCTTTTCTTTATGTTTGGCGCCTCTTGAGCAAGTTTAAAAGAATAAATACAACTTGTATGAACTGCACAAGTGCTCCCAAATATCATACATCTCATTTTGGCTGTCCCACATCCATGAATACACTAGCAAATGTAAGCCATCAAGTAACCAAATCTCACATTTCCATTGATTTTGCACCAAAAGTGGTTCATACATCATTCATACATGCTATTACATTTTCTCATTGGTCTACAACTCAAAAATAATATGCACATGAGTATTTTGACATTCCTACACACTTTAAGATTACATAAGTTACATCATTGTCAAAACAATGCTATTCATACTTCATTGCCTCTATTCCTTGGCTCTTGAGTTCTACCTAAGCCATATGAGATAGGAGAGAGAAAGGGGTGAGATTCATGGAATTTCAATAGCTCTTCTCTCTTTCAATCACACATAAAGAATGCAAATCCAAATCTAAAAATGTATGCATGGGCATCATGGCTTTCATAATCATTCATAGAACATTTTTAGCATTCAAGAAGTCATATAAAATATATATAGGCTTGCCAAGCAAGTGGTTTAGCCTCACCCATTCTCTTTAAAGATTCTGGACTTACCTCACCCACTTTCTTAAAGGCTCTTAACTAAGCCTTACTCTTGGGAGACTTTTGGCTTTGTCTCAACTATTCTTAAGGGTTCTTGGCTTCACCACACTCAAGCAAACCAAAATAAATACACAAAGTATCATTTGAATGCATAACATAACATCATGGTACCATGGCATTTAAACCTTGCTAAAACATTTTTCATGGCTTAAAAACATACACACACATGTTCAAAGATAAGATAAACATCCACTCATGCATGAGAGAAAGAAGAGAGAGCTACCTTGCATATAAGAGCACATTTTAACCTTTGAAAGTCCTTTTCCTCCTTCGGCGAAAAATCCATAAAGAGGTGGAGCTTGATTCCTTTGGCCTAAGCATATGAAATAAGACCCAATTATACTCTAAGAACATTTACCAAAACCCCTCATACACTAGAACAACTTGGTTGCTCAAATGGTCCAACTATGGTTCCATTAAGCACCTAATCAAGCAACCTTAGGAATTTATGATCTTAACTCCATTCCCTCCCTTAATCTATGACCCTTGACTCCATTTAAACTCCTTGGAGTCATCACACATTTATTTTAAGGAGACTATCTAGGTCTTGCTTCATTATGCTACAATATGGTGCCTTAGCTCCATCTTACTATTCATGACTTTTAAAATTTTTCTAAGGCTTCCTCTCATGCTCTCCCATCATATATGATACAAAAATAAGCTTGGTATAAAAATTAAAACACTCCATTGGTGTTTCATCTCCCCTTGGCCGAACCTATGCTCACCTTGGCACCAATGGAGGTTGTCTTGCTTTCCTTGATGGGAGATGCATGTGGGAAGCTCTCTAGGGATCTTAGGAGCTCATACAGACACTTACTTTGGCCTAGGGACTCTTGTATCAAAACAAAATTTTAGTTTTGTTCTTGAATCCCTAGCCTTTCTACCTTGCATTTTCATAGTATTTTGTTTGTTTCCTTTGTACATTCTTACCTTCCACACCTTAATTCACATGATTTATCTTTGGTTTTACAAAAAATCACTCTCCCCTTGGCTGTCCACATGGAGGATGAAAAGTACATAAGAAGAACAAGAAAAGGGAAGTATGGAAACTAAGAATTTTACCTTGAATTCAAGCCTTTCTTGAATGCATTTCCCTTCGCTTGGACTCTCCTCTCCAAACTCAAAAATTTCCCCTCTGTTCTAGGCTCAAAATAGAACCAATTCATGTGCTAAAGCTATGGGAAGAAAGAGGAGAAGAAGAGAAATCAAATTGCTAAAGGGAGGAGCTTGAAATTCTACACTTTTCTTGAACTTTTCCCCTTCATTTTCCTCCATGCTTGGACACCCCTTTTAGTTGGCCTTCCTTAAACATATTGCAATTTATCTAAGCTCATTTGGCAATCTGCTTGAAGCACAGCTACTTGAAGGTAGATGCCCCTATTTAAAAGAAAAATAACTATAAATATTTTTCATTACTAGAAAAGGGAAAGGAAGTGTGACATATACTTATTGCTGCAATGTGACAACAAGGTGGCAACTTGTGTGCGAACTTCATCCTACACCTGTTGGGCCATTTGGGCTTGATCTTACTATAGCTCCATTCAAATTCTTCTTGCATCTTTTGTTCCAATTCTCTGCACTATTGTGCCATATGGGCACAATCCTCGTCCTGTTGTTACTCCATTTCTTCCTGAACTTACTTTATTGTGGATGACATTTTGCAGCCCACAAC
The DNA here is from genome assembly GCA_026724425.1 of Erythrophleum ivorense. Taxonomy (NCBI): domain Eukaryota; kingdom Viridiplantae; phylum Streptophyta; class Magnoliopsida; order Fabales; family Fabaceae; genus Erythrophleum; species Erythrophleum ivorense. The sequence goes on along the minus strand of JAIUCV010000013.1, from coordinate 23,316,233 downwards.
TACTTGGTTAACAAGTCTCTTTTTTTAGGGTTTCTTTCCATACCCTTGCCATGAATAAACCCTGACTGTGTACCCAGTACAGTAGATAAAATCTTATCTCTAGTCATGTGGGATTCGACTTCTAATGATTATTGCTAAAGAACAAGCTCATGTAAGTAACCCTATAATTCAAGCAACAAATTAAAACCATAAACAATAAATTGTAATTAAACTAAGTTTAAAAATTAAGGAATGTCTAAAAATAACATGAATCTCTTGTGATTTAGGGTTAGCCCACTCTATCTCCTTATCTTTTGTCTAACAAGTGTGTTATGCCTGATGACTCCCAAATTTTATATTACTTATAGTAAATTTGATTAAATTTGGGAGTCATCCATTAAAATCTTAGTGGGATTTATTCATTATTTTTAAGCAATTTAGGGAATTGAAAGTGAAAGAGAGAAATGAAGTTAATTGTGACTTATTATGATTGAGTAGATGTTGCATTAATTAAAAATATTTCTTGTTTTAGAATTATCATTTATGAGGATTTAGAAGCCATTATTTTGTTCTTAAACTCCAGGCAAAGATGCGATCGCTTTATTTGAAGATGCAGCCATGAAAATTGGCGTCAAAACTCTGTGTTTTGATTAATGAGGATAGAAAACACGAGATGCAGCTAGATTTTTGTGGATTCTGCGGCAGAGGAGGTTTCTGAACATCCAGGAGGCATTTTTGGGTGGTTTTGGTGGTTCATTAAGCTTGGAGGAGTAAAGGAAGAGGAAGAATCCAAGGGGGAGCTCAATTTTCTGCATATCTCTGCTTCCTTTGTTTGCTTTCTCTGCTTTTCTTCATCTTCTCTATGTATTTGATTAGGATTCATTGTTAGATTTAGCAATGTATAGCTAAACTTCTCTTTACCTAGAGCATTATGAACTTAATGTGAACTAGATCCTTGTTTTTCTTGTTTATTGTAATGATTGGAGCTTTGTGTATCCTTCTCTTTGTTTAATGCTTACTTAAGGATTGGCCGCCTTTTGGATTTGATTTGGGTAATTGGAATTTACCTTGAAAAAAGAGTTCTAATTGGACTTAAGAGTTGGATGGATTAAGTTAGATTTATCTAATTTGTAATTGGGATAGAAATATACCTAATTGCCTTAATTGGTTTGTAGAGGGTTATAATATTTAATGCACTCTAACCTAATTCTAAAGACACTTAGATTCTAGGGAAGAGTAGGGCTATAGTTACATCGATGGACGGTTATAGCTTATGAATCTCTTAACCCACAAGGTTATAATTAATTGCAATTGAACAAATAATTAAGTTCTAGTAAGTATCAAGGGAATAGTGACTTTAGGTAATTTCAAAACCTTGGATTTTTGTCTAAATTTTCTTTGCCAACTAAGTTTTCTTTAAATTGTTTTGTTTGAAAATTAGTTCTAAGTCATAAATTGCTTAATTGGTTGCTTAAGGTGGATGAAAGTGGGTTGTGTACTGCCTAATTGCATTTAAGTCATTCCTTATGGGAACGATACTCATACTTATCACTGAACTACTTGATCCGATGTGCACTTGTGGAAACACATATAATTTTTCGTGGTCAAGTTTTCTGGTGCCGTTGCCGAGGAATGGCTTATATGTTCAATTAGGAGTGTGAAATCTTTAGTAGTCCTCAATTAAGCATTAGTTACTTAATTAGTTAGAATTTCTCTTCATTCTGTCATTTGCTTTTGCTTTTTGTTTAAAGTGATACAGTTGGTTGAATTCTCCTTTATAGGTACCACGGTACATGCCGAAGCGATCCCCTACAAAGAAGAAGCATATAACAAAGAAAGTTAGTGATCTTGTGGTGAACTTGAACTTTGAAGAAACTCCTCCTAAAGTTCAAAATTCAGTATGTGAAGACATGGCTTAGGAAGGGAATCAAAATCAGTCCATAAAAGAATTTATGGGTCATCCTATAAAGGGCACTCTATCTAGCATAGTAGTGCCTGACTTTCAAGCTGCTAATTTTGAGTTAAAGCCTGTGATGATCTCCATGTTGCAACTCAATGGACAATTTACTGGTAAAAGGTTCGATGAAGATCCCAATCGTCACATTCTGTCATTTTTTGGAGTGTGTGATTCATTCAAGCAGAATGGGGTACCAAGGGATGTTCTGAGACTTTGATTATTCCTACTCTTTCTACAAGGAAAGGCTAAGGAATGGTTATTGACTCTACCAGAGGGTTCAATTGATACTTGGGATAAGCTAGAGGCAAGGTTCAAAGCTCACTTCATTCCAAATAATAGAATAGTAGATGCCCGTTGTGAGCTTATCAACTTTAAGCAAGCTTTAGATGAGCACTTGTATGCTGCATGGCAGAGATACAAACACTTGCTTTGCTAATGCCCAAGCCATGGGATGGATAATTGTGCCATTGTTCAGAATTTTTGCACGCGTCTAACTCCACAAACTGATACAATGTTGGATGCCATTTTAAATGGGCGTTGGGATGAAATGCCTGTAGATGATGTTGTTCAGGCATTGGACACATTATCTGAAAGCTATGTGCAAAGAGGAGGCGACAGAAGGGTGAGTGCTAATGTTGCCAATACTCAAGAAGACTTCTCCATTCTACTTGCAACTATTCTCTTTACTCTGAACAAGAGATTTGATATGTTGGAATCTCAAGTGCAGCGAAGTCAGCATATGAATGTTTGTTCTACTCAAGTGGCACCAATTACTTGTGAAAATTATAGGGATCTACACTTAGTAGATTATTGCCCCTTGGCATCTTCAGAATTAGTTCACTATGTGGGGAACTTTCTGAAGAATCAGAATCCCTACTCTAATAATTACAATCCTGGGTGGCAGAATCATCCAAACTTCTCTTGGAAGCATGGCCCAGCACTGAATCAACCAGCATCTTCTTTAGGCATTAAGCCTACTCAACCACTGGGTTTTACTCAACCTGTGAGGCAAAATGCACCTATTTAAGAACCTAAGACAAATTTGGAAGATGCGTTGGCTAAATTCATTAGTATCTAAAGTAAGCAAAATGAAGAACAAGCTCAAGTGAATGCTAAAGTTAACACCTCCTTGAGAAATTTAGAGTTGCAAATGGGTCAATTAGCCTCAGCAATGAATTCATTGAGACAAGGGGGATTGCTAAGTGATACGGTGCCTAATCCTAGAAGAGAAGGCAAGGAAAAGTGTAAGGCTATAACTCTTCGAAGTGGAAAAGTGTTGCTGGATATTCAAGCACCAAGGGTGGTTAGCCATACACCTACATCAAATACTGTTGTAGAGGATGATAAAGGTGAAATTGCTACAGAGGTGAAGAGTGAAGACAAAAGAATAGGAGAAGAACATATGGATGCATCAGTTGAAAAGAAAAGAAAAGTGAGTAGTGAATAAGACTAAAAACATGTGGATGTTGATAAGGGTGAGAAACAAGGAGAAAAACCATAAACATTACCAAGGATAATACCTCCATTACCATTTCTTCAAAGATTTCAAAAGAAGGTGGAAGATAAGCAGTATCAAAAATTTCTGGAAGTGATCAGCAACTTCACATAAATATTCCTTTTTCAGAAGCTTTGGAGTACATGCTTAAGTATGTCAAGTTTTTAAAAGAGATGTTGAGCAAGAAGCGAAGATTTGGTAAATTTGAAACTGTAGCACTTACTGAAGAGTGTAGCAAAATAATCAACCCACAGATTCCAATGAAGTGCAAAGATCTGGGTAGCTTCTCTATGCCTTGTAAAATAGGTACTCACTTTTAAGGTAAAGCTTTGTGTGATCTTGGAGCCAGTGTAAATCTTATGCCATTATTAGTCTTTGAGAAATTGCACCTCGGTGAGGTAAGACCTACTACAGTAACATTGCAATTAGCAGATCAGAGTTTAGCATACCCAAGGGGTATAATTGAAGATGTTTTAGTGAAGGTTGGTGAGTTTATATATCCAACTGATTTCATTGTTGTAGACTGTGAAGAAGATAAAGATAATCCCTTGATTGTTGGCTGTCCATTCTTAGCTACAGCTAAAACTCTGATTGATGTAAAGAAAGGGCAAATAGTGATGAGATTAGGGGATGAGCAGGTGGTGTTTTACATGGACAAAACACTGAAATATCCTAGAGATGTTGAAGATTGCCTCAGAGTTTTAGTGATTGATGATTTAGCTCAGGAGCAATTTAATATGATGATAGTTCAAGATCCTATTAAAGCATTATTAATGGGAGTGAAGCATGAGAAGACTAAAGCTAGATATGAAGCAGCCCAGGTATTTAATTTTTCAACCACTCGAGTTAAAAAGCATTTGCAAGTGGAATCTTTGGATTTGGCTTCTCATTCAGTTCCATCTCTTAAGCCTTCAATTGAACAACCACTAGTTTTGGAGTTAAAACCTCTCCTTAAGCATATAAAATATGCATATTTAGGGGATTCAGAGACACTTCCTATCATCATTTCTACATCATTAGACTCTTATCAAGAACAGAGACCAATTAAAGTATTAAAGAGTCATAAAAAGGCTTTAGGATGGACAATTGCGGACATCAAAGGGATAAGCCCTTCCATTGTGATGCATAAAATTTTATTGGAGGAAGATCATAAACCATATATAAAGAATCAGAGGAGGCTTAACCCGATAATGAAGGAAGTTGTCAAGAAAGAAATCATCAAGTGGCTTGATGCCAGAATCATTTATTCAATTTCAGATAGTGCATGGGTTAGTCCGGTACAGTGCGTCCTTAAGAAAGGGGGAATGACAGTTGTGGCAAATGAAAAAGAAGAATTGATTTCCACAAGAACTGTCACTGGATGGCGAGTATGCATGGACTATTGGAAATTAAACACAGCCACTCAAAAAGATCATTTTCCTCTCCCCTTCATTGACCAAATGCTTGATAGGCTAGCGGGAAAGGAATATTTTTATTTTTTGGATGGTTATTTAGGGTATAACCAAATTTCTATAGCACCTGAAGACTAAGAGAAAATAGCTTTTACCTGTCCCTATGGCACTTTTTCTTTCAAGAGAGTGCCATTTGGGTTGTGTAATGCACTTGTAACCTTTCAAAGGTGCATGACATCAATTTTTTCTGATTTTATTAAAAATATCATGGAGATCTTTATGGATGATTTCTCTGTCTTTGGTGATTCATTTGAAATTTGTTTGAAGAATCTCTCTAAGGTGCTTAAAAGATGTGAGGAGACTGATTTAGTTTTGAATTGGGAAAAATGCCATTTCATGGTGAAGGAGGGAATAGTATTAAGACACAAGGTATCTAAGGAGGGTTTAGAAGTAGATCGAGCCAAGACATCACTGATTGAGAAGTTGCCACCTTCAGTGTCAAAGGAGTAAGAACTTTTCTCGAGCATGTGGGTTTCTATAGAAGATTCATCAAAGATTTTTCAAAAATTTCGAAGCCCTTGTGCAAGCTACTAGAAAGGATACTAAGTTCCCTTTTGATGATGATTGTTTGAAAAGTTTTGAAGAGTTGAAATAGAAGCTAGTGACTGCACCTGTAATAGTTGCTCCGAATTGGTAATTGCCTTTTGAGATCATATGTGATGTAAGTGACTATGCAGTAGGAGCTATTTTTGGACAGAGGCGAGATTGAGTCTTTCATCCTATCTATTATGCCAGCAGGACATTAGTGGATGCTCAGGTAAATTATTCCACTACTGAAAAAGAAATGTTAGCTATTGTTTTTACTTTTGAGAAGTTCAGAGTTTATCTGTTGGGAGTTAGAGTTGTTGTGCACACTGATCATGCTACTATTAAATATTTGTTGAGAAAGAAAGAGTCTAAACCTAGACTGCTTATGTGGGTTTTATTACTTTAGGAGTTTGATTTGCATATAGTGGATAGGAAAGGAAGTGAAAACCTAGTGGCTGATCATCTTTCTAGCTTGAATCATGAGCATGTTAGTGACAATAGGCTTATGAATGATGCTTTTCCTGATGAATGCATTATGGCTGCTAATTTACTGAATGTACCTTGGTATGCTGATATAGCAAATTATATTGTCTGTGAAGTTTTACCTCCTAAATTAAACTATTATCAACAGAAGAAATTCTTAAGTGAGGTCAAGCTTTATATTTGGGATAAGCCTTATTTGTTCAAAAGATGTGTAGATGGAGTTCTTAGGAAGTGTGTTCCTGAGATTGAACAATATGATATTTTGCTTGCATGTCCTGCATCACCATTTAGGGGACATTTTAGTGGTCAGAAAACTGCTTTTAAAGTATTGCAATCTGGTTTTTATTGGCCTACATTGTTTAAGGATTCTCATTTTTTTTATTTCTCACTGTGATACCTATCAAAAATCCGGTAATATTTCTAAAAGACACGAACTTCCTCAAACCGGTATCTTTAAAGTTGAGTTGTTTAATTTATGGGGCATTTATTTTATGGGTCCCTTTGTTTCTTCTAGATGCCAACAATATATCTTAGTGGCAGTTGAGTATGTGAGTAAGTGGGTTGAGGCGGTAGCTTGCCAACATAATAATGCTCAAACAGTGGTGCGATTTGTAAATAAAAATATTTTTTCTCGTTTTGGCACCCCTAGAGCTATTATTAGTGATGATGGAACTCATTTTAATAACCGCTTGTTTAAGTCTTTGTTGGAAAAATATGGAGTTCACCACAAAATGGCTTTAGCATACCATCCTCAGACCAACGACCTCTGTGAAGTATCTAATAGGGAGATCAAAAGAATTTTAGAAAAAATAGTGAGTGTTAATAGGAAAGATTGGTCTGATAAGCTAGATGAAGCTTTATGGGCATATAGGACAGCCTACAAAACACCAATTGGTATGTCTCCATATCAATTAGTGTTTGGTAAAGCTTGTCATTTACCTTTGGAACTTGAGTATAAAGCTTTTTGTGCCATAAAGAAGTTGAATTTGGATTATAAAGATGCTAGTGAGAAGAGGTTGTTGGACCTTAATTAACTTCATGAATTCAGGTTGCAAGCTTATGAGAGTTCTAGGTTATATAAGGAAAAGACAAAGATTTTGCATGATAGGAAGATTTTAAAAAGGGACTTGATACTTGGTGATTTAGTGTTATTGTATAACTCTCGTTTGAGGTTGTTCCTAGGAAAGCTTAAATCAAGGTGGTTTGGTCCTTTTAAGGTTGTGTCTACCACTACCTTTGGTGCCATTGAAATTCAAGATGAGAAAAGTGGAGAAACTTTTAAGGTAAATGGCCAACACTTGAAGCATTACCTTGGTGGACCAGTGGATAGGATGAAAGCAATTGTGTAGTTCCAAGATTTTTCATAAAAGTGTCAAGATAGTCCAGCTGAAAGACTTTAAACTTAGCGCTTTTGGGAGGCAACCCAAATGTCTTTTGCCTTGTTCATTTCTTAGTTCATTAGATAGTTTGTTGTAGGTTTAATTGCTTATTTTTATTTTGTAGATAGAGTAGTTTTTATTTTGTAGATGGAGTAAATCTTCTTCCCAAAGAATCTTTTGGCTGATAAGCATGAGGATAGTTGGTTCAATTGGCAACAATCTCATAAAAAGAGGGAGTTTTTCTTAACCTCTTTAATATCTTAATGATGATGTTGAAGTTTGAAGTTTGTCGGTAATGACTTATTTTCTTCATATGTTATGAGGGAAAATATTAGATTACTTATGGGGAGTTGAATTGAGTAAGGTTTGGTTATGACTTGTTCAGATTTTGTGAAACTTGAAAAAGAAATTCGAATTAGTTGCTGATATCTGGTTCTGTCATAGTTAGCGATAGCATCCCTGTTTTTAGCTATCGCTAATCTCTGCAGTCAATTTCCCTTATATTTTCCTGAAGTGCTTAATGCGGTAGCATTGTTTTGGGAACGTGACAATATATTTGAAATTTAGTTGGGTTAACTATCGTAACCTCAGTTTTAGCAGTAGCTAAAAATGCTGCAGCTTCCTTCCCATATATTTTCCCAAATAGCATGATGCGATGGCTTTTTCTTAAGCATGTGGCTGCACCTTTTCTTGTTTTGTTTTGTATAAAAAAAATTAATAAAAATAAAAAAATAAATAATAATAAATATATATATAATAAAAAAATAAAATAATTAAAAATAAATAAATATAATAATTTTTATATAAAAAATAATAATCATTAAATATTAAAAAAACAAAAAAGAATTTTTAGGTTTTCCCTAATCAATTTTTATTCTTTCCGTCAATTTCTTCCATTCCCAACATCCTCCTTGCCAGTTCGCCATTCTCCGTCGGACCCAGTTTGCCAGTTTGCCATCTCCGTCGACTCCTCCTTGCAGCGTCGCTTCTTCCCTGTAGTTTCTTCCTGTCATTTTTTTTTCCAGTCACTTTTTCCCCTTGCCATTTTCGTTTTCCAATCGATCTTCCTTGCCTTTCCAGTTCGCATTCTCCCCGTCAATTCCACCTTGCTAGTTGATTCTTCCTCGTAGAGCCATTCTCCCTCTCCCCGTCGCTATTTCTCCCTGCTATTTTTCACTTTCACTGTTCCTTTTCCTTCACTCCTCGTTATTCCTTCACTGTTGCTCTTCATTGATCCTCCTCGCCATTATTTCTTCTCCTGTCGAACAGCCTCCCCATCTCTCTGTTCCAGCCAGAATTTGCCCTTTATAGTGATTCAAGCCTCATTTATTCTCTACAAGTAAACTTCCTGATGCCCTGTTATTAGTTGTAGTTTCAGCCTAGTGTTTGGTTTGCTAAAATTTGCTGAAATACTGTGTTGGCTATAGCTGGCTTAGGTGTGACCTTTAGGGAATTTTGAGCTTGCTTAAGGAAAATATTGTTTGCTCAGACTAGCGATATAACCATGTTGTTTAATTGTGAATTGTTACTCTGTTATAGCATAATTGTGTTTATATGAAAATAATGCAACATACTTTTTCTGGTTTGTTCATTGGCTAGCTCAACTTTGGATTTGATTGCTGTCATATGTATTAGTTGGTTGCAAAGTTTGTTGAATGCTTATTGTGGAGGTTTACTTGTTGGTTTTCTTCGTCATTCTCTATTTTGCTTATTTCGCAACTATGCCAAGTATAGCTTGTTGTCTAGCCTCATTTGCTGCTTTAATGTGCTGATAGGTTTCTATGATTTGTAATTTAAGTGTGTTTTGTTTATGACCTTAGATGGAATTAAATGGTAATTTAGAATTCAATTTAGCACTGTTGAGCATGCTGGGGGCTATTATTGTTGAGTGGCAGGCCATTTGTTTGTGCCAATTTTGTGTTGATGGTTTCTCTTATTTCTTTTCCTGCTTTGTTTTTCAATCAGTAGGCACAAATACTTCATGCGCTTCACTTTTCGCATATTCTTGCTGAACATTGCTGTAGCAGTTTGGTCTTGTTTAGTTCAATTTATCATTGATGTCAGTCTTCAATCTATCATGCTTGCTGTAATTGATGTCTGAGTCACTCTGCTTGGTTTGCTCTATTCTTCCTATATTAATAAGCATGATGATTTTAAACTTTCATGTTTACATACATCTGACAAAGATGTTCTCTCACCATTTGCTGGGCATGTATGCTGCATTTCTGATTTCCATGTATTTTGCAATGTAGTCTTGCATAATGAGTGTTTTGTGTGGTTTGCTGAAAAGTTCAAATCTTTTATAAATGTTCTAAAATCTGATTTTTCACTTGCAGCCATGCGCCCAAAAAGATTAGTCACTAAGAAAGATAGGGAACTGGCTATTTCAGAAACACAACAAATGCCATCTAGAGGATCAAAATCTCAGAACAAACCTGCTGCATCCAAGACTCCTTCAAAAGTTAAGTCTGTTGATCCTAGTGTTCCAAGGAAGAAGCAAGCTAAGAAATCTGTCGCTACTTCCAAACAGCAAAGGGTTGTCCATTCTGAGAGTGACAAAGAAGTAGCTATTCCCACTGCTTCATATGATCCCAAGGTTTTTCTGAATCAAGATGCTGTAGATTGGTTTACTAATCAAATTTCTGGCAAGAAGTTTTTTCAGGATCAGTTCTATGCCCTATCCTCATTGGATAGCCCATATTCAAAGTTTCATAAGTGCCAATGGGATCGTTTCTTAGAGAGGCCTGACAATGCTATATGTCCCATTGTTCGCCAGTTTTATGCAAATGCTAAATGGCATCAAGACAATCTGTATTGGATAAGGAAGAAAAGAGTTCTCATAGATGAAGATGTGATCCGAGAGCATTAAGCACTTCCTTCTGTGGAGAAATGTGCTTATCAAGAAATGTTATTGCAAGATTTATCAAAAGTGGATTACAATCAAGTGGCAAGGAAGTTGACCACCAGAGGCCAAAGGAAATGGAATCGTGGATTGAAGTACCATAAGCTACATAAGGAAGCAAGATTTTGGGTTACTTTCATTTCACGTAATGTCTTACCAAGCTCCCATAACACAATTATCACTCAAAGTAGGGCGTTGTTGGTGTATTGTATCATGGAAGATTTAGATATTGATTTACCTCCTCTCATTCTCAAGGGCTTAAAGTCTGTTTATTCATCTATGAAGAAGTCCCTACCCTTCCCTTTCATGATTTTAGGCATTATTACTAACAAGATTGTTAGGATTTTTACTGATCAAGAGGAGTAATTGTATCCCATCGATGGTGTCACTTATTAATCATTGAAGGCAGAAGAAGAAGATTTCTTGGGGGAAGATGAAGAGCATGACAATCATCCAGCTGACCCTTTAGTGCATGATCAAGAACCTATCCATGAACAACTTGAGATTTCCTTGGAGGCCACTTCACAAGATAGGATGGTTCAGCTCTTGCAACAGCAAGGGCTCATTCTGAAAAAATAAGAACAGCTTGAGTAGCAATGTGAGACAATGACACAGAAGATTGATTCGTTGCTTCTATTTCGTAATGAGCTAACATCTCAAATGCCACGAATTATTGATCTTTTGCAACCTCAATAGTAGCTTGGGGTGCACTTAAGGCACTCTAAAGGTTTGGAAGTGGATGCACAGTAGATAGACGCTAGTGTGGGCATGACTGATAGTGCACAGAAGTACTCCTCAGCTAGGGAGGAGTGATTATCATTATGTTGACTATTTTGTGGAGGCGGATTTGATTCTGTCTCTTGTCTTATTTTTTTTATTTCCTTAGTTAATTAGTAGTTAGTTACTTGTACTTGAGTTTCCTTCCTTTCTTTTCTTCAACTTAATGGATGACTGTCTAGGAATTCTTATTCTCCTGATTGACGCATGATAGACCTATGCTTACCTATCTCTTTTGGCTTCTATGTATACAGATGGTAGGTTCTGATACATATTTGCTTATCTCTTTCTCTCTTTTCTTTCTTCTCCATACTTTCAAGGAAGTCTCAGTATCTCATCTCTTCTACCTCCTTTGCTTGTTAGCATGTTTATTCATATTGAGGACAATCTATACTTTAAGTGTGGGGGGGAGATGTTTACTAAAGTTAGTTTTTGTGTGTATATATGTTAAAGAATGGAGATTTATGAGAAAGCAATAGAATGGCTACAGTATTTTTGGGAATTTAATTGAGTTTAATTTCCCTCTTATTTGTTTATAGCAATTCTTGTGGCAAGTAGTTAAAACCTGCGTGATTTAATTGTAGGAGCATAAAGTAATCAAATTGGTTATGTTCTAATATAATTTGATTGTGGTCTTGCTCATGAATTCTTATAATGGGATTGGGGTTGTTGATTAGAAGAGAGATATTCCTTCTTGCTATAAAGAAAAATAAATAAATAATACATATATTTATGTGCAATAATGATAGAGATTCTTCTCCTCTAGTGGAAGCTACCTAGTAACCGGGGCCTTTCATCACCAATGTTAGCTCTCACGTAAAACAGTAATGGAACCTAGGAGTATGCAAACCACCCTGACTGTGTCATCTTAGTTTGAGTAACTGGGTAGCTTCATTGCAAATGTTGCCATTCACGTAAAAAGGACTTAGGAGACAAGGAAGGGAAGAAAATCTCTATATATTAAAAAAAAAAGAAGAATAAAATGATATTTGTAGAAAGCAATAAAAGAAGTGGATGATCTCTTCTAGTTAGACTTTCAATTTTCATTTTATGATTACATGGGTTGGCCTTGCAAATTGTATTGGAAATGTATAACTTGTGAAGTTAAGTCACGCTTGTTTAGCTTCTTAGTTACACAAGGTTGTTGGATTCAAGCATGAGGGAACTTTAAGCTAGAATTAAATGTTCTGAGATATTGTGTTGTTTTATTGTTTGTTTTGAAAGTATGGATAAGTGAGTTTTGCTTGAGGACAAGAAATTGTCTAAGTGTGGGGGAGTGATGACTCCCAAATTTTGTATTACTTATAGTTAATTTGATTAAATTTGGGAGTCATCCATTAAAGTTTTAGTGGGATTTATTCATTATTTTTAAGCAATTTAAGGAATTGAAAGTGAAAGAGAGAAATGAAGTTAATTGTAATTTATTATGATTAAGTAGATGTTGCATTAATGAAAAATATTTCTTGTTTCAGAATTATCATTTATGAGGATTTAGAAGCCATTATTTTGTTCTTAAGCTCCAGGCAAAGATGCGATCACTTTATCTGAAGATGTAGCTACAAATATCGGCGTCAAAACTCTGCGTTTTGATTAATGAGGATAGAAAACATGAGATGTAGCTAGGTTTTTGTGGATTCTATGGCAGAGGAGGTTTTTGAACGTCCAAGAGGCATTTTTGGTTGGTTTTGGTGGTTCATTAAGCTTGGAGGAATGAAGGAAGAGGAAGAATCCAAGGGGGAGCTCAATTTTCTACATATCTCTCCTTCCTTTTTTTGCTTTCTCTGCTTTTCTTCATTTTCTCTATGTATTTGATTAGGATTCATTGTTAGATTTAGCTATGTATAGCTAAACTTCTCTTTACCTAGAGCACTATGAACTTGATGTGAACTAAATCCTTGTTTTTCTTGTTTATTGTAATGATTGGAGCTTTGTGTATCCTTCTTTTTGCTTAATGCTTACTTAGGGATTGGCCGCCTCTTGGATTTGATTTGGGTAATTGGAATTTACCTTGAAAAAGGAGTTCTAATTGGACCTAAGAGTTGGATGGATTAAGTTAGATTTATCTAATTTGTAATTGGGATAGAAATATACCTAATTGCCTTAATTGGTTTGTAGAGGGTTATAGCATTTAATGCACTCTAACCTAATTCTAAGGACACTTAGATTTTAAGGAAGAGTAGGGCTATAATTACATCGACAGACAGTTATAGCTTATGAATCTCTTAACCCACAAGGTGATAATTAATTGCAATTGAACAAATAATCAAGTTTTAGTAAGCATAAAGGGAATAGTGACTTTAGGTAATTTCAAAACCTTAGATTTTTATCTAAATTCTCTTTGCCAACTAAGTTTTCTTTAAATTATTTTGTTTGAAAATTAGTTCTAAGTCATGAATTGCTTAATTGGTTGCTTAAGATGGATGAAAGTGGGTTGTGTACTGCCTAATTGCATTTAAGTCATTCCTCGTGGGAACGATACTCATACTTATTACTGAATTACTTGATCCGACCCATGCACTTACGGAAACACATATAATTTTTTGTGGTCAATGCCTCTCACACCATTTTAGGTCCTGTTGGTTCTCTAATAATGGGATCCCTCTAAAATATTTTATGGATAACATTGTTTGATCTTGTAATCATAGAAAAAACAAAATAGGTATATAGATATGTAATTATAAATATAAAAAGAAGACATCATCCTTACCAAGCTATGGTCTACCTCTATAAAGGATCGTGTGCCACATATGTGCTTAGTCATTTGCTTTCCCCCTATTTATTTTATTCATATTGCTCATTACCTACAATTAGGCATGAGCCTTTATCATCCTTTAACAATAGTTATAAGAATTTTATGTAATTGAGCATGTTCATAGCATGCTACATAGAAATAGTATACTACCTTGAAATCTTCAATAGCCCAATGCTAAAGCAGCCAATCCTAGTCTATAAGGTGCACATCAGCCAGTCAAAATATATGCCTATCCTCATCTGTATCTATTAGTTTGACAAGATCATGCAACCTAGTCTTCCAATTTCTGAACAATCTCTACAAAGTGCTCATAGTGAGGCACTTCATCAACATCTTAGATTGGCCTTCGCATGGTGCAAATTTTTCCTACAAACTATAAACATAAGTAATTATAATTGTCTATGTACATATTTAATTTACTAAAGAATTAAATATTATTTAGTTCATATAATTATCTATGTACAAATATATTACCTTAACTTTTAACCACATGATCTCACCATATTTTTCCTCTTGAGTGGGCTTGTCACCATCCTTAAACAATATAGTGGTTCGAACTACCCAGCCATAGTAACTTGAGAACTCTCGAGCACCCTCTCCCGTAGCCTGCTCGAGAAATGGCATATATAATTTTTTGTTATATCATTTTCTTTATAAGTATGTATATATATTAAACAATGCATAATATAACCATAAGTAACTTATGGTATAATTAACTAAAGTGTTAATGACTTACTTTAAGATATTTGGTTTGAGTGTCAATGATGCCACAACTTCTGACTTGGGTATAAAAGTTGGTGATTTCATTATTCTAAAGCTTGTCAAACCACCTATCAACACTAGGTCTTTGGGGGAAAATAAACTTCAGTCCATAAAAAACAAATTTGCAATGAGGCTACTAGTTAGGATGGGAGGGTTAATCAAAAAAATGAGTCTATTCTTCGTTGGGTTCTGCAAAGCTTAGTGACAATTTAACATATAATGAAAATTCTTCCTTAACATAAGACCATACCAAATCATCTAATGAACACTTTTGGAGGAAAACACCTAATCTCCAAGAAAACAAAGTTTTGTAAGAGACTACTAGTTAGAAACAAAAATATTAATAAAAAAGTGAATCTACTTTTGATTAGGGTTCTACAAAGTTTGGTGATAATTTGATGTCTAATGAAAACCCTTCTTAAACATGTTGCCATTAAAAGTATCTTTCAATGTCAACCTATAGTTATGACTAAGTTTTGGTGCAAAAATTTTAGGTTGGTCAAAAATTTTGGCACATAAACAATAGCCACTAAAAGTACCAAATATTTTGGCACAAAAAGCATTTTACATGAAAAAATTTCTGCATCAACACTTTTAGTGGTGACCCTAAAAGTTTTGATGTAGAAAATTTTTAAACCTAGCACAAAAAATTTTGAGCTAAAAGTTTAGTGTAAAAGATTTAGTGGCGACAACAAGTTGCCACTAAAAGTACCTTTTAGTGGTGACTTGGCTACATTAAGTTTTGGTGTAAAAAATTTAATTGGTCAAAAATTTTGCGCCAAAACTTTTAATGGCAACAACTTTGATCATCACTAAAAATTTGGCAAAAAATTTTTTCATTTTCAAAAAAGATGCAAAGTGACTTTTAGTGACTATAGTTACTATTCACCACTAAAAGTTTCTCTGGTGACGACCTCTGGTTGCCACTAAAACTTTTGCATAATTTTCTTGCAAATCCAAAAATTTGTTTCATAGGAGTTTTTAGTTGCGACTAGTTTATTGTCACTAAATGTTAGTTTTAGTGGTGACAATATTTTTGTAGCCACTAAAGGTGTTTTGTGGTGCCCTTTTGGTTGTCACTAAACTATTTTTGTGGCAATTTTTTTTTCTTGGTTACCATTACAAATTTTTTGAAAATTAAAGATAGATTTTTAGTGATAACTTTTAGTGACAACTTAATGAAGTCGCCGCTAAAAGTGCATTTTTAGTTATAACTTTTTCTATTCGCCATTAAAAGTCATCACTAAAAATCTATATATATATATATATATATATTGGTAGTGAAAGGCCTTTCACTATATTTATTAATAAAGATCAAGTAATGGCAGGAGCATTACATAAGGTGATGCCAAAGAATTTGCTTAGTTTATCCATATGGCATTCGATACAAAATGGCATCAAGTACCTTTGAAACTTGGTTAAAGAGGGATTCTATTTTATGACTAACTTCAAGAGGTGCATCTATAGATATCATAAGGAAGTGTAGTTTAAGGTGGCATGAAGTAATATTGTAACATTTGGCTCTTCCATAAACGTGAGAAACATAATGTCTAGTTTCTCTGTACATGAGCAAAATGCATTGGATATAAAAGCAAGTCTCTTGAAATGAATGATTTAAGGCCAAATAAAATTAGGATAAAATTTTAAATAATAGAAAATGAGGATCCAAGACCCAAGGTGCTCAGAAACCAGAGCCAGAGTAGTTTAATAAAATTGTCGAAAGTATAATAGCATCTTCATAATTTCTGGCACTTTTTAGAAAACTCATAGGAGGGATTTTTAAATAGGAAAAAATGACTTTCTTGAGATTTTCAGAAGCCCTAAAAACTATAAGAGCCCCCAGAACAGTTAAAACCCCTCCAATTAATGTTTTATAATGTCTGTTGACTTGAATTTCGACTGATTTGTTCAAAAAAGTTTTAGATTCAAATTGAGTGATTGCAAAGGCATTTTCTAAGTTAGAGAACCTAAATTTTATGATGACAAAGATGGTTCTCGAAAAGGAGCTAAATTGAGTCTAAAACAAAAAGCCAAGAAGACAGAACATAAATGGAATTTTAATGAACAATTTTTAAAATAAATGGCTTCTTAAGTGGTGTCTCATCCTCCTTTCCCTTAGATTGACTTATGCTCTGCCTAAAAATAGAAGGGAGACCAACTCCAAGAGGTTTCCAAGGGAGGAGCAAGAGAGGAGGGAAAAAGCTTGCAAAAGGTAAGAAAAGTGTAGGATGTCATGGCTTTTCCTTTACAAAAGATGTTCCCCTCCTTTTCCTCTTCCTTTCTATGGTCTTAGTATGTGATTTAGATTTATTTTGGGTTTGGTTGAGAGGGGAGAAGTCAGAATTTCAAGGAGAGGCTAGAAGCATATCAAAGCATCTTGAAAAAGCTTTGAAATAAGGTATGATTTATAGCCTATCTTGCACTTTCTTATTGCTCCTCCTCCATATAAATTTCATGCAACCTAGAGCCCTTCCAAAAGGAGTTGAATTTTGAACATATCAAGGGAATAACAAGTGATTTAAAGGGTGGGAATTAAGACTAGGCAATTGAAAATAAAAAGGGAACCTTAAAATTTAATTTGGCATAACTTGGGGTTTTCAAACAAATGATGAAATTTGATTTTTTTTCTAGAGGTATTCTAACTTACGTAAGACATGGTATGAGCCCCTTAGACCTCTAGGAAGTTACATAAGTATCATCACATTTAAAAAGGTGAAGCAAACTCTATGGGTGCCAAACCATGGTCATGTCTCAGGCAAAAGGAGTGTGGCCACCTAAGGAGTGTTTTAATTTGTTTTAAGCTTAGAATAGGACTAGATATGATAGAAAAACTATAACATCCGATATTCTATAAAAATATTGAAATGAGTCAATTTGAAAAGCAAGTCCTTTGAAATGAGAGATTTAAGGCCAAATATATAACACCCTAAAAATTAATTAAGACTAATTATGATGATTAGGGAATAACATGGATTAATTAGCAAAATTAATTAAGAGGGCAGACTTTTACTTCGGGCCATATAGAAAACTTAATTGAGTTTTGGACTAAATGTAAAAGCTCAATTATGCCATGAGCTTAGTAGGAGAGCTTAATACTAGTCTTCTTGTGGGCTAAACTTAAATTTTTTGGAAAGCCCAAAACTTATTAGTGAATTTAAGTGAGACAAGAGCCCATTTAGCCTTAGCCCAAACTTGAGGAAGTGAGACAAATTAGATCTTGGGCTATTGGATCAACACACTCCATCCTCAACAAAAAAACAAAAAAAAATTATATAGCCCAAACCAACGAACCTTGGCCTAATTCTGAAAATAAATCAGACCATGGGTAATATTTAGGCCCTTAAGGCAGCCCAAACCCACCATAAACCCTCCAACTGATGCCCCAATACATTCTCACCTTAATCTAAATGGATTTTGGGCCTTTAAATCAGCACACTCTCCCCAGCCCTAACAGTCTCTGCAGCCCATCTCACCTAGCACCAGCCCACTAGAAATAATGGGCGCATTGGATCAGCCCATCTTCACTAAAACCTTAAGAAGTCTTCTCTCCACCCATTTGGCTGCCAAGAAATTCATGTTCTGCAGACTTGAAAGCTATTTTTGCACTTGAGAAGAGGGGCTACAGTTTTTCTACATTCCTCCACCATTTCTCACCTATAGAGGAAGATTTAGCCAAGGTAATCTATATAAAACATGTTCCTCTCATTCTCCTCTTCCTTTTGGTTTGATTAGTTTCTGGTTTTTGGCATTTTCATCTCCTTCTCAAATCTAAAATTTGGTATTTAGGTGATTCCTTACAAGATTTTTGGAGCTAAAAGTTAGAGGGATGATTGGGTAAGTATTTTCCTTCCATTTTGTGTATTACTTTGCTAGAAAATGCCCCTAAGGATTGATTTTCATAATGGGTTGTGCTATTGTGTGAAATTAAAAGGAGATGAAGGTGAAAAACTAAAATTTCTGGGCTTGATGACTTGAATTTGAATTTTGGAATTTCCCATGGTGTGTTTTTGATAGTTGAGGCTCAACTCAATCCATTTGACCTCTTATATATATGGGTAAGTGTTTTCTTTTCTCTTATGTGGTATATATACTGAATTTCCATTATTTGGACTGACTTTTGGTGCATGGCTTTTACATGTGCAAAAATAGAGATGTTAGGAGTGACCCATTGTGAGTTCTTGTTGTTGTGACCTTGAATTAGTGCAGTAGACCCTTAAGAAGCTTAGGTAAGAAGTTATTAATGTACTCTTATTAAGATTAATCTATGGATAGGAAAATTCCTTACTAATAATAGTTGAATAATGATGATTATGCTTATGTTAGGCCTAGTGTGTTTTGAATCATGATAGTAGCTAAAGGATAAGTAATTGGCTTCAATGAGGTTACTAGGGTTAATTTCCTAATTCCATGTATATGTTCATGTTGATCTATTATTATTGGCATATAAATGATTTTGAAATGCTAAATGATTAGTTGACTACTTGAATTGTTATTGTGATTGGACCTTGTGAGTCCATAGTGGAGTTGTGGTGCAGCTGCCACCTGTGCATGTGTTTCGATCGGGCACCGGGTTGTGATCAGACCCCAGATGCACTGAGTCCTAGTTGTACTCATTATGGAGTGAGTGTTGTGGACGGACCTCTCTCAGTGTTATTAGCCATTAACATGTTATGTATGATTGCTGGTATGGGACAGTAGTCATTGGTAGCTCAACTAGTTCATTTGTAAATTGAATTGATGATTCTGGTATTAATGATATGAAATTGCATTGTATTGATTAATCTGTACATATATATGGAATTTGCCTCTTGTTACCGAGATTGTATATCTCACCCCGATTATATATCTAACATTTTCAGGGATCGGACCTTTTAGTGGTAAAGAGAAAATTAATGGAAGCTTATTATATAGTTTAGTAATAAGTAGGTTTGGAAACCTGTCAGATTGTATTTGTATAACTAGACTACTAGCTCTATATAATTGCCGCATTGCATGATGAATTGCCAAGCATAGGGACTGTAATCATTTGATACATCAGATGTTAACTTAAACTAGTGATGTATGGAATTTCTAATGGGACTTATGTTTGAATGGAAATGTGAGTAGTGTATGAACTCTTTGCTATTATTGATCTATGAACTCATTGGTTTATGGTGGCTAGAGGGTTAAAGATCCACATTTGAGTTTTGAATGGGTAATGGTAGGTGTGTTAGGTAGATTATGTAAAAAGAAAGATACTAAATCTTCAAAAACTAAGTTAAAGTGGCCTAGAGTGTTGCTAGAAAGGGAATTGGAGAGCATGAGATGAAATCTTGGGAGTTATAGGAACAGAAGGGAATTGGCCATGGCCAAAATTTAATTGGCCTCGGTTAAATGGTAACAAAGGGTAATTGGCCGCAGCCAATATATAATTGGCCTCGGCCAAATGTGGCAAAGCTGCCAGGGAAGAAAACAGAGAGCAATTGGCCGTGGTGAACAGTGAGGTTAGCTGTGGCTAAGTCTGAGAGGTAGGTATGAGGGTGTTCCAGAGGGTATTTGGCTATGGCAAAAGGGATATTTGGCCACAGTAAAATGTGCAAAACTTGTGAAGGTGTAAGGAGTTAAACCCGAGAGTAATTGGGCGTAGTGCGAGGGAATTTAACTGCGATGAAGGTGTTCAATTTCTCATAATCACCTAGAAACCTTAGTTTCTTTTTATGGTAATGCTGAGGAATGATCTAGAAATACTTGTAGGAGGATTTTGTGAGTTGGAATTGATGAATGGAAGAATCAAAGGCTTCTCATTAATAATTAAATTTACTTGCACATTTGAATAATTGTGGTTGTCCAGTTAATGACCTTAATAATAACAAGGTTTCAATTTTTCTTGTATTTTTCAAATGTAATTAGTTGTAATGACTTTCAACCTTGATTTATGGTTATTAATTATGTACTTAACCTTAATTATGATGATTAGAAGTTAGGGTTATTACAAAATAAAATTAGAGTACAATTTTAAATAATAGAAATAGAAAATAAGGATTTAAGTATTGAGTTGCCCAAAAACCCAAGCCAGGATAGTTCTATAAAATCGCCGAAAGTATAGTGGCATTTTCGTAAATATTGAAAATTTTTAGAAAACTCACAGGAAGGCTTTTTAAATAAAGAATTTAAGCTTTCTAAACTCAAAGCCCTTGAAAATCATGAGAACCCTTGAGACAGTTAAAACCCCTCTGATGCACGTTTTTTAGTGTCAGTTGACTAGAACTTTGACCTCTTTATTCTGGAAGATTTTAAATGCAAATTAAGTGATTCCAAAGCCATTTTACAAATTAGATAACCTAAATTTTATAATGGAAAAGACACTTCTTAAAAAGGAGCTAAAATGAACTTAAAACAAAAGAGCCAAAACAAGGGACAAAAATGACATTTTCCAAGAATAAATTCTCTTCCCTTTTTCTTCTTAAGTGGTGTCCCATTTTTGCTCTCCTCTAATCGATATATCATTTACCCAAAATAGAGAAAGAGACCAAGGGAGAGAGGTGCACAAAGGAAGGGAAGAAGAAGAAGGAAAGCAAGGCAAAAAGGTAAGGAAAAACTTAGAATTTCAAGCTTATTCCTTCTTTAAAGTTACTCTCCTCCTTCCCACCTTTCTTCCCATGGTTTTTGTGTGTGATATGGTGATGTTTTGGGTCTGGTACAGAAGAGAAAGATTTGAGTTTGAAAGAAAGGAATACACCAATTGAAAGAGCACTTGCAAGAAGCTAGAAATCAAGGTAAATTTCCATGCTTCTTTGCTTCTTCTTCTTGCTTCTTTGTGGGTGAGTTTTGACCAAGGGAAGAACAGGCAAGAAGGGAGTAATTTTGAACCAAACCAAGGGTGAAACCTATGATTTAGTGTGTGGGAAACAAGATTATGCATTGAAACATAAAGAACCATCCTTGAAATTCAAGATAGAAAAGTTAGGGATTCAAAGACATAGCCTAAAATCTAATTTTATCTGAGGGTGCTCTAGGTTATTTGAGAGTTTAAATGAGTTCCTAAAACCCCTAGGAAGCCTCTCAAGTGCCTCCTTGTTCAAGGAAAAATTTAAAACTCCATGATCCCAAAATAATGCATAAGCCTTGGCCAAGCTTGAAGGAAGGACCAAGGGAGTGTTTTTAAATCTTCTAAGCTTAGTTTGGGTTTATATGTGATGGAAGAAGATGAGAGAAAGCCTTGAAAACATTTTAGAAGCCATAGATTGAAAGTTGGAGCTATAGGTTCCATAATATAACATAATGAAGCAACATGTAGTTAGACTTTTCAAAATGTTTATGTGAGGGCTCCAAGAAGTCTAAATAGAGTCAAGAGTCATAGATTGAAGGAATGAATGGAGCCAAGATTATAAATTCTAGTAGTTGCTTCATTAGGTGCTTTATGGAACCATAATTGATACATATGAACAAGTGAGCTTCCATAATGTGTGTATGGTGTTAAAGTTTGTTTCAAGAATGTGATTGGGTCCTATTTGGTGTGTCTAGTCCAAAGGAAACATACTCCACTGATAAACATGATTTTTTTATACATTTTATTCTCTTTATCTTAGGCATTTTAGTGTCCAAATATGGCTTTAAGGGTTTAATTAAGTGGAATTTGATTTTAATTGGCCATTTTCCACATTTTAGGAATTAATTTGCAAATAATTAGTTTTTAATGCTTAAATTTCTTTTAGAATAATTCTGCAAATATTTCTACTTAATATTTTTCATTCTTTTTATGCAGATTTGGTAGGCAATGGAAATTCAAAGAAGCGAAAGCCACATAATTGAATCAAAGGGGCCAAAAAGTTGAAGATGGAAGCTTCATATGTTTCATGGAGTCTTAGAAAATAAAATTTGAAAATGGGAAATGAGTGGCAAAAGAATAACACACATAGAAGCATTTCACTCATATACTCTCACACTTAGCAAACATTCCATATGATCACTCACACAAGTAGCACTCTCCACTCACATCACAAGAGCTTCAATGCACTCACTAGCCACAGGCTCACACGTAGCAAGCATGTCACACGCACTCACATGCACACATGTCCTTTTCAAATAAATACACATGCATAGCCACGAGTCAGCTTACTAACCCACATAGCATCTTCACATGCTTTGTAATGTCCGATATGTTGTAAAAATATTGAAATGAGTCAGTTTGAAAAGCAAGTCCCCTAAAATGAGTGATTCAAAGCCAAATAAAATTTGGGTAAAATTTTAAATAATAGAAAATGAGGATTTGAGCCTTGAGTTGCTCGAAAACTAAGGTCGAAGTAATTCAAAAAATTTTTTGAAAGGCTAGTGGCATTTTTGTAAATAAGTACAATTTTGGAAAAACACACAGGAGGACTTTTTAAATGAAAATTTTGAGTTGCCTAGGGTTTTCAGAGGCCCTAAAAACTATGGTAAGCCCCGGGACCGTTAAGCCCATCCGGTGTACTTTTTCCAATGTTAGGGAGAGCATTGGGTTAGGGAGAGTTTTAATTTATTCTAACCTTGGTTTAGGACTTTATATGATGGTAAAAGGTGGGAGGAACCCTTAGGAAAAATTTAGAAGCCTTAGGTTGAGAGATAAGACAATGGTTTCCATAATGTAGCCTTATGAAGGAACATATATCTAGGCTTAGGAGAATGGGTGTATGATGGTTCCAAGGACTTTAAATGAAGTCAAGAAGCCTAGATAAGGGAAGAAATTACAGCCAAGAACTTGAATTATGCTAGTTGCTTCATTAGGCCATAATGGAACCATTATGTGACTATGAGGCAAAGTGTGAGTTTGATGTTTTAGCTTGCTTCAAGAAAGTAATTGAATGTTATTTATGGTGTTTAGGCCAAGGAAGTCAAGCTCTATCTCATTGTGCATGTATAGCCAAGAAAGGAAAGGTGTAGCAAGTGAAGCTTGACAATTCCCTAAGGTAGCTCTCCACCTTTTCTTGTTGCATATAGGTCATTGTGTACTTGTGTGTATATTTATATTTTTGAGACATGCCACTTGATGCTATGTTATTATTTTAGTACCAATATATCTTCTTGAATGTCTTTGAATTTGTGAAAATGGCTCACAAGAGTGAGGTGATGCCAAAAGTCCTTTAATATGGGTGAAGAGATACCAAAAGTCTCATGGCATGGGAGAGACAAAGCCAAAAAGTCCCTTGGATGGGTGAGGCTAAGTCAAAAGTCCCTAAACCAAGAGTGAGGCAAATCCGAAAGTCCTAGAAATGGGGTGAGACCAAACCAAAAGTCCCTAGAGCTCATTCTTATACTTGACATGAGTTTGTGGCATAAAAATGTGAAAATTGAATGCTTCATAGATTGATTAATTGCATACTTGTACCATTGGCATGTTGTATGCCTTGAAAATGAGCTTGAATAGGTGTATGAGCTATTGAGATTCAATGAATCTCACTCCCTCCTTCCTCTTATCTTATATGGCCTAGGTGGAGTTCAGGATCCAAAGGATGGAAGCCAAGGAGTTTAGATATCTATCTCTTGGCAATCTTGCTATTTTTTGATGTACTAGAATGTCAAAGTATATATGTATATGTTATTTTTGAGCCATGAAACCTTGAACAAGTGTAAAACTATGTAATGATAGTATATGTATCAAGAATGGAGCTAAAGGAATGGAAATGTGCAATTTGATCACTTGAGAACTCATTTGTGCATGTATGTATTAGTGTATTATTGGGTATGAGATAGTCAAAATAAAATGCATGAGGTTTGGGACCACTTGGGCAGTGTCTATAAGTCATATTTATACTTTTAAACTTGCCTGAGAGGTGCCAAACATTTAAGAAGACCATTTGGGCAAAGTTGGTACCTTAAATGGAGCAAAATTTACCAAAGTGGTGAGCTATACCACTTTTTATCCAAATGAGCTCGTCATAGTCTAAAACTTGGTATACATCTAGAGCTTGTTGAGAGTTTTCTGGGAAGCTAAAGTACATAATTTTCAGAGGTCTGTGGAATATTTGATGAATTTTCAAAGTTGAAAAGTTTTCTAATTTTTGCTACTATCACTGTAGCTTTGGTCCGAAATAAAACTCTATCACTCATGGGGCAAATGATGTCCACTTGCCATGAAATTTTACAGATAGAAACTAGACTCTCACAATGACTTATGTTAACTAGAAGAACCTCATTTGGATGCCTAGATAGGGAGATATTAATTTTCAAATTTTTTGTCCAATACCAGGCATCCAGTCCAACCTGTGCCACTGTTTAATTAGTTTCATGGGTTGAACGAACCTGGAATGGTTTGGAATTATTTTTTTCCACTAGCTAACATCCATATATTTCTATATTGGTATCATTTGCATGGATTGGATTTTTTTGAATTAAATGGACATTTTTGAAGTTTGCAGCAGAAAGTTGTGACATACCAGTGGTCGATTAGACCTTTGCATCTTTTCAAATGTTAAACTTCTTTTATGTTATGTTTCATGCCATAGAAAAATTTTTAACATAAAGTAGACATTTGTAGCTTTCTAGAATACCATAGTATGCTTGATTTCAATTTTTTAGAATTAATTACAAATTTTCAAAGTTGATGCACAGAATCTGCAGATTGAACCCGAGGCAGAACCATTATTAATTATGTATGCTTGATGTAAGCTCAGGGTTTTTGGCAATGTTTTGACATGGTTTTGGATTTTATTAGTGTAATTAAATTTAAAAATGATATGAGAGACTCGCCAAGGCCCAAAGAGCCAAAACAAAGAAATTATGGATAATGTAACGTAATTAAATTGTATTATTTTCTTTATTTTCTTGGAGAAATCCATGTATGAGACTTATGTATATAAGGAGGCTAGCTAAGATAGCTATGGTATTACATGCTTCATGTAGCAGTTGCATGAAGGGATGGCTTCACCTAAGTTGGCACTCATTCATGAAGCCACACTTCTAGCACAACACGTCACACATATCAACACGTGTGTCTGACGCTAAAGGCAGAAGGAGAGCTACGAGTTGTCTCAAATAGCACCTCAATGCATTATTCTTTCACTCATTCATAGGCAGCACAATCACTTGAAGCTTCCCACACTACCACATAGTAGCTCATGCAAACTAGCTCTCTCATAGCCACCAGTTTTAATGCACAAGCTAAAGGTGAAGGCTTGATTTTAAGAAGCACGTGGAAGAGATGACGTGGTCTAATAATATACCCGGGCAAGCTCCAAGGACATGAATAGAAGCAAAAATCCACGAGATCATGAAGCTGAGCTGGAAAAGAAGTGTGGGCAAAATTTAGGGCTAATGTGGAAGGAGAAGAAATCATGTAAAGCACGGGAAGAAACTACACAGGGAGAATCACACGAGCAAGAAGCTGACATGGGTTATGGGAGGAAAGCATGAAAATCACGTGATCTTTTAATAAAGACTCGAGTTGGGAGCTGGCTAAAGAAAAACACATGGATTGCTATGGGCTGGAATGAGTTGAACACATGGGAAGCATGGGCTGAAAGTAACATAATGAAACATGTGAGAAGAGAACTAGCTGAGCAGAAGTTGATGTGGAGATTTGCTAGAAGAAAAGCACGTGAGTTTTAATGAAGCCTGGGCAAGAGAAAGGAATAGCACGTGAAGAAGAAAGATATAAGAGAGCACATGAGGAAGAGGCTAGGATTAAAAGAGAAAAATGGCTTGAGAATAACACGAGAAATGGACGAATTAATGATCTGTGGGCTGACTTGTAAACATGTGAAGAATGATTAATGAAGCACATGATTAGGGGGCTGAAGCTAGGGGGCTGAATCATCCATAATTCATTGAATAAAAAACCCATCAGGCATACAACATCCATCGCTATCACATCCACTCTATTTGCAGAACACATTCCATTGTCATTTCCATCCCCTTAAGCTATAGCACATCTTCCATTCCATTCTCCACCATTCTTCCACCTCCATGAAGCTTTAATTCTCCATCTTGTGGCTGGCTAGGAGGACAACCTTGGAGAAGCTTGAATCCATGAAATACAAAGAAGATTAAGGCTAAGAATTTCCTATTTTATTTTTTCTCTTTCTACATTAATTTTTGTTCTTGAACTTGCTTGGTTAAGCATGTAATTGATTGAAATTGGTGTAGTTTATAAGTAGTGGCTAGTTAGACACTAATTAGGAGACCAATGGAGGTTTTATTGGTTAATTTTAGTTCTGGATTTTTATTTTCCTACGATTTTCTATGTATGTAGTCAAGGTGTTTGATGAAATGCATGTGAGAATTAGTATGCTTAATTGTCTAATTTGAAGATTCTTTGGAGTTTAATTAGTTAATTGAATCTCCTAAGGTGTTAATTTAGAGGTTAATTGATCAATTAGTCATTCAATTCAAGTGTTCATTGATCCTAATGACAAGAGTTAGCGATTGTGATGTGGGATTGAAGTCTCAATTCAACATTAAATTATTAATTGCTTGATTCTTGCACGGTAACTCAAGATACATTATTATGAACATAATTAGGGACTCTTAGACCAGAATTAATTACAATTAGATTAGGATAAGGATAGTGGATACCAAGCGATGAATCCAAAGCTAGTCACATATCTATCATCAACCATAATTCATGCAATTAGGAAGTTAGTCATTTTAATTCAATTTCATTTTACTTAGTTTAATTAAATTAAAAACCCCCCTCAGTTTAGGTAGTTCTAGGATCTTTTAATACTTAGAAACTCAATTAAATATTGAATTTCATTTCCAAGGGAGATGACCTAGGTTGTGCCACTAACTATAAAATTTATTCCAACCTAGTTTTATTTTGGGGGTTGCGCGACACAACCTTCAAAATTTGGCGCCGTTGCTAGAAAATTGGATTTTTAATTGTTTGAGAAGGATTTCTAAGTGTTTTAACTCTTTTTTTGTTCCATTTTGGTTTGATTTTTCCCCTATTTTGAACTTTGATTTTGCTAATTTCGGTGTTATGCGTCAATTGGTCTGCTTGCTAGAAGTTTTGTTTGAAGTGCCCTAAAAATTCTTAAACTTTATTTTTCAAGGTTTTTGGGTGTTTTAAGCAAAATAAATAGCAAAGCTATTTGGTGCACAATTTTTTGGCTAAATTCCAACATTTAAGGAATTTTTTTCGAATTTTTTTAATATTTTTTCAAATTTTTTATGAATTTTTCAATTTTCCTAGATTTAATTTCTTTATTTTTTGTGAGTTTATTTTGTGTGATTAACCTCTATTTTGAAGTATTTTTATTGTTAGGAAGTTCTTAGTTTTATTGGATTTTTATTTTCTTGATTTAGAGTTAATATTAGTTGTAGTTTCTTAATGATTTGTTTTGTGCTGAAATTAATAGTGCTTCTCATATTATTTACTTTAAATGGATCTTTATTATTCTAATCAAGGTGTCTATGATTCTTATGCAAATGATAGGATTACCAGAAAGTTGGATGAAACCATTTCAATGCTTCATGGCGTTCTTGAATGATAAAGACAAGCACAACAATACCAACCATCATGCTACCAACCATACTATCATCCATATGAAGTTCACCTTGATTACCACCATTATTATGAGCCATACCACAATTACAATATGCAAGAGCCAGAGTATCATTCTTACAACTATCATGAAGGGTACATGCAACAAGAGGTCCAGAAGGAACCGAGTTAGGAAGAGAGGATGATGTAATAAATGGATGCTTATAATCTTTAACACCAACAAGAAAATGAATGATTGCATCTTCAAAATCAATAGATGATTAATAACCTCATGAAGGATTTGGGAGTTCAAATGAATCAACCGACTTCAAGTGTTACTGAATTAAGAGAGGAGCAAATCATAAGAGAGTGTATAGAGGAGGAAGAGTCTTCTTCACTAGGTAATATCCTTCCATCTTCTAACACTTTGCATTTTGTTGGAAGTGATTCTAATTTACATAAAAACACTGTAATGACTAATGCACATGCTATTGTTCACTTTAATTTGCATGATAGCACTGTGATTACTAATTCACATGATAATGTTGATTCTAAATTGCTTGATGTTGATGAAGTAGATGAAGAAATTATTGTTGAATCCCCTGATTTGGTTGATTATGGTAATGTATTGAGCAAAACTGATACTTTTTGTGATGCTAATGAATCCTTGTGTACTAATGCACTTGGTATTTCTACTCCTAGCTATGACCACAATGATGAATTTATTTCTAAACTTGTTAATGATGAATCTATTGAGTTTAAGGTAGTAGATAAGTGTAGGGGTGACCTAGAATGTGATGATCATGTTATTCCTAGTGTGAGTTTGATTTATAAGTCTGTTGATGATGCATCTTCTGAGTTTAGGGACAATATGCCATCAAGACCATGTGACATAGTTGATTTGAATGATTCTCTTGATTGTGTTTATGCTGGAACCACTATGTGATAGATGCTCCCAAATTAATGTTTTCATTGAGACTAGTGAGTTCCTCACATATTTTGATCATCATGATTCCTCACTAGTATGTGATGATATAACTGATGAAATGGTAGATGTAACATGTGATAATGATATAGACAGTGAAATTGTTGAACAGCTTGTTATTGATAATTCAGACTCTAATTTGAAATACTTATGTGATGATACACATACATATCCTATGTGTGCTGAGATAGATGAGTTTTTGAGGTCTAAAAAGTCTGTTGAACACATGAAATCCTTTGTTTGTACTAAAACAGTTAATGATACTGATTCTACTGATCACACCAGTATTGATGAGAGCATACACAGAGATAGTGCTGATATTGAAAATCTTGTTAATCCTTGTACTCTTGTTAACACTAGTAAGAGACTGGATTTTGTTGTTGATCATTAGTTAGAATTTTGTGAGCCTACTGATGTCTCTTTGGTCAGAAAAGATATTATTTCTTTTGTTGAGAGTCCTGAACAGATGCTTGAAGTTGGTGAGCTAATTCCAAACAAATACACACTAGCAATTACCAGATGCCTTAAAGGATTTGCACTTGAAAGACTGTGAAAAGTTGCAATTAGATTTTTTTTGTTAATGCAGTGACTCTTACTGATGAGAATCAAGTTGATTTTATTAGTTTTCACAGATATTTAGAGAGTCTTGATTTTAAATTTTCTTTCTTTGCTTCTGAATGTCCTAAATTTCATTTTTCTTCTTTTCTTACTTCTGAAAATGTTGAATCTGACTTTGCAAAACCACTAATGGTTAAGTCCATGAATCATCCCTGCACGATCAATCAAAATACTTTGAAGTGGTTAAGGTTAAAGTTATTCAATTAAGGAGAAATAAAGCAGTTTAAATTCTGGTTTTTTGATACTTATGATTAGTTGATCTCTGACATAATTTTTTTTAGTTTAAGATTTAGTTTTCTTTTTCTTTTTTGCATTACTATTTGCTTTGTTCTATTTTGTAGGTAATAAAAAGTTACTAACCAACTACATGGGAATCTAAGACACCCTTGGAAGCTCCATTTTCAAGTTCATTTGGTTGTATACTTTCCTTCCACTCTCTTTATATTGTGTTGTTTATTTGTTGACTGGATTGTGTGCTGGCATTGAGGACAATGCAATATTTAAGTGTGGGGGGGGGAGAGGAAGTC
This sequence comes from Erythrophleum ivorense, assembly GCA_026724425.1. Taxonomy (NCBI): domain Eukaryota; kingdom Viridiplantae; phylum Streptophyta; class Magnoliopsida; order Fabales; family Fabaceae; genus Erythrophleum; species Erythrophleum ivorense. Next base: position 23,286,200 of record JAIUCV010000013.1, on the reverse strand, counting down.
ATTTCATTCCATTTCATCTTCTCTTTACTTCCTTTTTTATAGAAAAACTAAAAATTTTTGAAATTTTTGAGAAAAATCTTGAAAAATAGTGTGATTTTTAAAAAAAATTTCTATGGAAGTTGCAAGTTGAGATGATCATAGCTTGGAATTGCTTAGACATGATAAGTAATAGATCTTATGTTTTGATTCAAGTGAAGTGGCAATGAATTTGATTTCAATGAATTATTTGATAGCTATTAGTTGGTGAGGATTTGAGCTGTAATTGTTCATTTCTAGTGTGTATTTACTTATCTCTGCTTTCACTCTAGAACTTGTCTTGATTCTTTGTCGAGACCATATTTGCAATTGCATGCATGAAAATGATAAGGCATTCCTTTCTTTTTATAGCTAGTGAGCCAAAAAGCCAACCTACACACATTTTATCCATTGTTTAGCCATTTTGGACCTTGGTTTTATTTTCTTGTTAGCCCATAACCATGAAAAATGAAAATATATTCCCACCTTGTTTTAAGATACCTTAGGGATTTCAAGAAGCATTACACTTGTTTAGGATGAGAGAATGTATGCTTTGCATTCATTGAGGCCATTGTTACTAAAAATTGAGGAAAATATACAAAGTTAAAGAAAAGAAGAGATAGAAAAGCAAAATGGAAAACAATGAATGAGAAGTTTGAAAAGAAAAAAAAAGAGATAGCAAAAGAAAAGCCATTGAAAATCAAAGAAAGAAGCGTTTGAATTTTCTTTGCAATTCTTATTATTAGTTGGAAATAAGGCCTTGAATTGCGCACATTCTTCCCTATCATAAGTTCCATTGATTGCTCTTGAGGTTCTAAAATATCCATTTGTTTGTCTTTTCCTGTGTATCCATTCATTTCTTTTTCTAACCCATTACAACCCTAATTAAAGTCCTATTGATTTGTGCATTGCATTGGGTATAGGTGGTGGAGATTTAGAAGCTTGACAAGCCTATGGTAGTGAGTTTTGATAGGTGGAACTTCAGTGAAACACATTCCCTTAAACACTGAAAAGCTGAGAGTAAACACTAACCTATGTGAGAGGCTATGCATTTCAATTCATTCTTGTCAAATGAAATTGCCATGGAATTTGTTTTCTTGATGCAAGTGAAGTTAGCTTGGATTGTTGAAGTGTTGATAAGTTATAATTAGTCTCTAGCTTGTGATTTTACACTTTCTTTTTCTTTTTCATTCTCCATTGGTCATTCCACTAGCTTTTCTTTAAGATCTTGAGTTTTGCCTAAGAGTGCAAAGGTTTAAGTGTGGGGGAATTTGATAAACATGATTTTTTATACATTTTATTCTCCTTATCTTAGGCATTTTAGTGTCCAAATATGGCTTTAGAGGTTTAATTAAGTGGAATTTGATTTTAATTGGCGATTTTCCATATTTTAGGAACTAATTTATAAATAATTGGTTTTTAATGCTTAAAATTATTTTAGAATAATTCTACAAATATTTCTACTTAATAGTTTTCATTCTTTTTGTGTAAATTTTATGGGCAATGGAAATTCAAAGAAGTGAAAGCCACATGATTGAATCAAAGGGGCTAAAAAGTTGAAGATGGAAGCTTCATATGCTTCATGGAGTCTTAGAAAATAAAATTTAAAAATGGGAAATGAGTGGAAAAAGAATAACACACATAGAAGCATTTCACTCACATACTCTCACATTTAGCAAACAATCCATGTGATTACTCACACAAGTAGCACTCTTCACTCACATCATAAGAGCTTCAATGCACTTACTAGCCACGGGCTCACATGTAGCAAGCATGCCACACACACTCACATGCACATATGTCCTTTTCACATAGATACACATGCACAGCCATGGGTCATCTTACAAACCCACACAGCATCCTCACATGCTTTACATAGTAGTTACACGAAGGCATGGCTTCACCCACGTTAGAACTCATTTATGAAGCCACACGTCCAGCACAACACGTCACACACATTAGCACATGGGCCTGATGCTAAAGGCAAAAGGAAAGCTATAAGTTGTCTCAAACAGCACCTCAATGCATTATTCTTTCACTCATTCACAGGCAGCACAATCACTTGAAGCTTCCCACACTACCATGTAGCAGCTCATGCAGACCAGCTTTCTCACAACCATCAGTTTTATTACACAAGCTGAAGGTGAAGGCTTGATTTTAAGAAGCACGTGGAAGAGATGACGTGGTTTAATAATATACTCGAGCAAGCTCTAGGGATATGAATAGAAGCAAAAAGCCACGAGATCATGAAGCTGAGCTGGAAAAGAAGCATGGGTAGAATTTGGGGCTGACATGGAAAGAGAAGAAATCACGTAAAGCAGGGGAAGAAGCTACACAGGGAGAATCACACGAGCAAGGAGCTGACATGGGTTATGGGAGGAAAGCATGAAAATCATGTGATCTTTAATATGGTTTAACAAAGACTTGAGTTGGGAGCTGGCTGAAGAAAAACACGTGGATTGTTATAGGTTAGAATGAGCTAAACACATGGAAAGCATGGGCTGAGAGTAATGTAATGAAACACGTGATAAGAGAACCAGTTGAGCAGAAGTTGACATGGAGATTTGCTGGAAGAAAAGCACGTGAGTTTTAATAAAGGTAGGAGAAAGGAATAGCACATGAAGAAGAAAGATATAAAAGAGCACATGTGGAAGAGGTTAGGATTAAAAGAGAAAAATGGACTGAGAATAACGTGAGAAATAGACGAATGAATAAGCTATGGGCTGACTTGTAAACACGTTAATAATGAATAATGAAGCACATTAGTGGGCTAAAGCTGGGGAGTAAAATCATCCATAATTCATCAAATAAAAAACCCATCGAGCATTCAACATCCATCACTATCACATCCACTCCATTCGCAGAACACAATCCATCATCATTTCCATCCCCTTCAGCCGTAGCACATCTTCCATTCCATTCTCCACCATTCTTTCACCTCCATGAAGCTTTAATTCTCTATCTTGTGGCTGGCTAGAAGGACAACCTTGGAGAAGCTTGAATCTATGAGATAACAAAGAAGATTTAGACTAAGAATTTCCTATTTTATTTTCTTTCTTTCTACATTAATTTTTGTTCCTGAACTTGCTTTGTTAAGCATGTAATTGACTGAAATTAGTGTAGTTTATAAGTAGTGGCTGGTTAGATACTAATTAGGAAAGTAATTGATATTTAATTGGTTAATTTTAGTGCTAGATTTTCATTTTCCTACCATATTTAATTGGTTAGATACTAATTAGGAAAGTAATCAAGGCATTTAATGAAATGCATATGAGAATTGATGTGTTTAATTGTTTAATTTAAGGATTCCTTGGAGTTTAATTAATTAATTGAATCTCCTAGGGTGTTAATTTAGAGGCTAATTGATTAATTAATCATTCAATTCAAGTGTTCATTGATCCTAATGACAAGAGTTAGCGATTTGATGTGGGATTGAAGTCTCAATTCAACATTAAATTGTTAATCCCTTTATTCTTGTGTGGTAACTCAAGATACATTATTATGAAGACAATTAGGGACTCTCAAGCCAAAATTAATTATAGTTAGAATAGGATAATGATAGTGGATGTCAAGGGATGAATCCAAAGCTAGTCATCATTCAACCATAATTCATACAATTAGGTAGTTAGTCATTTTAATTCAATTTTATTTTACTTAGTTTAATTAGATCCAAAACTCCCCCTCAATTTAGGTAGTTCTAGGATCTTTTAATACTTAGAAACCCAATTAAATATTGAATTCCTTTTCCAAGGGAGATGACCTAAGTTGTGCTACTAACTGTAAAATGTAATCCAACCTAGTTTTATTTTTAGGGTTACACAACACAACTGTCATCCACCCTTTTGCAAGTGTTTGACCAAAGGAGGGGAAGAGCAATAAAGGAAAAGTGTGTGTGTTTGCATTCAAAGTAGCTTTCTAATATTTCTCTCATGCATGCTTAGTTGTTTTCTTGTCATTGGATGTGTGTATGTATGATTTTACTATGAGAAATGTTTCTAGTGATTTTTTACATGTCATAGTACCATTATTTGAATAATATATATTTTATGAATGTTGATTGGCTCGAATGAGCTTGGTGAGGCCAAAAATCCCTTAGCAAAAGTGAGAATGAGCCAAAAGTCCCTAGGATTAGGTGAGACAAAGTCAAAAGTCTCAAGAAGAGTGAGGTTTAGTCAAAAATCCCTTGAAAATGGGTGAGGCAAGTCCAAAAGCCCTAAGAAAAGGGGGTGAGGCTAAACCAATGCTCTTGAAAGCCAATATGTGTTATATATGAGTTTCTTGAATATGAAAATGATTGTATATATGATCACTAGTAGCTAAAGGTTCATGCATGCATTCTTGAACTTGAAATCATGGCTTTTATGTATGATTGAAAGGGTTAAGAGCTATTAAGATTCTTAGAATCTCACTCTTCCCTCTCCACTATCTAATCATGTCTAGGTGAGCCAAGTGGGCCAAAGAGTGGGAGCTAACAAGTCTAAAGAGCAAGACTTTGACATGTGTATAGCAAAATGGGCATTGTAAACGTATTTTGATGTCAAGAATTATGACTATGAGTTGTACATATGATGTAGAAAATTGAGCACAATCAAATATATGTAGACATAGTATATGTAATGATTTTGAAGCAATATGAATGATGATGTATGATTTTGACACCAAAGAGCCCTTATGCAACTTGATTTCCAATGTGTATGTGTGCATGTAGCAAGTGGAAATGAGCTCTAGGAGGTTTTGAACCAAATGACATATCTTCCTAGGCTGTGATTATGGTTTTGGCCATGCCCAAGTGGCCTTGAACAATGAAGGAAGCAAGTTGGCACCATTTTGAACCATTTGAAAGCCTTAAAAGTTACCATTTTGTATGCTGAACCCAAAAGTGACCAAATGAGCGAATTTTTTCATAAAATTTGGCTTGTATATAGGTCTCATCTATAGCTTTTTGTTGAGCTAAAGAGCATCCAAATTAGAGCTCTATAAAATTTATTATGATTTTTCAAAATTGGGAAAAAATTTTAGAATGGCCGAGTGCACTATTTATTTGGTCAGCTCCTTTTCTTATGTCATCCATGGGTCAAATGGTGTCCAATGGCTATGAAAGTTTATAAAAATAAACTAGATATGATAAGAGTTCTATAGCACTTGAGAGAAGCTCATTTGGAGGTCTATAGAGGGAGAACCAAATTTTTGAAATTTCATATCAGTATTAGGGGTGTAGCAAGACCTTTGGTACTATTCCATCAGTTTTTGTAGCTTTCATGCTTCTTTTTTCGTCTAGAATTGTTTTTCCCTCTATTTGACATCCATAGCTTTCTAGAATAGTATGGTTTGCTAGGTTTTGAATTTTCTAGAATTAGTTGTGAATTTTTGAAATTTATATCAGTAACTTGTGATAGAAAACCTGGGCAGCTGGACCTTTGGTGCTTGTTTGTTGTGAATCATGGTTTAGCTGGTGTTTTCATGGCTTGGAATAATTTTTAACCCATAGTTGACATTCAAAGATCTCTAGAAGCTATCATTTACTTGATTTTTATTTTTTTAGATTTAATTATGAATTTTCAAAGTTGATGATAGAAAATTGAAAACTAGAATCCAAGAGCACCTTTGAAATTTTCTGATGTGTGGCTTGAATCTTAAGTTGTATGGATTATTTTATGATGTTTATGACTTGTATGGATGGATTATAAGTAAAGAATGATATTAGGGAGTTCAAAGAGTTTAAAATGAATATTTGAAGCCTTACATAAAGCAAAATATGACATTATTTTTATTGATTTTCTTGAGCAAGCTTGTGAAGTTAAGGAAATGTAGTTAGGTAAGGATAAATGGAATGCTAGAATATTATGGTGTTATAAGAATATCAAAAGAAGTCTTGAAAAAAATTTAGAAGCCTTGGAATGTGAGATGAAGGTGTAGGCTCCATAATATGTCATTAAGAAGCAACTTATAGATAGGCTCCTTAAAATGAATGTGTGATGACTTCAAGGAGTCTAAAGGGAGTCAAGAGACCTAGAATGAGTAAGAAATGGGAGCCAAGATCATGAATTTCAAGAATTAATTCATTGTGTCTTACATGGAAGTATTATGGAGATAAATGAGAAAGTAAGCATACATAGGAGTTGTATAAGGCTAGAGCTAATTCCAATGATCTAAGTATGTCTCATTTGATGTGTTTATGCCAAGAGAACCTAGTGCCTCCAAGTTCCTAATGTGTGGCTGAAAAGAGGGAGAAGAAATCTAAAAGAAAAGTGAGGGCATTGGCTTCAAGGTAGCTCTCTAACCTTTCTCTCATGCATTCTTGGTTGTTTTCTTGTCTTTGGATGTATGTACGTATGTATGTATGTATGTTTATGCCATGAGAAATGTCCATAGCTATTTCCTACATATCATGGTACCATGATGTTCTTGAAATATATTTTATGAATGTGTTTTTGCTTGAATGGGTTTAGTGAAGCCAAAAGTCTCACAGCAAGGGTGAGGATGAGTCAAAAGTCCCTAAGATTGGATGAGACAAAACCAAAAGTCTCAAGAAGAGTGAGGCTAAGTCAAAAGTCCTTAAAAAATGGGTGAGACAAGTCCAAAAGTCCCAAAGAAAATAGGTGAGGCTAAACCAATGCCCTTGAGAGCCTATGTATGATGTGTATGAGTTTCTTGAACATGAAAAATGATTTATGTAAGTTTATGACTAGCCTAGAAGACATGCATGCATTCTTTGATTTGGATTGCATGTATTATGTACGTTTGAAAGGGTAAAGAACTACTGAGATTCTTTGAATCTTACTCCTCCCCATCCATATGCTTATTCATGTCTAAGTGACCCAAGAGAACATAGAAAAGGAGGCCAACAACCTTGGGAAGCAAAGTCTTGACAATGGAGTAGCTAAATAAGCATTTTAGAAGACATATTAATGTCAAATGATGTAACCAATGCATTGTATATGTAATGTAGGCTATTGAACATGTTCAAAAGTATGTAAACATGTTATATGTATGTACTTTTGAACCATATAGATGAGTATAGAGTTTTGCCACCCTTATGCTTAGTTACAATTATGTATAAGTGAATGTGAAAGAGTGAATTGTGATGCATGTGTATTTGGACCTTTTGGGCAGCCTTTATATGCTATTTTTATCCATTGGGACGTGTCCAAGTGCTTATGGTTAGAGTAGGAGAGTAATTGGTTTCAATTTGACCTTATTGAGTGCCTTAAAGTCCCATTTTTGTACCCTATACCCTAAACTGACCAAATAGATGAATTTTCCCATGAAAGTAGGCATGAATATAGGTATCATCTAAAGCTTTTTTTTTTTAGCTAAGAACCACATTACTTGGAGCTTTAGAGAATAAATTATGAATTTTCAAAGTTGGAAAAATTTTCAAATTTGGTATGTGCACTATTCATATGGTCAGTTTTTCTCCTATATCATTTGAAGGCCAAATTATATCTAATGCTCATAAAATTTTACAAGCTTAAACTAGGAATGATAAGCTTTTTGTAACACTTAAGAGCACCTCATTTGAATTTATATTGAGGGAGATATGAATTTTTGAAATTGGTGGTCACTACCAATAATGTAGTCAGACTCCCAGTACTATTCCATTAATTTTTATGTATTAGATGACATTTACTTAATCTAAA
>JAIUCV010000013.1:23182689-23278522 GCA_026724425.1 Erythrophleum ivorense | reverse complement strand
CTTGACAATGGAGTAGCTAAATAAGCATTTTAGAAGACATATTAATGTCAAATGATGTAACCAATGCATTGTATATGTAATGTAGGCTATTGAACATGTTCAAAAGTATGTAAACATGTTATATGTATGTACTTTTGAACCATATAGATGAGTATAGAGTTTTGCCACCCTTATGCTTAGTTACAATTATGTATAAGTGAATGTGAAAGAGTGAATTGTGATGCATGTGTATTTGGACCTTTTGGGCAGCCTTTATATGCTATTTTTATCCATTGGGACGTGTCCAAGTGCTTATGGTTAGAGTAGGAGAGTAATTGGTTTCAATTTGACCTTATTGAGTGCCTTAAAGTCCCATTTTTGTACCCTATACCCTAAACTGACCAAATAGATGAATTTTCCCATGAAAGTAGGCATGAATATAGGTATCATCTAAAGCTTTTTTTTTTTAGCTAAGAACCACATTACTTGGAGCTTTAGAGAATAAATTATGAATTTTCAAAGTTGGAAAAATTTTCAAATTTGGTATGTGCACTATTCATATGGTCAGTTTTTCTCCTATATCATTTGAAGGCCAAATTATATCTAATGCTCATAAAATTTTACAAGCTTAAACTAGGAATGATAAGCTTTTTGTAACACTTAAGAGCACCTCATTTGAATTTATATTGAGGGAGATATGAATTTTTGAAATTGGTGGTCACTACCAATAATGTAGTCAGACTCCCAGTACTATTCCATTAATTTTTATGTATTAGATGACATTTACTTAATCTAAAACTATTTTTATCAAAAGTAGACATCCAATCTTTCTAGAATGATATGGTTTGATAGATTTTGATTTTTCTAGGATTAGTTATGAATTTTTGAAATTTATATTAGAAACTTGTGATAGCAAACCTAGGTAGCTAGACCTTTGGTACTATTCTATTATTGTGCATGATTCAGTTGGTGCTTTTATAGTCTAGAATGATTTTTAGCCTATGTTTGACATTAGAGCTTTCCAGAAAGCTATCATTTGCTTGATTTCAATTTTTCTAGAATTAATCACAATTTTCCAAAGTTTATATTAGTAACTTGTCCTTGGAACCTAAGGCAAGCAAATCTATTTTAAGAAAAATGGCTTCAAACCCAAGATTTGCATGATGAATTGTGGTGCTCTTGATGTGATTAAGTATATTATGAATAGAAGAAAAGGGTTGGTAAATTGATATAGCCCATTTTACCAAGTTTGAGCTCACTTAGCTTAAGAAAAAATATGCAAACCTATGGTTGATGTGTGTTGTGATGTGATTTTGTGGAATATGGCTTGTAGCCAATTTTTTAGTTTCCAATTGTGTCATTTATAGTAGAACAAAGTTTTGAGGATGGTTATTACATTTGGCAAGCTCATATGATTTATTTGGCCATTAATAAGTTATTTTGGCATTTTGTTTCGATCATTCTCGCTGCTAAAAGCTTGAAATTCATGAAAATAACTCTCTAAGCCATTTGTGACATAATATAGAAGGTGCCTTGATATGGTATTACAAATATGCTATCCAAATATGATGTTCAAGAAAACAAATGGTTGAGCTTGCGTCGTAACATGAAGGAAAAATGGGCAATTTGCCACATGAAGCATTATGAAGCACATAACTTAGTAAAAACATAAATGTAGAGACAAGTATGGAGATGGTGGCCCACATGAATGAAGCCTGTTTTTACACCCCCTTAATTAAAGTAAAGGATTTAGTGGTTAGGTAGAGTTATAAAGAGATTAGGAGGCACCTACTGAGTAGGAGTAGGAAGAAGTCCTTGATAAATGTCATTTTTATATATTTTATTGCTCTTTATTTGGACTTTTTAATGACGAATTATGGCTTAATGGATTTTATTAGATGATATTTAATTTTATTGACGATTTTTGCACTCTAAGAATTAATTTGCAAAATTCTTAGTTTTTAATGCATAAATTTCTTTTAAAAAATTTTATAAATTCTTCCAATTAATATTTCTATTCTTTGTGCAGATTTTTTATGGACAAATGGAATTTAAATGGTGAAAATTTATTTGAAGGAGAGTTGAAGGTTACAAAATTGAATCGAGGGTCAAAATCTTAAGATGAAATTACATATTTGACAATGCCAAGGAAGGAATATTTGTCCAAAATTTTTAATGAAATTTTTAGAAAATAAAAATGAAAAAATAAATGGGAGGAGATGGATTGGATTTTGGACGTGAGAAGGAGTAGATGCAACACATAGATCCATTCACTCACAGACCATTATCACATGAAGCTTCATTCACCTTACAGCACTCACACATGCATTCACACCATCACATAATACATGTTATAACTTACTACATCAGAAAACTTTATTGACAAAGTCTCAGATTTCATATTGTTGAATACAAGATTTTGTCGACAAGATCCTCAATCCAAACACTTGGTGAGCTCTTAAACATTTTGTATGACTTGTTCACATGCCAAGCTTGCTTCTTGAATGTTCATGACTTCCATGATATCCATGTATGCATTTTTAAGGCTTGCTTTGCATATATTATGTATGATTGAATGGGAGATGAGCTATTGGGATTCTTTGAATCTCATTCCCTCCTCTCTAATGATCTCACATGCTAGGTGGACCAAGTGGATATGCTAATGGGAGCCAACAACATTGAAGGAAGAAGATTGACATTCATATGTTTAGCATTTATCTTTTTTAAAACCATAATGAACCATAATGATGTATATGATTGTTGTAAATGGCGTATGACTCTTGAGACATATATAATTATGATATTATATGATGTAGAAATGAGAGTATATGTTATGTGAATGATGGAATGTGAATTGAGCATGTATGGCAAAGATAGCTTCATGAATGAGTTTATGGAAATATGCATAAGTGTGGATGAAAATGACAAAATAAGATGCATGAGATTTGGGACCATTTAAGCAGCTCACACAAGTTATAAATGTGCTTTTAGACTTGCCCAAAAGGTGCCAAGACCAAGGGAAATCTATTTGGCAACTTTGGTACCCTATATAGAGTCAAAAATGACCATAATGGAACCCTATATCACTTTTTGGCCAAATGAGCTCTTCTTGATCTAAAATTTGGCAAAAATTTAGAGCTTCTTAAGAGCTTTTTTGGGAAGTTAAAGATCATAATTTTTAAAGTTCTACAAAATATTTGATGATTTTTCAAAGTTGGCAATTTTTATGGTTTTGGTCTACTGCACTATTCATTTGTTCCGAAAATGAATTCTATCAGACAAGGCTCAAATGATGTACAATTGCCATGAAATTTTATGTAGAGAGACCAGAAATTCATAATGACTCATGCCAACTAGAAGGACCTCATTTTGAGGTCTAGAGAGGGAGATATGAATTTTGGAATATTCTATCCAGTATCAGGAATTTTGCCTGACCTAAGTTATTGTTCCATTAAATTTCGAGGCCTGGGCTTAATGAACTGCTCTGGAGATATTTTTCCTCTCTAGATAACATCCACAGATTTCCAGATTGATATCATTTGCATGGATTAGATTTTTTTGGAATTAATTGGAAATTTTCAAAGTTTTCTACAAAATTCTATGACAGTTCCAAAATGCAACCTGACCTCTAGACCATTTCGGATGTTAAGCGCCCTCTGTGATGGATGTTATGATCTAAGCATATTTTTAGTATGAAGTAGACATCCATAGCTTCCCAGAATGGCCAAGAATGTGTGATTTCAATTTTTTAAAATTAGTTATGATTTTCCAAAATTTGGCCAGAAAAAAGGGCAAATCTGGCCGAAATTAAATAGCCACATTTTATGCTTCATTTCAGTTTTCATGAGTTGTGGGCATGATTTTGTGATGCAAAAGAGTTGTATTGGTGTAATTAAATATGAGAATGCATAGCATGTGCTCACACGGTCCACGTGACGCAGAATAAAAATTTTATACACGACGCAGCGCAAAAGTATTCATTATTTCATTGCCTTTATTGTTGGAAGCTTACATAATTTATGATATTAAGTCATTTAAAGGCATGAAATGAGCTAGAATTTATGGTGTTACATCTAGGCTAAAGGAACCAAGTCTCACATCCTTGTGAGTGTGTGGCCATGGGAGAGGAACCAAATTCAAGGAGAAAAATGTGTTGTTATGCACCAAGGTAGCTTTCTTTTCTTTCTCTCATGGATAAGTGGATGTTTATCTTGTCTTTGAATGTGTGTATATATGTTTTGAGCCATGAAAGATGTTTTAGCATGTATCTATATGCCATGGTACTATGATGTTATGTTATACACATAAATGATGCTTTATGAACATGTTTTGGTTTGCTTGAGTGTGGTGAAGCCAAAAGTCCTTTAGCTAGGGCGAGGATGAGCCAAAAGTCTCCAAGAATGGGTGAGACAAAGTCAAAAGTCTCTAAAGAGTGAGACTTAGTCAAAAACCCTTTTAGAAAATGGGTGAAGCTAAAGCATCTTCTTGATAAACCTATGTATACTTTATATGACTTCTTTGAGTGCAAGAAATATTCCACGTATGATTATGTACTCCATGATATCCATGCATGCATTTTTAAACTTGGATTTTCATTTTTTATGTATCTTTAAAAGGGAGAAGAGCTATTGGGATTCTTAGAATCTTGTCCCTTCCTCCCCATTGCCTAACATGTCTAGGTGGACTAAGTGAACTAAGAAATGGGAGCCACTAAGCTTGAAGAAGAGAGATTGACAACAAAGGGTGTGATTTTGGTCACTTTGTAACCATTTTGATGGCATATAATGTAATCCTATAATGAATGTAATATTCGATTTTCGTTAAATGATGAAAACGGATACATTTTCAAACCAAATCTCTCGAAATGAATTAGTTAAGGTCCCAAAAATTTAAGTAACATTTTAGACTCCTAAAAATGAGAATCATAGGCTCAGACAGAAAGAAAAATAGAGCTAGAATGAAGAAACGAAATTGAACAAAAGATGGAAGAAACATAATGACATTTTTGTAGTTTGAGCAAATTTTGGAATTCACATAAGAGGGCTTTTTAAATAAAATTTTTGAGTTCTCTGAGGTTCTCAGAGGCCCTGAAAACCATGGAAAGCCCCAGGACAGTTAAAACCCCTTCTGATGGACATTTTTCAATGTTGGTTAACCCAAACTTTGACAAATTCGTTCGGGAAGATTTTAGCTCCAATTTGAGTGATTCCAAAGGCATTTTACTAAATTGGAATCTAAATTTTATAATGGAAAAAATGGTTCTCGAAAAGGAGATAAAATAAACTAAAAATGAAAATGCTAAGATGAAGGGGCAAAATTGAAATTTTGAAAAGTGTTTCTTAAAACCTTAAGAGTGAGGTGCACCAAAAGGAGTAGAACAAAAGGAGAAATACAAGGTAGAAAGTTATGGATTTTTTAGTTTTTTTTTTCATGTTTTCTCTTTAGCAAACCTCTTCTCCTCTATTTTTTCTTCTTTCTTATGGTTTTATTGAAATTTATGGATCAGTTTTGAGGGAAGAACAGAAGGAAAAATTCGGATTTGAAGAAAGAAGGCCAAAGAAAGGAAGAATCAAGTAAGAAAAAAAAAGAAAAATAAGGTAAAACTTCCATCCCATCATAGCTACTTCTTCTTCTCCTTCTTCCTTAGTTCGTCCCACTTAAGAAGCTATAAGAGGGCTTGGATTTTAGGCAAAACCAAGGGTAAATCTTAGGAATTTAAGGGAGGAGAATAAGGATATACAAAGAAAATAACCAAAGAACCATTAGATTACAAGATAGAAAACCTAGGGTTTCAAGTGTTTCTTGTAAAATCTAATTTGATACCATAATTCTTAGGCCTAAATGAATGTTTAAATGAGCTCCTAAGATCCTTAGAAGGCTCCCCATATGTATCTTCCATTAAGAAAACAAAGCAAATTTTGTGGAGGCCAAAAGGAAGCATAGGCTCGGCCTAGCATGGTTGGGACACCTAGGGGTAGTTTTAAATTTTTCCAAGCCTATTTTTGAGTCATATATGATGAGTAAAGATGAAAGAAAATCTTGGGAAAAATTTAGAAACTATAGAAAGTGAGATGACCTTACATGTTCCATAATATGGCCTACTGAAGCAACATATAGTTAGGCTCTTTGTTTTAATTGTGTGATGACTCCAAGAGACTTAAAAGGAGTCAAGAATCATAAATGAGAAGAAAGAATGGAGCCTAGAACTCATTTGATAGGTGTTGTTTCATTAGGTACATTTTTGGAACCATAAAGGGGTTATTAGACTAAGTTAGTATTTAAGGAAGATGTGTAGCCTTAGAATTAATTCCATAAACCTAATTGACTTCCATATATTGTGTTTAGGCCAAGAGAAACCAATTCCACACTCTTTTTTGTAAGGCCGAGGAAGGGAGCATTGTTTCAAGAAGAAAAGTGTGTGGTTACACCAAAGATAGCTCACTCCTCCTTCTCTTATGCATGATTGTATGTTTGACTTATCTTTGAATATGTGTATGTATATTTTAAGCTATGAAAAGTATTTTAGCATGAGCTTTTATTCCATGGTACCATGATGATGCATTATATTTTCAAATAATGTCTAAAATGTTTGCTTAGGTTTGCTTGAGTGTGGAAAAACCAAGAACTCTTAGCCATAGTGAGGATGAGCCAAGAACCCTTAGAAATGGTTGAGACAAAGTAAAGTATCTCCCAAGAATGAGGTTGAGCCAAAACCTCTTAGAGAAAATGGGTGTGGCTAATCCACTTACTTGACAAGCCTATAGATGCTTTGTATGACTTACTCACATGCCAAGATTGCTTCTTGAATGATCATGTCATCCATTATATTCATGCATGCATTTTCAATACTTGTTTTGCATCCTTTATGTGTGATTGAAAGGGAGATGAGCTATTGGAATTCTTTGAATCTCATCCCCTCCTCTCCAATGCCTTAATATGCTATGTGGACCAAGTGAACAAGGCAATGGAAGCCAACAAGTTGGAAGATGAGAGTTTGACAACAAAGTGCCTTGATTTTGCTTCTTTATGGCCATATGAGTGGCAAATATTGTAATTCATTGTCATATATGTTCTATGACCTTATGAACATGTGTAATTATGCAAATGTATCATGTACAAATGAGATTTAATGTTTTATGAATGGTATGGTGCATTTTGAGTATGGAATGACAAGACTAGCATTATGTAATCTTTTGTATGGCATGGGGTGAGGGAGTGATTTTTCAAATTTTGGGTTTGTGCACCTTTGGGACAAGTTTAGAATTTTATTTTGGTGTATTCCCACGTGCTCTAGTGGTAATGGTAGCCTTGGAGCTCAATTTGAACCATTTGGACCCTTTGTAATGCATAAAAGTGACCATTTCACAACCCAATATCAAGATTTGACTAAATGAATGAATTTGCTCATGAAATTTGGTACACACATATATCTTATCCAAGGCTTTTTGGAAAGCTAAAGACTAGATTATTTGGAGTTCTATGGAATTAATTATAAATTTTCAAAGTTGCCATTTTTCTGTTGAACTGATACAGATACTGTTCATATGGTTAAAAAATTGGGATGTGTTATTTTAGGGCCAAATGATATCCAATGCTCATAATGTAACATCCGGTTCCTTGAAAACCAGAGAAAATGTGAGAAACGTAACGTACAGTTTCTCCATTAACGAACGAAACTTACTGGATACAAAAGGAAATCCCCCGAGATGATGGAGTTAAGGTCCCAAAAAATTTGGGAAGCATTCTAGACTCCTAAATATGAGAATCCCAGGCTCAGACGGAAAGAAAAACAGAGTTAGAATGAAGAAACAATTTCTCACAAAAAGCCTACGAAACGTAATGGCATTTTTGTAATTTCGAGCAATTTTTGGAATTCACACATGAGGGCTTTTTAAATGAAAGTTTTGAGTTCTCTGGGGTTCTCAGAGGCCCTAAAAACCATGGGAAGCCCCAGGACAGTTAAATCCCCTCCGGTGGACATTTTCCAATGTCGGTGTACCCGAACTTTGACGAATCCGTTCGAGAAGGTTTTAGCTCCAATTTGAGTGATTACAAAGCCATTTTTCTTAATTGAGGACCTAAATTTTGTAATAAAAAAGACGATTCTCAAAAAGGAGCTAAAATGAAGGAGAAACAAAAATTCAAAGTATGAAGGGCAAAATGGAAATTTTTGAAAAAGTCCTTTTACCATAGCTATATATAGGTGGCACCTCACACTTGCACTCATTTCACTTCAGATTTTCCAGCCCCAAATCAGAAGAAGAACCCTAAGGGAGAGGCGCCCAAGAGAGGAAGAAGAAGGAGGAAGAAAGCCAAGCTTAAGGTATGTTTTCATGGCAATTTTCCTTACTTTTCTCCACCTCCACCACCTCTCCTTCATTCTCCTTTCTTTCCTTGGATTAAAATGAGGTTTATAAATCTGATTCAAGGGAGATGTTCAAGGGAAAGTTCGGATTTGAAGAGAGGAGCTTGGAGAAATCAAGATTCAAGCCAAACTAAGCAAGGAAACAAGGTAAAAATGCATCTTATAGTTGATACCTTTCACCCCACTTCTTCTCCATTTCGACCTAGACCAAGAACACTAGGAGGATCTGATTTCCAAGCCCAACCAAGCATGATTCTTAGGTATTTGATGGAGAGGAATAAGAATATGCAAAGAAAACAACAAAATAACCATTAGATTTCAAGATGCAAGTTCTAGGGTTTCAATTGCACCTTGAAAAATCTGATTTTGTATGATGATTCCTAGGTCTAAGTAAGAGTTTAAATAAGTTCTTGAGACACCTAAGATGCTCCCCATAAGCTTCTTCCTTCAAGAAAAGCAAGAGAACCCCGAGAAGCCCACAGGAAGCCTATGTCTCGGCCTAGGCTTGTTTGTGTAGGTGGGGGGAGTTTTAAATTTTTCTAAGGCCATCCTTGAGTCATATTTGATTAATAAAGATGAAGGGAAGCCTTGGAAAAATTTTAGAACTCATGGAAAGTGATTTGATGCCTTAGGTTCCATATTATGACCTAAAGAAGCAACATGATGTTAGGCTCTTTGTTTTAATTGTGTGATGACTCCAAGAGGGTTAAAAGGAGTCAAGAATCATATTTGAGAGGAAAGAATGGAGCCTAGAAATTGTTTGAGGGGTGTTGCTTCATTAGGTGCATTTGTGGACCATAATGGAGTCTATAGAGCAATCTAGTATCTAAGCAAGTTGTATGACCTTAGAGTTTGTTTCATGAACCTAATTGGCTCTCATAAATTGTATCTAGGCCAAGAGAAACCATCTCCACCAATTTGTGGGTGTGTGGTCGAAAGAGGAGGCTTAAATCCAAAAGAAAAAGTGTATGATTGTGTGCAAGGTAGCTCTCTCCATCTTCTCTCATGCATGGATGTGTGTTTAGCTTGTTTTGGAATGTGTGTATGTGTATTTTAAAGCTTTGGAAAGTATGCTAGCATGCCTTTACATGTCATGATCCTTGATGCCATGTTATGTCTTAAATGAATCCATGATGTTTGTATGAGTTTACTTGAGTGTGGAGAGGCCAAGAACTCTTCCCTTGGGTGAGGATGAGCCAAGAACCCTCGAGCTTGGTTGAGACAAAGCAAAGAGTCTCCCAAAAGCAAAGTGGGCTCCCAAGAGTATGGTTGAGTCCAAAATGCTCAAGAATGGGTGAGGCAAGTCCAAAACCTATGAGGAGAAGTGTGAGGCCAATCCAAGCATTTGGTGAGCTCTTGAATGATTTGTATGAGTTGTTCACATGCCAAGTTTGCTTTAAAATGTCCATGGCTTTTATTTCCTCCATGCATGCATTTGTAAAGCTTGCTTTGCACATATTATGTGTGATTAAATGGGAGATGAGCTATTGGGATTCTTTGAATCTCATTCCCTCCTCTCCAATGATCTAACATGCTAGGTGGACCAAGCAATTATGGGTGAAGGGAGCCAACAACCATGAAGAGCAAGGATTGACAAGCCTATGTGTTATTTTAGCCATTTTGGAACCATAATGATAGTTCATAATGTATATGATGTTATATATGTACCATGAACCATAAGACATGTGTAAATATACTATTATGTGATGTTTAGATGTATGAAAATGATATATGACCTATAGCACTTATTTTGAGTATGGAAAGCCAAGGTGTGCAATATGGGATTTTGATGAATGTATGCATAAGTGTGGGTTGAATGGCCAAAATGAGATGCATGAGGTTTGGGACCATTTGGGCAGCTTACCCAAGTCTCAAATGTACTTTTAGACTTGCCCAAAAGGTGCCACAACCAAGGGAATGCCATTTGGCAAATTTGGTACCTCATATGGAGCCAAATTTGACCATAATGGAACCCTATACCATTTTTTGGTCAAATGAGTTACTCTTGCCCTGAAATTTGGCATGCAATTAGGTCTCATTAAGAACTCTTTGGGAAGCTAAAGATCAAAATTTTTGGACACCTAGAGAATATTTGATGAATTTTCAAAATTGGGATTTTTCATGGATTCTGGTATGGGTACTGTTCATACTGGCAGTTTTGAATTCTGTGTCACCCGATGTCCAAATGGTGTCCAATGATTATGAAATTTTGCATGCATAGACTAGAGGTCATAATATTTCTGTGGCCACCAAGATCACCTCATTTGGAAGTCTGAGTAGTGAGCTATGCATGTTTGAAGTTAACTGTCAGTATCAGTAGTGCCCCATGAGTCCGGTTACTATTCCATTGGGTCCAGCTGACTAAACGTATCTGTTTCATTTTGGAATTATTTTTACTATCAATTTAACATTTGTAGATTTTCATAATTACTGAATGTGTGTGATTTCAATTTTTGTATAATTAGTTATGAATTTTAGAATTTTGTATCAGTAAACTGAACAACAGCCCAAGCAGCCAGCGACTCTGTATCTTTTTGGATGTCAAACGTCCTGTGTGATAAATTTTATGACCTGATCATATTTTTAGTGTGAAGTAGACATCCTAATGTTTCCATAATGACCAATTTTTCATGTTTTTGATTTTTTTAGATTTAGTTATGAATTTTCAAAATTTCTAACAGAAAAGAGAAAATTCTGGCCGAAAATACAAACATGGATTTTATGTGCTCCTTTGCTTTCCACGAGTTGTAGGCCAAATTTGATGATGGAAATGAGTTATATGCATGTGTTTAAGTATGAGAACATGATAGATGCTTTCATATGGCCTACGGGACTCCGAAAGAAAAATTTTACCTGTAGAGAAATGCACTTTTATTCATAACTCCCTATGCCACTATATTGTTTCCATAGAATAAACATAAGATGAGGTATGGGAATTATATGAATTGTGTCCTAGATGTATGGTGTTACATATAAAATTTTACAAAAATAAACTAGACATGATAAGATTTCCATGGGCACTAAGATCAACCCAATTGGACCTCTGAGCAGGGAGATATAAATTTTTGAAATTGGAGGTCAATACTAGGGATAACAGTCGACCTCTAGTACTATTCCATCAATTTCTGGTGGCTAACAGCCCCTGTTGAGGTTTGGACATATTTTTTCATAAAGTAGACATTTGTAACTTTCCAAAATGATAAGGAATGCATGATTTCAATTTTTTTAGAATTAGTTATGATTTTTCAAAATTTATGACAATAAACTGAAATTCTGGCCGAAGTTGCAACTATGAATTTCATGTACTCCATCCACTTGCACGAGTTCTAGGCCACTTTGTGAGCTTGTTTCGAGTTGAAATTATGTAATTAAACATGAGAATGAGATATATGAGTTCATATGGTCAACGGGATACCGAATGGAAATTTTATCCCCTATGCAACGCAAATTTATTCATTAATTTTAATGCTCTTCCCTTGGAAAACTTGTGTAATTCTTGGAAATTAGCTTGGATAAGGAATGAGATGAGTTCTAGAATTATGGTGTTATAATGAATATGTTGTATAAACAATTGAACATATGTAATTATATGGATACTTGACATTGAATGGCAAGATATAACTTATGTATTCTTGTGTATACCTTGAGGTAAGAGAGGAAGTTTGTGAAATATGGGTCTGTGCATCTTTAAGACATGTTTAATAGACCATTTTGGTACTTTCCCACGTACTCAAGTAGCCATGAAAGCCTTGGAAGCAAATTTGACCCTTTTACGACCCTTTAAGAAGCATAAAAGAGTCATTTTGCAACCTTATGGTCCATTTTGACCAAATGAATGAATTTTCTCATAAAATATGGCATAAATATAGATCTCAACTAGATCTTTTTGAGAAGATAAATACCAGATTATTTGGAGCTCTAGGGAATTAATTATGAATTTTTAAAATTGTCAAATTTTAGTTGTTCTAGTTGGTTATTGTTCATATGGTCAGTTTCTTCTCTTGTATCATTTGAGGGACAAATTGTATCTAATGCTCATTAAATTTTATAAGCATATACTAGACATGATAAATTTTCTATAGCCATCAAGATCACCCTAATTGGATGTCTAAGCAGGGAGATATGAAGTTTTGAAATTCTGTGACAATGCTAGTAGTGCTAGATGAGTTTGGGTATTGTTCCATCGATTTCCAATGGCTAGATGTTCTTGTTTTGGTCTGGAATTATTTTTACATAAAGTAGACATATGTAGCTTTCCATAATGGTATAGTATACTTAATTTTGATTTTTCTATAATTAGTTATAATTTTTCAAAATTTATGACAGAAACCTGGCACACCAATCCGAGGCTGCACATATGATTTTTATGTATATGGTTCATGAGCTCGAGTTTTTGGCCACACTTTGAGATGTTTTGGATTGTGTATGTAATTAAATAGGAGAATGTGATAGATGGATTCATATGGTCCATAGGACACAAAATAAAAAATTTATCCGCGACGTAACGTAAAAATAATCGAATATTTTAATGTCATTTTCTTGGAAACTTGTCTTATCCAAGGAAGTATGCTTAGAAATGAGATGAGATGAGATAAATGAATATGGTGTTATAGAAAAAGTTTGAATCAAGGTAGGTATCATAACCTTCCATGCTTTCTTCTTCTTGTTCCTTAAGAGGGGATTTTTGGCCACCTAGAGAAAAACCAAGAGGGAACAAAATTTAACCTAAACCGAGTATGAAACCTAGGTTTTTAAGGGTGAGAAATAAGAATATGCAAAGAAATTCCAAAAAAAAGCATTAGAAAATAGGTTTCCAAAACCTAGGGTTTTTATTGCTCCTTGGTATGTATAAAGCTTTCTAGTGATATTTCTAATTGTCTAAGAGTATATATGGGTTCTTGAGACACCTAGAAAGCCTCCCGTGTACCATTTCCTTCAAGAAAACAAAGCTAACTCCATGGGTCCAAAAGGTGTGCATAGTCTTAGCCAAACATGGATCTTGTACCTCGGGAGAGTTTTAAATTTTTTTAAAGGTAGAAAGTGTAACACCCCATAATTAATTAAGGTGTTAATCACGGATTAGATGAACTAAGAATGATTAATATGGGATAATTAGGCAAGTTAAATAAATAGAGATTTTAGAAAGGTAAATTTATTAATATGGGTTTGAGATTTAATTAAGATATAAATTCTATCTAGGCTTAAATTAATAGATCATGATAAGAGGCTAATGGAGGCCCAATGGGTTAGGTGCAGACCCAATCCAATTTAGTGTAATGGAGGCCCAAAATCTACCTTGTATAGACTCTTCTAAGTGGCCCAATAACCCTTGTACAGACCCACATTCTTGAGCTCTTCTAACTTAGCCTAAACCCAATTAAACTTAAGCAACCCAATGCATGAAACTAGCCCAGTAAAATTCTGTAGCCCAACACTTTAAAACTGGCCCAACAACTTAAAAATCTGAAGCCCAAATGGAGATGGACCTTAGAGCAACCCATGACCCATTTTTGACCCAACTTAAACTCAACTAAAACCCTAATACATCATCCTCTTCCTCACACTTGCTGAAAACACAAAACACAAAGAGAAATTCGGAGCTTAAAGAGGAGGCTAGGGTTTGGGGCAAGAATTCTGCATTTTCTCACATTTAAAGCAAGATTCAGCCAAGGTAATAGTTATACAACTTAATCCCCTCATCTTTCTCTTTAATTTGGTCCGATTCATTTTTTCATTTGGAGTATTTTCACCCTACCCAAAATCTGAAATGTGGGTATTTGGGGATCTTCTTGGTAAAATTCGTAGGTTGAGGTTAGGGCTGACCTTGGGTGAGTTTAAACCCTCCATTTTGATGCTTCATTTGTTAATTTGAGACCCCCATAGCTAATTTATAAAATGGGTATTAATTCTATACGAATTTGCTTAGGATTTTAGGTAGAATATTGAGTTTTCTGGTGAGGGACACTATAATCCGAATTTGGGATTTGTGGTGGCTGTTACAAAGTTATTTACAAGTGAGGTAACCGGGTTTATATTAATTCCATGTATATATCTGATTTAATTTCATATATTGCTGTATATGAATGATTTGAAATGTTGAATGAATTGGTTGGCTATCTGTTGAATTGTAATTAGACCTTGTGAGTCCATGGTGGAGTTGTGGTGCGGCTGCCACCTGTGCATGTACTTCGATCGAGCACCAGGTTATAATCAAACTCAGATGCACAGAGCCCTGGTTGTGCTCAATAGGGAGTAGGTGCCGTGGACGGGCGTCTCCAGGTGTTAATGGCCTTTAACATGTGATAATATAATTGTTAGTATAGGATAGTAATTATGATAGCCTAATTGTTTCATTTGCTAATATGATGGATATGATTCTGATGTAAATTTTGATTCATGCATATATGCTAATTAAACTAGATATATGATGGAATTGCCTTGGTTACTGAGATTTATATCTCACCCTATTTCATGGGATTAACATTTCAAGTGAAGGTTCTTCGGGTAAGGATAAAGGAAAGCAAGTGGATGAAAATCCATGAGTTCCAAAATAAGGGAGAAGGCTACATTTAGGCGGGCTTTATTTAGTAGAGATGCAATTTTGTTATTAGTTTACATAGCATCATCATGTATTCATATTGCCAAGTGTAGGCATTCATATTTTGTTTGATTGGAATGTAACCATTAAGGATGTAAGTCTCATTATAGTTGAATGCTAATGTATGAACTTATAGTATCATATATATAGTTTTGTTGAAATTGTGATATGGATTACCATATGGGAATTGTAGTCATACGATGCCTTGGATGTGGACATAAGCTATTGTTGAATGGAATCTTTATAGAATATGCATGAGATGTCAATTACTGCTAATGCATGTGTTCTTGCTGTTATATATTCATGGATTTGCTTATATGAGCTAGTTGGGCAAGTAGGAAGTAGTATTTAAGTTTTGCAATGGTAATGGATAGATTGATGGGTAAATAGGGTAGATAAACACTATTAAAATCACATGAGATAAGAGAAGGTGGACCTGGAGTGTTTCTAAGATAAGATTTGGAGTGTAGGGGGCGAAATTGGGGTAATATAGTCACAGGAGGGAGTCCCGCCGTGGCTAAGAAGGCTTCGCCGCGACCAAAGGAGAGACAGAGCCAAAGGGCGCCGCGGCATAACCAATCCCGCCATGGCGCAAGGGAAGAAAATTGGCCCAGAGAGAGATAGTGGCGAGGAGCACCGTGGCCTGATAAATCTCGTCGCAGTGTAAAGTGGGAAAAATCGCCCAGGAGGGTAACAGAGCCAAAACTTGCCGCAGCCCATTATGTCCTGCCGCGGTGCGAGTCGAGAAAATAAAATAAGGGTTGGACAGAAGCAAAACTCACCGCAGTGCAAATATATTACGCCTAAGCGAGAATTGTGGGAATTGAAAATAGTAGTTCCAATAGGCATTTCCGCCGCGGCGCCACATAGGTTGGCCGTGGCGAAGGTCCAACTTGCCGCGACGAGATTTGTGAAATTTGTCCAGTAATTCCAGATAGCAACTTGGCCACAACGGGGAAGGTCTAGGCCGCGGCGTAAGTCCCCAACCTACTCCTTTTAGCTTAGAAACCCTAATTTCTTCAACGGTAATGGTAAGAGATGATATAGGAATACTTGTCGGTGGTTATTGGGTAGTAAAACTGATGGACGGTTGAATCATAAACCCCTTATAGTAATAGGATTTCTTTTTTGTAAATTTTGTTTTGTTGTGGTGGTATGGTGATGACCCTAACATCAAGGTTCAAATTTCCTCATATTTTCGTAATGTGGTAAAATATAATGACCTCAAACCTTGATCATTAATTAATAATCTTGTATTTAACCATAATCACCATGATTAGAAGGTAAGGTTGTCACAGCAAGGGACTTAAAATGATGGAAGAACATCAAGGGAAGCTTTGGAAAAATTTTAGAAAGCACAGGAAATGAGATAGGGGCATAGGTTCAATTTAAGACTTAAAGAAGCAACTTGTGTCTAGGCTCTTGGGAATGAATTTATGATGATTCTAAGAGGCTTAAATAGAGTCAAGAGACCTAGATGGAAGGAGAAAGTAAAGCCAAGATCTTAAATTCTAGTAGTTGCTTTATTAGGTCTTACATGAAACCATTATGTAACCATAGAACAAAGTGAGCTTCCATAGAGAGTGTGTGATGCTAGAGCTTACTTCCATGATGTAATTGTGTCTTATTTAATGTGTTTAGGCCAAAGGAATCAAGCTCTACCAAATTGCAAGCATGTGGCCAAAAAGAGGGAAAAATAGCCAAGGAAAAAGTGTTGAGCTTTTGCTTTAAGGTAGCTCTCTAACTTTTTTTACATGCATAACTTAGTTGTTTTCTTGTCATTGAGTGCTTGTGTGTATGTTTAAGCCATGAGAAATATTTCTAACCTATGTTTAAATGTTATGGTACCATTATATTTTTTGAAATATGTTTTTCATTGCATTATGGCTTGCATGGGTTTGCTGATGCCAAAAGTCCCTTAGTAAGGGTGAGGATGAGCCAAAAGTTCCTAGAAATATGTGAGACAAAGCAAAAAGTTTTAAGAGTGAGACTAAGTCAAAAGCCCCTTAATGGGGTAAATCCAAAAGTTCTAAGAAAGATGGCTGAGGCTAAGCCAATGCCCTTGAGAGTTTATTTTTGTTATGTATAAATTGATCTACCAAGGAAAATAATTTATGTATGCTCACTAGTTACTTGAATATTATGCATGCATTCTTTGACATGTTTTAGCATCCATTATGTATGTTTGAAAGGGTTAAAAGCTATTGGGATTCTTTGAATCTCACTCTTCCCCCACATATGCCTAACCATGTCTAGGTGAGCTAAGTGGACAAAGAAATGGAAACCAACAAGCATGAGAAGCAAGACCTTAACAAATAGATAGAGAAATGAGCTTTGTAATTGCATATTGATGTCCATTTATGTAGCTATGAGATGTATATTTGATGTCAGCCCTTGAACATATTCTAATGCATGTATAAATGGTGTATGTATCAATGTAGATGCAGGGATGAATGAGAATGTGAGTTTTTGCCACCCATTTACCCTTATGTGATATGATGCACTTGTGTATGTATGTAGGTGGCAAGGTGGGATTGAGCTCCATGATGATTTGGATCATTTGGCATGTTTTTATATATGATATTTATGCTTTTAGACTTGCCTAAACGGTTGTGAAAATTCAAGGAGAGCTTTTGGTGTCTTAAAATCTCATTTGAGACTTCAAATTTGACCATTTTGTGTGCTGAACCAAAGTTTAACCAAATAAGTGATTTTTTTTATGAAATTTGGCCAGTAAGTAAGTCTCATCTAGATATTTCACAGGGCAAAAGAGCACTTAATTTGGAGTTCTAGATAATTTATTATAATTTTTCAAAGTTGGCTAAATTATGCAAAAATGGTATGGTTACTATTCATTTGGTCAGTTTGCTTCTATATGTCACACATGAGTCAAATGAAGTCCAATACTTATGAAATTTTACATCCATAAACTAGACATATAAAATTTCCATAGCCATTGAGATCACTTCATTTGGAGCTCTGTAGAGGGAGATATGAATTTTTGAAATTACATGACAGTACCAATAATGTAGCCTAACTTGAGTTACTATTCCATCAAATTTTGATAGCTTATGTCCACTGCATTGGTCTGGGATTATTTTTATCAAAATGAGACATCCATAGATTTTTAGAATGGTATCATTTTCTTGATTTTGATTTTGTTAGAATTAGTTATGAATTTTCAAAGTTTGTATTAGAAAGTTGGAATCTGAACCTGAGAGCAAACCATTGATTTTGTGAGATGTAACTTAAAGCCCAAGGTTCTTGAGATATTTGGTGATGGTTATAACTTGTATGGATATGTTATGAATGGAAAATGATATTGATGAGTTCATATAGTCTATGGGGCATAAATTAAAGAAATGAGATCTTACGTAACGTATATAAATACCATTAAATTTATTACATTTTTCATGTGAAGATGAGTTCATATGGTCTATGGGGCATAAATTAAAGAAATGAAATCTTACGTAACGTATATAAATACCATTAAATTTATTACCTTTTTCATGTGAAGTGTATGGTTTCTTGCATTTGTGCTCTAATCTATATGAAATGCATTAAGATGGACAATGAGACCATGGTATAATAGCTAAGAGGTTAAGGTATTACACATTTCAACATTCACAGCACTCCATTCAACATGAGGAACACTTGAAGGTACAACTGACATATTCATCACTTACTCTTGGGCCCACTCCATGATTCACATACACTCATGGACATGTAGATGCACGTTGACACACACATTTATGTAATGTAATGCTCACATGCACAGCTCTCATCCATTCACACTAGGCACGCTCATTAAAGCTTTGCATCAAATTTATCACAATCATGCACAGGCTCTTCCATGTAATCACAAATTCACATTCCTACACAAATAGCACACATGGCATGTGGAAGGAGGAATGAATCACACACAAACACATCTAGGTCATGATTCTCTCTACTTTCACATACAAAGGACTTTGCACGGCATTTCACTCACATAATTACACAAAGGCACTCATAGATGAAGCACGTGGGAGGACAAAGGCAAGAGATACATGTGACAGAGGCTTGGGACATACAAGAAAGGAAAGAAGCACTAAAATGTCATTCTCATCTACTCCCTCATTCTTATTACAAGTTCCATGGCAGTAGCTTCCCGCCTCCAATTTCTCCATCATTTTCATTCCATGGAAGCTTAATCCTATCTTGTGGCTAGCTTGGGTGAAGACTTTGATGTGGAGCTTGTATCCATGAAGATTATTTAGGAATTTGGCTAAGAGTTCTACATTTCTTTTCCTTTCTTTCTAGCATTTTCTTTATTCTTTTACGAGCTTGGTTAAGTTTATATTGGATTAAGATTAGTGTTGTTTATGATTGGTGGCTGGTTAGACATCAATTAAGAGAGATTTTTTTATAATTAATGGATCAATATTTTTTTGATTTAAGTGCTAAAATTTTTATATACCTCTAATTTTTAGCTTGTGCAATCAAGGTATTTAATAAAATGCATGCTCTAATTTTGTACTTGAATGTTTAATTTGTGGTTTCTTTGGAGTTTAATCAGTTAATTGAACCTCCTATGATGAAAGTTCAAAGGCTAATTTGATTGATTAATCATGTGCTTTTAAATGTTCAATGAGTTTAATCACAAGAACTAATGAATTAATGTGAAGTTAAGGTTTTAATCAATATTGATTTGTTAAATTCTTGAATCTTTTGTGGTAACTCAAGATAAATTATTTTGACCACATGTAGGAATTCTTAGACCAGAACAACAATTGAATGAGGATAAAGATAGTGAACATCAAGGAATAAATCCAAAGTTAGCCACTCATCCATTATTTGCTTGTTCAATTTTTGCATTTTAATTAGTAGTTTGCATTTTTAATTCATTTTAATTTTTAGTTAATTGAATTCAATAAAAAAACCTCCTAAATTTGGCAGCTTTTAAGTTTCTCTTAACACTTGGGAAGCTTTTTTAAATAATTGAAATCCATTTCCGTGGCAAACAATTTAGATTGTAAACTTTCACTCAACTTAATTTATTTGAAATTGCTTAGCACAATTATCAATCTCACATTGAATAAAATTAAATTATAAGTACAAAGGAACCATAAGTCTAATGCCTTAAGATTTTAGTTCAACAAGTAATGTCAAGCCCACTTATATATTTTTTGATGAAGTCCATTAAAAAAGGCTCAATGAATCTCCTTAATGTTTGAAGCTCCCTTAGGCCCCAACATAATTTCGATAAGATGTCTTTTCCTTGCTTGCTTTTCTACAAATACATGAACATCATTTTCTCCATCACTAGTAGACTCTCTTATTATGAATTTGAAATGCTTCTATACTTGGCCTAAAGAGGGAAACAACTCTTCTTGAATTAATATATCGTGGGACCCTCTTTGGTCAAGTTTAATATTATTAAAGGCTGTAATCTTCAAAGTTCAAGTGTGCCTTTGTCAATTTTCATAGTCGCAATCTTAATAACTTCATAATTTGTAGTAAATTTTTTTTGAAAAACTATCTTTGGTGTCTATTAGATAAAGTTCCAGAATCATGGCCGTTGTTGAACTTTCTTCTTTTTTGGGAGCGGGTGGGGATTTTTTTTTTAAGTTTTCATTTTTAATAATCTCATCATACATCTTTATAAAAAAATAATTATAATTAAACATATAAATATTATATTTTAAAGAGATATTCTTTCATTGTAAATTTAAGAGTAAATTACACTCTTTCTTTTAAGAGATGTCTCAATTATATAGCATTTTTCTCTATTTTAAAAGTGTACACTCTCTTTTCTTGAAATCACAAGATGTTACCTACCATGTAGCAAAAGATAAGATATAATTATACTTATTTTAATCAAAATATTCTTAATAAGTATTAAATATATTTGATCAATATAGAAGTAGTCAATTTTTTAAATTTAGAATAAAGCTAGTATGTAGTTTTTAATACAACATAAATTAACATTATAATTATATTTTTAATAAAAATAAAATATTATTCTTCAGAGCATTTTGATCATATTTTAACTTTAAGTAAGTCTGTGTATATTTTTATAATAAAAAAAGATTATGTATTTTGTACATTTTTAGAAGAAGAAAAATAATTTATCCTAAATTTAAAGTGATAGTAAATATGTAAATATTACCCAGCTGATTAGTTTATTCAAAATTTATTTTGATTGTAGAAATTACGCAATAATTAGAGATTGAAGATTTTGTCTCAAAATTGTCTCAGCTCCAGCATAGATCAATATTAAAGCTGAAAGAATTTTTCAAACGTAAGTTCCCAATAATTTCCTCATATGACATAGTTGCTTACGTCAAGAATTATAGAAATTTCCTTATGTGGAGATCATAGGCTTACCCACCCTTTCCCAATAATTTCCTCATATGACATACCTGCTTACGTTACGTCAATATTATAGATATTTTCATTGTGAATTGACACAGTCCTATCAAGTGTCAATAATGAGAAATATATGGGCGTTTCCACAAGGATTTCCCTCTTTGGCTCCGCTAATCACTCTCCATGATGATAAACATGTCTTTCTCATCTCAACTACTACTAGTTGCCCTGTTTCTACTAATGATATCCTACAAAACTTGCAAGGCAACTGATGGTGAATGTTGGTCTATTAGAAGAAAAGAAAATGCTTCAAAATAATAAACAGATAATTCAAACAGTAGTGTCAAAGATAGGTAACTCCTTAATTGTCTTCTTTTTCAAGATTAGATTAATTGCAAGTTAATTGCGTCGTTTAATGAGTAGCCTCCCAAAATCTTCATTCTCAAATAACCATATATAGTGTGTTAAGAATCAAGATGGAAGGGATTAAAAAGCCAATAATAGATGCAAATAGTATAAGATACAACCACATTGCTTGCCCACTCCAAAGTTTGTGTTGTTGAATGCAAGAAAAGACATAGCATAACTAAAGGCAATTGAAGGCTATAGTATTCTGCAATTCTCAATCAACCCAACAAATATCAAATTCCTAAGCACTATAAGAGACCACTTTGCTTGCAGTAGAGCTTAATAAATAGCAGAAAATCACAACTCAACTCTACTTAACCAGCACCGCAACTTCATCAATAAAGTTTCAGCTTTTATTTTTTGACGATAATTATATTGTTGAGATAAATTTGAGATGAAATTGCTTCATAATAGAGATTGAAGATTTTGTTTCTAAATTTTGTCGAAAAATCAAAAGTTCTTTAGTTGTAAGTCTATTAAAGGAAGCTAGTGGTCAATGTCTAATAAAGGCACTTGTAGTGTAGTTTCTTTAGTTGGATATTGTTATTATTTACGTACAACATGTACATATTTATTTATTAATTCATAAAATTTTTTACTTGCAAAACTTTAAAAGGCAAAACAATCGTGCATTGCTAAACGACAGTTTCCACCTATATAAAATTGTTATTTTCTTTAATAATTGAATATATTGTTACTAAAGGAAGGATTAGTGTTTTTTGTCTTTTTTAGAATAAAACCTTATTTTGGTCCCTCATGGATCAAATCTTTCTCAATTTAGTCCTTTATAAAATTGTATTTTCAATTTGGCTCTCACAAATAAGGTATTTCTTAATTTGATCCCTTATAGAATTACTTTCTCAATTTGGTCTCTTACATATGGGTATTTCTCAATTTAGCCCTTCACAAACAAAACAATGATTAATATCATAGTCCTTCACATTTAGGTATTTTTTAATTTAATTAAGGAGCATTGTTGATAATAGTTTTATTTGTGGAAAATCAAATTGAAAAATACACATATGTGAGAAATTAAATTAAAAAAACAATTTTATGAGGGACTAAATTGAAAAGACAATTTCATTCATAATCATAATTCCTTTTTAAAGAATGCATGAAGGTCCCTATAAATAGCTCGACCCAAGCTAGACTTTTTCTCACTCAAAACCCTTCAGTTGAAAATCTATTTTGTAAGAACCCAGCCCACAATATAGTGTTCCAATTATTAGCCACATGAACAATTTATAGCTCAAAAGAGATCAAACTCAAAATTTTGAGGCTAAAATATAGTTTATCCCATTTGCCTCCTTCTAGTTTTATTGTTTGTTTCACTTGTAAATTGTATCTTGAATATTCATAGTTTTCCAAGTTATTGTTGGGATTAAATGGACATTCTTAGTCTTAGCAATAACCTTAACAGACAATGAAATTGATTAGGAAAAGTAATATATATATATATATATATAATTTACATAATTATTTTGGTTAAAAACAAAAAATATTTTTGACTTATAATATGCTTCAAAATAAATGGTGTTATTTGCTAATTAGATGTTCACATTTGAAGTACAAGAACTATACATATTGTTACCTTGATTACTAATGTAGTGTTCTCTTTATTAGCTATGTGAAAAATTTTTGGCTCATAAGAGGTTAAATACAAAATTTTAAGAGTAAATCATAGTTTATTCATCGTAGTTTGATCCAAAATTAATTTTTTTTTTTTAGTTTTAATGTTTGTTTCACTTATGTATATCAAATATTTTGAGTCTTTTATAATATTGCTGAATTAAAGTGAACATTTTTAATTTCAAAAATATTAACCTAGTCTCTATAATAACCTTATAAAACTGTAAAATTAAAAAAAAAATAAGCAATAAATATTTTTAACAAATAAATTGTTCACGATTTAGTGATAACAAAATAAATAAGAGACAAAATAAATCAGATACTTTAAATTACAGAGGACAAATTAATTTCAAACCAGGCGACCGTTTGGGTGCGTATCACCATTTATCTCATTTATCATTTATCTTATATTTCTTGAACATCTAATTCTTTGTAACTTTTTTCTCGCCCAAAAAAAAAATCTCTGTTACTATTTCAGAAACTCGAAGACAACATGCAGGAAAAAATTCACCAACTAATGCAGGAAGTGAAGAAAATGCTAATATCTCCAATCAATCACCTCAATCTCTCTCTGGTACTAAACTTCATCGACTCAGTCCAACGTTTGGGTGTCTCATACCATTTTGAATGTGAAATTGATGAAGCTTTGGCTCGAGTGCATAGCATTTGTATCACCAAAAACAACATCAATATCACATGTATGATCGTCACCTCTTGCTTTGTTCTTTCGTTTGCTCTGGCAGCAATGATATCCCATTTCACCTGTATGCCCCAATTTTGTCAATGACATTTAAATAATACGCACAATCATGTGATATTACATACACCAGTTTGGCGATGGGCTTATAATATGCTTGAGCTAAACGCTCTTTTAAGTGTTGGGCCTAACTCTCTTTAGAACGTAAGGCCATCTTGGAATCCAAGATAACGGTCTGAGCCCATGGCTAAAATTCACGTATTCTCATGTTTAATTATAGAAATAAAATTTTGCTGAATTTTAAAAAGCATAATAAAGAATATAAAATATAAAACAAAGAATGAATATTATGTAAATTTTAAATAAATAAAAATTAATAACATTTTTATTGGCCTACCTGGAGGTTGGTAGCCCTTCGAGACTTAACATTTAAGTTTATGGACTCAGTTATTAAACCCGAACCTAGATAAATCTTGATATATATCCATAAGTTGACCTAGCCTTGACCACGTACTGTTCTGTCCATGTGCTAATCAGGACAGAACGAAAGGCTAATACATAAATGAATATGTTTCATGAATCAAACAGGTCTATTTAAAAAATTTAAGAACGAAGACGGAAAATTCTGTGAAAAACTTGCCAAAGATGTTCATGGAATGTTGGCCTTGTATGAAGCTGCACAATTAAGTGTTCATGGAGAGAATGTGCTAGATGAAGCTATTGATTTCACTTGTACTCACCTCAAGTCCTTGACCAACCAATTAAGCCCTTCTCTTGCTGAACATGTCAATCGCTGCTTAGGTCAACCTCTTCACATGGGAATTCCTAGGATTGAGACAAGGTATCACTTGTCTTTCTACCAACAAGAACCTTCCTTCAATGACATTCTGCTTACTTTTGCTATGTTGCAGAAACTGCATCAAAAAGAAGTCGGCAACATCACCGAGTAAGTACTATTACCTGCACGCAACCATTAATTTTGTCTTTCTTGAAATTTATTGCATATTTCGATGCATGTATGATATATATTTATATTTATCTTTTCTGATTCTGCACGAGTATCCTGCCCTTTGAATTTGTGGGTTCAAACCCCGGCATTGCAAAAGTCTCTTCGTGAGGGTAGACACACACACACACACACACACACACACATACATATATAATAGATCATGTCCTATAGCGTGGTCTAAAATAAATAAGTAGACACGGAAAGTTGCTCATGTCTAAAAGTCATATTAGGTCATTGATAAGTGCTAATTTTCATATGTTTTTATCCATATTTATTATTGATTTTAATGATTAATTTGAGCTTAATTGGATTTATTATACAATATTTGAATTTGTGTTTAATTTTGGAAAATAATACAATTTTGAATTAATTAGGAGGATTTTTGGATTTAAATTGCTAAGATTTTATTCTCCAAAATTCTTTGATGATTAAATATTTGCAATCTTTAAAACACTTTTTAATTTTGTGCAGAATTTTCTTTTGGGCAAATGAATTGAAAAATTAAATTGAATTAAATTGAAAAAATGATGATTTTAAACGCATAAAGTATTTTAGTGCATTTTTTCTCCTTTGTTTATATGCAGATTATGGGCAAATAAAATCTGGATATATATATATGTATATGCGTGAGATGAAGCTGCACACTTGAGCTTGAAAAGAAGAAGCAGCAAATGCAAAAGCCACAAAGAGTTGCTGTTCAACGATAAAAGCAAGCGCAGAAAGCACATGGAAGAATCATATGCATGGCTGGAAGAAGAAGCTATACAAAGCATTTGAGGTGATTGAAGCAAAGAGCTGAAGCTAGGAGAAACATTGTGCCTGGGTGAGAGCTGAAGAAAGGACGCTAAACTTGAGCAGAGGAGATGAGGGAGAGTAGGACCTTGCATGAGACGTGAAAAACAAAGTGAAGAAGCAAGAAGCAAGCAAGCTCGAGCTAGCTAGGAAGCAAATGAAGAAGATGCTGGAATGTTTGGAAGCTCCAGAACATGCAGAAACTCGAGCTGAAGACTTGCATGAGCTGGGAAGGAAGAGTTGAAGCGAGTTAACACAAGAAAGGAGCTGCAGAACAAAGGCAAACGCTGGAAGCCAACATGAAGAAGCTGGAGAAAGGCGAGCTGAACGAGAGGGATGAAACACAGAAGAAGTGATGCTGAGAGGGAGCTTTGGCTGAACGAAGAGAATGATGAAGCTGCATGATACGAAGGAAAACACGTGAATAATAACGCGAGAAAAAGCTGCTATCCATTCTCTCGAACAAATCCTTGCAGCGAGAAAACTGGAAGAAGACGTGGGAAGCTTGCATGAATCTTAATATTATATTCAATATGGAATGAAGTGGGGTCCACACTCATATACAATATAAACTCTTGAATAGCTGAGCACGTGAGGTGAATAAAAATAAATTACCTTCGGATAGAACGCAAGCAGCAGCTAAGATACGTGAAGGAGAAGGAGACGTCATTCTGCACGCTTCCTTCATTCAGCTCATGACAATCCATTATCCATTCGCAGATTCCAACTCATTCACGCCTCAAACTCTTGGCAAATCCTCGCCTATATAAAGATGCAATCATCTCATTCATTCACCGGCTGCACACCATTCATCTTCCATCCATCTCCACATTCCATGAAGTTCTAATCTCCATCTTGAGGCTAGCTAGGAGGAAGTCCTTGGAGAAGCTTGAATGCATGAAAGAATAATTCAGAATTTTGGCTAAGAATTTCCTTATTTTTCCTACATTTTTTCTCTTTCAATTATTTTCTTGGTTAAGATGTATTTGATAAGGAATTTGTGTAATTATAATTAGTGGCTGGTTAGACACTAATTAGGAAGTATTTTTGTTGATTAATTGATTTGATTAATTTCAATATTATCTGAATTCCCATGTATGTTTCGAAGGTGTTCGATAAAATACATGAGTGAGCTTAATTGTTTGATTTGAAGATTCCTTAATGTTTAGTTGGTTAATTAAATAGTTAGGATGATTCAGAGGCTAATCAATTAGTTAATCAATCAAATTGATTGTTCAAGATCTTAAAAACAAGAATTGACAATTTAATGCGGAGTTGAGGTTTCAATTCAACGTTAGATCGTTAATCTCTTGAATCTTGCGTGGTAACTTAAGATAAATTGTTATGAACATAATTAGGGACTCTTAGGCCAGAATTAATCACAATTGGATTAGGATAAGGATAGTGGATACCAAGGGACGAATCCAAAGCTAGTCACAAGACCATAATTCACCCAATTAGATAGTAATTAGGAATTTTAATTCAATTTAGTTTTTGCTTAGTTTAATTAAATCAAAACCCCCTTAGTTTAGGAATTTTTAGAGTCTTTTAATATTTGGAAAACTCAATTAGACATTGAACGCCAATTCCAAGGGAGATGACCTAGGTTATGCCATTCGCTACATATTTTATCAACCTAGTATTATTTTGAGGGTTGTACGACGAGCCACTCAGTCATACAAAGAGCTTTACACATATCTAACTCTATATCGAACTGTTAGGAGATTTCTGGAGTCATTAATTACAATAACCAATCACTAAGGATGATAATAAGAAGTGTCATATTTTAAGGAATTACGTCTTTTTAAAAAAAAAATTTAGTATCTTAATTTTGTGGATGTAGTTTGTGGATGTAGTGCATGCCTTGATTTCTGATTAATAATTCATGCTTATGTTTATTGATCATTTTGCATTAAATTCTAGCATATGTAACTTGTAATTGTGTTACAGATGGTGTAAAACTTTAGACTTTACGACAAATTTCCCTTACGGTAGAGACATGTTGGTTGAGTGTTACTTTTGGCCTTTGGCTATGTCCTTTGAGCCTCAATATATACTGTAATGAAAGAACGATAGTGGGCAAATTGGCTGCTGTTATCCATCTGATAGATGATACCTATGATTCCTATGGCACAGTTGTAGAACTTTTCACAAAGGCGATTCGCAGGTTTATTTCATTTAATTAAAAGATGGACATGCATGTTATAATTGTATTAGAGATTCATTGGACCTTTTTTTCCCTAGTGTTAATGATTATCAGAATCAGAAGCTTTAAAAAAACCAGTTTTTTTTTAAAAAAGAAAATACAATAACTCAGATGACCCTATAAATCTCATATGGCATTGCCGCTTATGAGTTTTTTTTTTTAAATAATTCCTTTTATTGAATTTCGGATGGGATATTAATTCCATTAAATATATTCCAGACTGCATGAAAGCAGTGTCCGAGGTAATTCAAAAACTTAGCAGTGATATGAAGTTATTGATCGCAGAGGAGAAAACATCAAGTTTTGTGATGCAATATGTTAAACAAGATGTACGCCATTAATTTTTAATTCTTACAGAAATTTTAGCATAGATTCAGTCTATAAGAGAGTTATACTAAGTCAAACATTAACACATATATAAGCATAAACATATAATCAAACATTAACACATATATAAGCATAAACATATATATATTTTAGGTAAAACTCATATTGAACATACTTATATGTTTATTCATAATTAACTTACTTATCTTTAATAAATTGGATACTAAAGAATTCCCCACTGAATTGTAGTGAGGTTTTGCCAAATTCTCACTTTGTTTGTTTGGTGGTTTTGCTCTTAGTTTTATAATTTGGTTCAAGTCTACTATAATGAAGCAAAATGGCGCCATGAAGGCTACATCCCAACCTATGATAAGTGTAATAATTGGTTTTTCAAAAACTAATAAAATCGTATGGAATCATCCTAAACCAAATCAAATTGAGGTTAATTGAGAATAGAATATTAATTAAAATATCTAAAAATGTAGTTAAGAGCCTCAGGATAGCTTGCAATCAAAGCTAAAAGGGCCAAACGTAATGAGATGAAGGTTAGTGGTAAAATCGTAATTTCAGATAACTTTTTAAATACTCAAAGAAGGGAACTTTAAATAATAAAATTGAGCTTATTAGGGTTCCTAGAAGTTTAGAAAACTATAAGAACTGTCAAAATAGTTAAAACTCTTCCAATATATAATTTGGGTCGTCAGTTGACTAAAAATTTAACCGGATGGTTTAGTAAGATTTTAAATCCAATTAATTTGAAACAAAAGGCTTTTAATCAATTAGTTCAAGATGAAAAAGATAATTCTCAAAAAGGTGTTAAAATGAGCTTAAACCACAAAATTAAAGAAAAAGGGAAAAATTAAAAATTTTTCTTTTAAGAAACTCTAGCTTCTTCTTACAAAAGGGCCACCCCATCCTCTTCCCCTCA
Organism: Erythrophleum ivorense; assembly: GCA_026724425.1. NCBI lineage: Eukaryota > Viridiplantae > Streptophyta > Magnoliopsida > Fabales > Fabaceae > Erythrophleum > Erythrophleum ivorense. The sequence continues at coordinate 23,249,233 of JAIUCV010000013.1, read as the reverse complement.
TTCTGGTCAAACTCCAGCAGCTCCAAATAGACCAAGAGAGGCATCCAAGGAAGCACCATAGCCAAGGGAGTTGAAGGCATTTAAGGCAACAAAACATAAGGAATTTGCCTATGCTATTCTTTTTGCTTAGTTTCCATTCTTCTTCCTCTCTTTCTCCATAGTTTTGACATCTCAAAAGATAAAGCTTTAGGTCTGAACTCATGGAGGAAAGAGGTTTTAACAAGGAAAGAAATACACCAAATTAAAATACCATTGGAAGCCTCTTCATTTGATATATAACACATGGTAGGAAATGAGCTTCTCTTTGTTTCTCCTTATTCTCATGTGTTCGGCCAACATAGGAGGAATATGGAGGGAGTTGGTTTTTGATTAAATCATGATGGGAACAAGGGTTTTGGAGTGTAGAGATTAATATAGAACCAATAAAAACCATAAAAGGGCCATAGGTTACATGATTCCATACCTAGGGTTTTGATTGCACCTTAAAGAGGATAAGGCCTCAAATTGATATTTCAATCTATGTAAGAGTATAATTGAGCTAAGAAGAGGTTAAAGATCTCATTTAGATGCCAATTTCCTATGAAAGAAAGTAAAAACTCCAAGGATGCCTTCTACCAAGCATGTCTCAGCCAAAAGCTACTTGAGATACCTAGAGAGAGTTTTCTTCTATTCCAAAGTTAGAAATGGTCTAGATATGAATTATAAATACTAAAGGAACTATTGGTTTGAGTTTATAAACCTTATTTTAAAAGTTAAAAGTTTAGGAAACCATTATGTATAAAAAAGTAACTTGGTGTTATACTCCTTGAATTGAGTTTGTGATGACTCTAATGGGTTTAAATAGAGTCATATGACTTACATTGGATGAAAAATTGGAACCAAGATAATAAATTATGAGTTTTTTTGTTATGCCATGAAATGGAGCCATATAGAAACCTAAAGCTAGAGTTAGCTTATGTGAAGCCTATGTGAGTATAGAGATAGTTCCATTGATGTATTTGTGTCTTGTTTAATATGTCTAGGCCAAGCAAGTGAAACTTTTCCCAAGTTTGGGTGTGAGGCCAAAAATAGGAAGAAGGAAACCAAGGAGAGATTTTGTGCTTCTTGAGTAAAGGTAGCTTTTCATCTATTCTTGTATACTTATATTGGTTGTTTGATTATCATTGATTGCTTATATGTGTGTATGGAGTATGAATTATATTTATTGCTATTGGTTTGATGATTTGATGCAATTATGTTACATGGAATGCATTAGAAATATGAAATGGATCTTAAGAGGTGAGATTGTGCCAAAAGTCCCTTGAATTGGATGAGGCAAAGTCAAACGTCCTTAAATATGGGTGAGACAAGGCCAAAAATTTCAAATATAAGTGAGGTTAATTGAAAAGTCCCTAAAAAGTGGATGAGACTAATCCAAAAGTCCCAAATAATTGGGTGGGGCTAGACCAAAAGTCTCTAGAGCTTGCTTGTATCTTGATGGATCCATATGATTTCATATATATAATTATGTTTGTTATTTGGATGTTTATTATGCATACTTGCTCTCTTTGACATGATAATATGCCTTATTAGTGTACTTGAAGGGTAAATAAGCTATTGGAATTTTTAGAATCTCACTCTCCTTTATATTATTTCTAACCATGTTTAGAGGACTCATGAGCAAGCAAAATATGAAGACCAAAGAGCATAATTGATCTTACTTTGATAATATTTTAGCAATTTATGTATTTAAATGCACAAGAAAGGTTGTATATGACATTTTTGTCATGTAAACATTCCTACAATTGTCAATGTATGGGATTATGACATAAATGTCATTTTTGAATGTATATGTGCAAGAATGTGCAATTTGACTATGTGTGTGCCTTGGAAAGTGTGTGTACAATGGCAAGTGGATGAGTGAATTTGAGTTGTATGAGGTTTGAGACATGATACATCAGTGATATATGCTTTATTTCATATTTAGGACGTGCTCATATGATCACATGAATTGAAGAAGCCCATTTTGAACCAATTGGACCCATATGTGTACCATTTTGAGCCATTTTTTGTCCCTGAACCAAAACTAGGACATATGGATGAATTTTTGGATGAAATTTGGCAAGAATTTAAAACTCATTTAGATCATTTCAAGGAGCTAAAGAACACAATTTTTGGAGCTCTGTAGAGTTTATTATGACTAAGTGGATCGTCGCATAACCCTCAAAATAATACTAGGCTGATAAAATATGTAGCTAATGACACAACCTAGGTCATCTCCCTTGGAATTGGCGTTCAATGTCTAATTGAGTTTTCCAAATATTAAAAGACTCTAAAAATTCCTAAATTAGGGGGTTTAAACTAACCTAAAACTAAATTGTATTAAAATTCCTAAATTCTACCTAATTGTATGGATTACGGTTGAAAGATGGGCTTGTGACTAGCTTTGGATTCGTCCCTTGGTATCTACTATCCTTATCCTAATCCACTTGTGATTAATTCTGGTCTAAGAATTCCTAAATGTATTCATAACAATTTATCTTGGGTAACCACTCAAGATTCAAGAGATTAACGATCTAACGTCGAATTGAAACCTCAATCCCGCATTAAACTGTTAATTCTTGTCTTTAAGATCTTGAACACTTAATTTAATTGATTAACTAATTTGATTAGCCTCTGAATCATCCTAAATATTTAATTAACCAACTAAATGTTAAGGAATCCTTAAATTAAACATTCAAGCACATAATCTCACTCATGTATTTTATCGAACACCTTCGAAGCATACATGTGAATTCAGATAATATTAGAATTAATCAAATCAATTAATCAACAAAAATACTTCCTAATTAGTGTCTAACCAGCCACTAATTATAATTACACAAATTCCCTATCAAATACAACTTAACCAAGACAATAATTGAAAGAGAAAAAGTGTAGAAAAAATAAGGAAATTCTTAGCCAAAATTCTGAATTTTCTCCATGGATTCAAGCTTCTCCAAGAGCTTCCTCCTAGCTAGCCTCAAGATGGATTACAATTTCATGGAATGTGGAGATGGATGGAATGAAGATGGAGTGGAGGCATGGAGTGAATGGGAGAAGAGGGTGTAAGATGGATTGCTTGGTGAATGGATGGATGAATGGTGCCTCCTTGGATGAAGGGGACGAAGGATATATATAGGCGAGGGGCTGCTAAATTATAGAGATGTGCGTGACTTGTAGAGGCGTGAGATGTGTGGATTCGAATGGAGTGGATCAAGGCATGTAGAATAATGATTCTGCCCGAGTCCCTTTGAATCATGAGATCACATGGCTTCACCTCTTCATTTAAGTGATCACAAGCCCAGCTCATTCTTCTTGGAACCCACAGCTCGTTTTCATTTGCTACCTCATGCTGAATACCTCACGTTTTATTTTCTTCTCCCAGCTCACTAAATCTCCAGCTCATACTTCATTAATCCACGTGGTCTGTGGCTCATAATTCAGCTCGTGCAAGCTTCTCCATCACGTGGTTCTCTTCATGCTACTTCTTAATTTTCACGTGGAAAGTTCCTTACCCAGTTAATTGCCCGTAGCTTCTTCTACTCGTACTTTCAGCTTCGTCCAGCCCCACGTGATTTTCTTCTTCTATTTCTGCATGCATTTTTCGCGTTCTGGAAGTCCTTTTTGTGTGTCGCGAGCTCAGCCAGTAGCTTCCTATTTCTGCTCGCTTTTCTCGAGCTAAAGATGTTGTTCTTCTCTTTGTTTAGCTCTCAAACAGAGGTTGCTTCCTTCACTCCCACGTAGCTTTAGCTCGTGCAGTTCTTCTTGTTTCTTCTTCAGCCAAGCTCAAAGCTTCTTCCACGTGGTTTGCTCTGTTCTTCATGCTTGGTTCTTTACTTCTTTCAACTCGTGATTATCTTCTTCTTTCTTGAACTAGAAACTCGAAAACAGAGGCTTCTTTTTCAGCGTCACTTCTTCTGCATCTCACCCAGGTACAATGTTTCTTCTAGCTTAAACCCTTAGCTGCTTCTTCGTGTTCTGCATGCCTTTTACATATTGCTTCATTCCTTCTCCAGCTAACTCGAGCTTCCTTCATTTATTTTCATGCTCTGTTTTGCTTGTTACTTTTCTTGTTCTTAGCTCCCATTCCACGTAAACTCAAGCTCACTTCTGCTTGCTTCTTACATGTTATCCATGAATCATGCAAGCTTCAGCTACTTCAACGTTAAAACCAAGCTCTTTCACTCCACAACAACTCATGCTTCCTCCTCTGTTTTCTGCATGAGTGTGAGTTCACGTGAGCTTCAGCATGGTTTCCACGTTGTTTCCTTCTTACTTCTCTTTCGTTTGTTGCTCCAAATATTTTCCATACAGTTTCTCTTCACACAAGCTGCCTCTTTCTCCTTCCTTCTGCTCTAGCCACGTTGCTTCTTCATTCCACATAAGAACCTTGCTAATCATGTAGTCTTTGTGTGACTCATTTGCTACGTGGAAGTGCTTCTATTTGGTGGAATGGATGAGAGCTTCGCTAGGAATGAATGTAAGGAGCTGCCTCTTCACATGCTTGGCTTGATGGTTGGTTAAAAGAACTTGAGGAAGCCCATGCAAGATGTGAAAGAATAAATCTGCTTCCTTTTACATCAAAAGCCCTTAGTCAAAATAAACAAAGTCATTGGCCTATGGAATACAATTCTCATCTAGGAAATAGAATACCATTAAAATGTCCAAGTTATTCACTAAAATTTCAAAAGATAATATTTTATTTCCTAATCCAAATAATATTCACTAAAGCTCAAAACATCATCAATTCATTAACAAAAATCCATAATTAATGAGTAAAAATATAGAGAATATTTGAGTTATCAATGACTTTTCAAATTTGGTTGAAAATTGTAGAATTGCCTGGGTACTATTCATATGGTTAAATCTAGCTTTTCATGCAATTGAAGGGCCAAATGAACTCCAATACTCATGAAATTTTATAAGCTTGTATTTGGTGTTATAAGCTTTTGATAGCTACTAAGTTTGCATAAAACAAAGTTGTGTAGCAAAAGATATGCATGCCTAAAATTTGGGTTCTAATATAGGCCCAAAATCTGATGCAATTATTGTTCCATTAGATTTTGGACACCAAATGAACTTATTTTGGTTTAAAATTTTTATAGCATGTAGTTCATGTCCTGAGCTTTCTATAGAGTCCTAATTTGTAGGAATCAAAATTTTCTAACTCAAGATATGAATTTTTGAAATTAGTGGCTAAAATGAGAATCCATGAGAAATTGTGCAATAGTGCTAGCTTGATCCATGTGGCTTGAGATCCGAAATTCATGATTCTTTTCATGACATTCGTATTGAACAAACTAATTTAAGATGAATCTTGAGATTTATATGTTAAAGTTATGCATTTATCCTTAATTCAAGAAGTTAGGCCTTTAATGTCATTTTATTCCACTGCTAAAAGTATTAATAATAAGAAATTGATGTTGTAAGCATGTTATAATGTAAAATATATGCTATTTTTTTATGGTATGACATTGAGTACAAGGACAATGGAGCTATAACTTCTTTTACATACCCAGTTCAAGTAACCTTCTCTTATGGCTTGGGAAAGTTAGCAACCAAAAAGGTGTTTGATTGGATTTCTAGTGATCCTAAAATCATTAGAGTTATGTCTCTTATTGGCAGACTCATGAATGACATGGCTTCTCATAAGGTAGCAATTGACATATTCATGAATATTGAATCATGTTTTTATAATAAATTTCAAGGATTGTAAAAGGAAAATTTTAGTTTACCTATGGTTTGGTTCAAATTAGCATGTCCCTCTGGTTTAAAGCATGTCATTTTACTGTTTTCGTAGTTTTTCTATTAATGTTTAATCACCTTGTTATATTTTAAATCTTAATTTGAAAGCTAAAACGATAACCATTTAATTATTAAAAATATGTTTCATTCATATGTTAATAGTTTTATAGTTTTTCTAAGCCTGTTATTAGTATCATGCAATGCTTAATATAAAGCCTCTATTATGATTTTATTTTGGCAAACCAAAACAACTACATGCTTATTCAAACAGGTGACCTTTAGACTAAATAACCTCATCTGTTAGGCCACCTTTTAATGATCTATCAATGGTTGTAAATTTTTGATATAATTTATGAGAAATAAAAATAAAACTCACATAAAATTTTTATTAAAATTATATTGAATACATTTTTAAATAAATTAATAAAACTAGTTCAATTACAATTTAATCACGGTTCAACCTTTAAATCATGAACAGTTCTTATTATTAGTTTAATGAGCTATTCAATTTTTAAAACATTGAATAAATCACATGTGTATTAAAATATATTTTTTGAAGCACATAGAGATAAATAATATTGAATCAAACCACAAGGGTGAATTAAATATAATTTACCCTTTTTTTTTAAAGTTTAGTCTACTATATCATCCCTAGGCATTCTGTTATTTGATACTAGGTTTGATACCTCTTCTTTTTTTAAGTTTAGTGAACCTTTGGGAACTAATCCTATATAGAAATATCTAAAATTTTGATGATGTGTTTATCATATGAAGTTTGAGCAAGAAAGAGGGTATGTTGTCTCCGAAGTGAAATGTTGCATGAAGCAATATGACATCTCAAACTAGTCGAAGGACATAAACAAAGATTGCTTGAAACCACGTGCTATCCCTAAGCCTGTGCTTGATTGTGTCCTCAATTTGGCTCATGTCTCTAAGGTTGCATATGCAAACTTCAATGATAGAATAACAAATACGAAGTTGCTAAAAGATCAGGTTATCATAGTGCTTGTGGATCCCATAGCCATTAAGCAACACAACTAGCTATTTTGAACCTCTTATGCCAGTTTGGATTAAAGTTGTGATCGTGATCGAAATCTTGATTTATGATATATGGAATAATAAATGTTACCATACCAAGCAGGCATGGAGGCATATATGCAAATTTATGTATAAAAATTACTTTTGTGGGGTACAAGTTATTTTATTTTGTATAAAATGATCAATGTGTGTAATTTAGGTGAGACAAAAGCTGTTATTCAAGTTTTTGTACTTGCTTATATAATTTTAATAAATGACTTTTTGCTACAAGAGCCTTGTGGCTAAAATCTTATTTTGGTTGAGTTTATCTCATTTTGGTCTCTCTTTGACATTTTACTTTTTATTTGGTCTCTAAATATTAAACCATTACAATTTATGTCCTCCTATTATTATGATGTTTAAATTCAAAATAGTGTGACTGATTTTTAACTAACTTCCATCATGATCACGTGAGATTAAATTCATGATAATTACGCCTAGGAAAGTTGAATAAGGTTATAGTAATTTTTTCACCCAAAAACAATTGTAAACTCACTTAAATTAACAGTAACAATAGCTAAACCAAGAATTAAACAAGTTAATAATACCAAGTTACAAAACCTAAAAACTCTTAGCAAAAACCAACAAAGCACAAAGTATATTTTTGCATCTTAATTACACAACGCAACAAACTATGCAATGATAGTAAATGTGATACAAGATAGAATTTAAGAGCTAAGACAGGAAAATGAACATAAGGATTTATTTTTGTTTGGTTCGATAATGATCTACAACACTAAGGTTTTCCTTTGCTTGGCTAAGATGGATTAGAAGTAGGTTTTCACCCACTTACTAACAATGACAAGGTTTTCCCTTACTTACCTTGGACAAATTACAAGAAGATTTTATATTATTTATCATCAATAACTTCTTCTTACACTTTCTCAAAAGGAGGACAGTATTACAAAGAATGATATTATTGAAAACCTTTTCACTACTATTGTTATAATACTATCACAAGATAGCACTTAATTTATAACACACAATGCCTAAATCACCCATTTTCTAGGTTTAACACTTTTAGCAATGGAATTTACTAACATTAATGTCAAATTAATTCATTTCTAATTAAATGGACCATTTCAACTTTCTAAACTCATCTTCCATCATTAATGTACTTGTTCATATAGAAACATTACAAAATGAGGCATGGAATTCAGATTTGGAGCATACACATCAAGGCTAGCCAAATTCATAAGCTTCTATGTAATTCAATATTCTGTCTCAATTTTTAAAAATTTATAACTTGAGGTAGAAACTGAAAATTATGCAAACTAGGACTCCTTGGAAAGGTCAAGAAATTATCTAACTACTATACAAATTTTAGATCAAAATAATATCATTTGATCCACAAAATTCTAATGGAACAGTAACTAGGTTAGAATCTTGCACTGATGCAGGCCTAGAACTTTAAAAATTTATATCTAACACTATAGGTGATCTCAGTGGCTATGGAAATTTTATGATGCCAACTATATAACTGTGAAATTTCACAAGCATTAGACTTTATTTGGCCCCTCAAAGATACCAAAAATTAGACTAATCAAATGAACAATGCACTAACAGTTCCTACTAATTTCAACCAATTGTGAAAAATCATAATAAATTCTACAGAGCTCAAAAAATTATGTTCTTTAGCCCTTTGAAAATCTCTAAATGAGAGCTAAATTCTTGCTAAATCTAATGCCAAAATTCATCCATTTAGTCTAATTATGGTTCAGGGGAAGATTATGGTCTAAAATAATGCACAAATGGTTCTAAATGAGCCAAAATGGCTTTTACATGCAATGGGGCCATTTGAACAAGTCCAAAGCCTTAAATTCAGCATATAAAAGCATCACAATAGGTCTAAATCCTCATGGAACTCAAAATTACTCTCTCACTAGTTCACACACACATCCATTCCATAGCTTAAGGATGTTAAAAACTCAAGATTACATACATTTGGTCCCAAATATGGTTCATACAACATACTTATATACTTTTACATATGAGTGAGGGTTTACATCTCATAAATAACTTATACATTCATACTTTGACATTAATTTACACAAAACCCTATTCTATTGTTAAAGTAGCATGTCTCAAGCTTCTTGGCCTCCATTCTTAGCTCCATGAGCATCATCTAAACATGGTTAAATATAAAGTGGGGGAGAGTAAGATTCAAAGAATCCCAATAGCTCATTCGCCCTTTCAAGTAAGTATATATGGCATGTTATCATGTCAAAGAACACAAGCATGCATCAAATGCTTCCAAGAACCAAATATAACTATGTTTTCAAGGTCACATAACGATATTAAGATCAAAATCAAGCTCTAAAAACTTTTGGTCTAGCGTCACCTTATTATTTAGGGCTTTCAGTTTAGCCTCACCCACTTTTTAGGAACTTTTGACTTAGCATAACTCATTCTTAAGACTTTTAACCTTGTCTCATCTATTCTTAGGGACTTTTAGCACAACCTCACCTATCAAAAGCAAACTCACAATTTAAGAAGTATAATGGAACCAAAGTATCAAACCAATAGCTAAAGGCATGTTTCATGATTCAAACGTACATACAAGTATTCAATGTCAATCAAATAACCAAGAAATACATACAAGAATGGATGAAGAGCTACCTTAGGTCAAGAAGCATAACTTTACTTTTGATTCCCTTAGTCTCTTGGTTCGGCCTCACACACACACTTCGAAGAGGCTTGGTTTGCTTGGCCTAGACACATCAAGCAAGATATAAACACATAAATGGAACCATCTTAGCCTTACATAAAGCTTACACAAGCTACTTTTAGCTTTTGGCAAGCATATGGTTCTATACAAGGGTATAATGAAGCAACTGATATAATCTATGCTCTTGGCTCCAATTTCTCATTCAATCTAAGTCACATGACTTCATTTAAACTCATTAGAGTCATCACAAACTCAATCCAATGAGCTCAACATCAAGTTACTTCTTTATACCTAAAAGGAGCCTAAACTTTTAACTTTCAAAATATAGTTTCTAAATTCAGACCAATAGTTCCTTTGGTATCTATAATTCATATCTAGACCATTTCTATCCTTAGAGTTAAAGAAAACTCTCCCTAGGTATCTCCTTCCCTCTTTGACCGAGCCATACATACCCATTAAGAGCCCATGGAGTTTTATTCAATTTTCTAGAGAATTTAGATTCCATGAAACTTCCTAGGCTTCTTATGAACTCAAACATACTCTTGAATAATCTAAATTACTATTAGAAAGTTTTATAAATCCCTAGGTGCAATCAAAACCCTAATTACCATAACTTGTTATGTATAGGTTTTTTTTAATCCTAATTGTTCCATATGATTCCTCATGCTTTAAAACCCCAATTCTTATCAAGTTTGGATCAAAATCAAACTCCTTACATATGTCCCTAGGTCTGGCCACATCATGAACATAAGGAGAAGCCAAGAACAAGCACTTTCAACCATAGTGTCTTACCTTGTTTCAAAACTTTCCAAGAGAGCTTTTTCAAGCTTCCAAGAGTTTCTCTAAATCCTCTCTTCCCTTTATTGAACCAGCCATAAAATAACACCATTTAAGTCACCAAAACCATGAAAAGAGAGAGGAGAAAGAGGAGAAGAAGTTTAATGAAGGGAGAAGCATGAAATAGTGATGAATTCTTACACTTTCAAGCCTCGATTTCCTTCCCCTTGCTCCCTCTTCTTGTGCCCCACTTCAAGCTTACTTTGGTTCTATTTTAGACGAGAAGAAAGTTGGTTAGGGTGATGGGGAGAAGTAAGACGTGATATAAGAAGCAAGGAGGCCATTTGTAACATTTTTCAAAATTCCAATTTAGTTTCTCATCTTGGTTTTCTCTATTTAGCCCCATTTCAACTCCTTTTCAAAAATCACATTTTCCATCATGAAATTTAAGTCCTCTAATTCATAAAATGCCTTTGGTTTCACTCAAATTGGATTTAAAACCTTATCGAACCATTCGATTAAAGTTTTAGTCAATTAATAATCTAAAATGCATATCGGAGGAGTTTTGGCCATTCTAAGGGTTCTTATGATTTTTAGGGCCTCTAAGAACCTTGAAAATTTTAATTTTCTCATTTAAAAATTCCTCCTTTGAGTTTTCAAAATGTTGTCTAAAATTATAGTTTTGCCATTAGCCTCTATAGCTTTCCATTTGACCATTTTGGCTCTAGTTCTGAGTTAACCTTAGGTTCTAAACTACATTTTAAGATGTTTTAATTAACATCCTAATCTCTTTTAGACCTAATTTGCCTTGTTTTAGGGTATTTCTATATCAGTTTATTGGGTTCAGTACAATTTCTGAATTATCAGTTATTACAATTGCACTATGAAAGTAAACACATAAGTATATATATATTGCACAAGTAATAAAATGATGAATAGAATGTGTGGCACCATATCAATATACTTTTCAATTTACACCACAAATGGAATAAACATCCATTTGCATGAAAATCACACCTTTAGCAGTGGAAATAATCATCATTAAAAGCCAAAATAATTCAATTTTAATCATATAGACCATTTGGCCTTACCCATATTTTCTTCCATCCATCATATACTTAATGAACTAGAAACATCACAATTCCAAGGTCTCATTTCGAGTTTAAGACAAGCAATACAATTTCAAAGCAAAGTTGCAGAATTTTCTAGTTCCATATTCTGATGCAAAATTAAAAAATTCATAACTAATTCTATGAAAATCTAAATCATACAAATTATACCATTCTAGAAAGCTTAGGATGTTCCCTAATTTCCATAAAAATTTTAGATCAACAACACTAGGTTTGCCTCATAAAAATTGATGGAATAATAACACTAGTCTAGGTGGCATCTTGAAGCTAAACTCAAATTTTGAAAAATCATATCTCCCTCTATAGAGATCCAAGTGAGGTGCTCTCAATGTCCATAGAAAGCTTATGATGTTTAGTTTATGCCTGTAAGATTTTATGAGTATTGAATTTCATTTGGTCTATGAATGTAATAGAGAAGCAAACTGACCATATAAACAATAACCTTGAGAGATATACATAACGTGGCCAACCTTGAAAATTAATAAATTCTCTACAGTTCCAAATTGAGTGTTCTTTAGCTCTATGAAAAGCTCTAGATAAGACTTACATTCATGTCAAATTTTATGTACAAATTCATCCCTTTGGTCAATTTGTGGTTCAACTTAAGATTTAGTTAGTTTTGGAACCATAAATAAAAATGCACTAAATGGTCTTCTAATCATTCCACAACCATTTGAGCCCATCCAAAAGCATAACACAGCCTATATAAGCTTCTCAAATGTTTCAAATCATTATACATCTCAAAGTCAACTTTCTACTTGAATCTATACACATGAACATAAGGCTCCATGATATCAAAATTATACAATCTCATTTATTTGGCTCTATATTTAGTTCATACAACATGTTTACATACTTTTACAATTGTTCAAGGGTTTACATCTCCAAAAATAACTCATACATACAAACTTTGACATTTAATTACATAAAAAATTATTCTTTTGTCAAAGTATTGCAAATTATGCTCATTGGCTTCCATTTTTGCTTCCTTAAGTTTCACATAGACATGGTTAGATAGAAAATGAGAGAGAGTGAGATTCAAAAAATTCCAATAGTTTTTTCACCCTTTCATGTAAGCAAACAAGACATATATTCATATCAAAGAATACAAGTATGTATCAAACACTTCTAAGAATCATTCAAATCATAATTCCCACATCACATAAATATGTCAATGTCAAAATCAAGCTCTAGAGACTTTTAGTCTAGCCTCACCCTATTATTTAGAACTTTTAGATTAGCCTCACCTATTTTTTAGGGACATTTAACTTAGCCTCATTTATTCTTGAGACTTTTGGCTTTGTCTCACCCATGTTTAGTAACTTTTGGCTTCACTTCACCCAATCTAAGGGACTTTTAGCACAACCTCACCCATAAGAGCAATTGCACAATTCAAAAAGTATTTCAAGAAGCATAATAGTACCGTAGCAACAAACCAATATCAAATGGCATGTCTCATGATTCAAACGCATATACAAGTATTCAATGACAATCATACAACCAAGAAATACACACAAGAAAGGATGGAAAGCTACCTTGGTGCAAGAAGAACAAACTTTTCCTTTCTTTCTTATGTCTTTGGCTCTGCCTCACACCCACACCTAGGAGGGACTTGATTTACTTGGCCTAGACATATCAAACAAGAAACAAACACATCATTGGAACCAACTTTAACCTCACAAAAACATTACACAAGTTATATCTAGCTTATGACACCATTATGGTTCCATATAAGAGATAATGAAGCAACTCATATAATTCAAGATCTTAGCTCTAATTTCTCACTCATTCTAGGTTATATGACTCCATTTAAACTCATTAGAGTCATCTTTGTAACGTCTAATTTTTCGTAAAATATCGAAATGAGTTAGTTTTCAAAGCAAGTCCCTTGAGATGAGTGATTCAAGGCCAAATAAAATTGGGAGAAAATTTTAAATAATAGAAAATGAGGATTTGAGCCTTGAGTTGCTCAGAAACTGGGGTCAGAGTGATTCAAACAAATTACAGAAAGGCTAGTGGCATTTTCGTAAATAAGTGTAATTTTGGAGAAGCACATAGAAGTGCTTTTTAAATGGAAATTTTGAGTTACCCAGGGTTCTCAGAGGCTCCAAAAACCATGGAAAGCCCTGGGACTGGTAAAGCCCCTCCGGTGTACTCTTTCCGACGTCGGTTGACCCGAACTTTGACTGATTCGTTCAGAAAGGTTTTAGCCCTGATTCGAGTGATTCCAAAGTCATTTTATGAAATTGGGAACCTATTTGTTATGATGGAAAATATAGTTCTAAAAAAGGATCTAAAATGAAGGAGGAACGAAAATGCAAAGTATGAAAGGGCAAAAATGGAATTTAAGTGTTAAAGAAAGCTTCCAAATTCTTTTTATAAGTCACGTTCTTTCTCTCCTTCATTAAACTGACTTGCTTCTGCCCATTTTCAGAGAAAAACTCCAGCTTCTTAGGTGCACAAGAGAAGGAGGATTTTGGAGGAAGAAATTCAAGAAAAAGGTAAGAAACTTTAAGAAATTCCATATCCTTCATTCTTGAAACTTGTTCCCCTCCTCTCAAGCTTTCTTTCTATGGTTTTAATGGAGAGTTTGGTGCTATTTTGGGGGCAGAACAGAGAGGGAAATTTCGAAAATTGAGGGAGGAAGCTAACCAAGTGGAAGAGCAAGCAAAGAAAAGCAAGAAAATAAGGTAAAACTTCCATTCTTTGGTAGTTTCTTCCTCCCCCTCCCTCTTGCACGAATTTGGCCACCATGAGCCCAAGTCTTAGGGGCTGTTTTCTGTCCAATTCATGGAGGGATTAGATGTTTTAGGTGGCAAAGATTAAGAATGAACCAATAGAATCAAGAAATGGGCATTAGAAAATAAGATGGAACCATTAGGGATCCAAATGCTCCTTTGCAAATCTGATTTAACATGAATGTTCTTAGGCTTAAATGAATGTTTAAATGTGCTCCTAAGATCCCTAAGAGGTCCCCTATATGCCTCTTCCTCCATGAAAACAAACAAAACCCCCATTGAAAGTCATGAACCTAGAAGTTGGAAAAGTGTAGAGCACTTAAGGGGATTGTAAAAACTGATTTAATCCATAAGTTCCCTTGGCTATTTAAGTGTTCCCTTGACCTCTTACAACTCTTAACAACCTCCCTAAATGGTTCCCCCATCAAGGAAAAATCAAGAAGCCATTAAATCCCATTTATGCTCTGGGTTTCGGCCAAGTAGGGATGGCATAGTTAGGGAGAGTTTTAAATTTTTCCAAGCCCATTTTTGAGTCATATATGACGCATGAATGTGAGAGGAAGCTTTGGAAAAAATTTAGGAAGCTTAGAGAATGAGTTAGTGCTTTAGGTTCCATATTGTCACCTAAAGAAGCAACATGATGTTAGGCCCTTTGTTTTAATGATGTGATGACTCCAAGAGATTCAAAAGGCATCAAGAATCATATTTGAAGGAAAAGGATGAGGCCTAGAAGTCATTTGAGGGGTGTTACTTCATTAGGCGCTTTTATGGACCATAATGAGGTTTATAGGATAACCTAGTGTCTAAGCAAGTGGTATGACCTTAGAAATTGTTTCATGAACCTAATTAGCTTCCTTAAATCATGTCTAGACCAAGAGGAACCTTCCCCACACTTTTGTGGGTGTGTATCTGAAAAGAGGAGCTTAAATTCAAAGGAAAAAGTGTGTGAATTTGTGCAAGGTAGCTCTCTCCACCTTCTCTCATACATGGATGTGTGTTTAGCTTGTTTTATGATGTGTGTATGTATATTTTTTAGCTATAAAAAGTATGCTAGCATGCTCTTATATACCATGACTCTTGATGCCACATTATGCTTTCAAATGAATATATGATGTGTGATTGAGCTTGCTTGAGTGTGGAGAGGCCAAGAACTCTTCCACATGGTGAGGATGAGCTAAAAACCCTTGAGCTTGGTTGAGACAAAGTAAAGAGTCTCCCAAAAGCAAAGTGGACTCCCAAAGAGTGTGGTTGAGTCTAAAGATTTCAAAGAATGGGTGAGGCAAGTCCAAATACCATGGAGAGAAGTGTGAGGCCAATCCAAATACTTGGTGAGCCCTTGAATGCCTTGTATGATGTGTTTCTATGCCAAGCTTGATTTTAAATGTTCATGACTTCCATTTTTCTACACATGCATTCATAGAACTTGCTTGCACATATTATGTGTGATGGAATGGGAGATGAGCTATTGAGATTCTTGAATCTCACTCCCTCCTCTTAAATGTCCTAATATGCTAGGTGGACTAAATGGACATGGCAATGGGAGCCAATCACATTGAAGGAAGAAAATAGCCACCCTTATGCTTGCTTTTTGTGTTTTTAACTCATAATGAGACTTCATGATGTATATTATGATTGTAAATAGTCTATGACCCCTTGGACAAATGTAAAAATGGTATTACATGATAGATAAATGAATGAGTATGGTGTATGTATTCTAGATCATAAAGTGAGTGCTTATGCCAATGTATGCAATTGAGAAAAGCTTGGTGTAATGTGTATGAGTGAGGGTGAGGAGGCTAAAATGAGATGCAAATGGTTTGTGACCATTTTGGCAGCTCCCACAAGTTTTAAATATGCTTTTAGACTTGCCCAAAAGGTGCCAAGACCCAAGGGAAGCCAAATAGCAATTTTGGTACCCTATATGGAGCCAAAAGTGACCAAAATGGAACTCTATGTCACTTTTTAGCTAAATGATTTATTCTTGATTTGAGATTTGGCATGCTATTACAATATGTTGAGAGATTTTTAGGAAGCTAAAGTGTAGAATTTTTGGAGGTCTAGAGAATATTTGATGAATTTTCAAAGTTGGCCACAATTCTTGAAAATGTCTGATGTACTGTTCCATTGGGTCTGAATTGTTTTTCTGTCACTTAGGGGCCAAACGAAGTCTAATTGCCATGAAATTTTATAGGTAAAACTAGAGGTCATAAGTGAATTGTGCCAATGGGAATCACCCCATTTGGATGTCTAGAGAGGGAGATATGATTTTTTGAAGATTCAGTCCAGTGTCAGGCGTCCAACCAGACCTTAGTCACTATTTGATCGAAATTCAAGGTCTGGGCGCACTTGAACTGGCCTAGAGTGATTTTTCCCTTCTAGCCAACATCCTCAGATTTCCATTTTGGTATCATTCACTCAAATTGGAATTTTTTAGAATTAATTGGATACTTTTGAAGTTCATATCAGTAAATTGTGATAGCATCAGGGCCCAGTCCGACCTCCAGATTATTTTGCATGTCAAATGCTCTGTGTTTTAGATTTTATGAATTTTATATTTTTTAACATAAAGTAGACATCCCAAGCTTTCTAGAATGACCAAGATTACATGATTTCAATTTTTCTAGATTTAGTTATGATTTTCCAAAACTTTTGGACAGAATTGAGGCAAATCTGGCCGAAATTTGCCTCAATTCAATACCTTCAATTTATGCTCCATTTCGGTTTCCTTGAGTCATGAGCAAGATTTTGTGATGCAAATGAGTTGTAATGATGTATTTAAATATAAAGATTCATGGTATGAACCCACACGGTCCACGTGACACCAATTGTGAATTTTTAAGCATGACATAACGCGACTAAATTCATTATCATTGTTTTATGACCATGATGATGATATGGAGCTTATGAATGCCATGAATGGGGTTAGATATATATGGTATTACAATCTCCACCTCAATTCAAGGAGCCTAACACCAAGTTTCTTCTTTATACATAATGAAACCTAAAATTTTTAACTTTCAAAATATAGTTTCTAAATTAAAATCAATTATTCCTTTGGTGTCTATAATTCATATCTAGACTGTTTCTAACATTGGAATCAAAGAAAACCCACCTTAGGTGTCTCTTCCCCTTCTTGGTCGAAATGCACACCATGCTTAGAGCCTATGGGATTTCCTTAGTTTTCTTGGGGAATTTCCTATCCATGAAGCTTCCTAGATACCTTATGAACTCATACGTAATCTTAGACATCCTAAATTACCATTAGAAAGAGTCCTAATTCCCAGGGAGCAATGGAAATCCTAAGAGCCATACTTTGTGCTCTAATAGTTCTTTTTGAATCCTAATTGCTTCCTTGGATTCCTTAGGCTTCAAAACCCTTATTCCTATCAAGTTTGGGTCAAGATAAAGTCTCTAACACCTCCCCCCTATTCTGACCGAAATGGTAAAGAAGAAGAAAAGCCAAGAGGAACAAGCTTTAGCCATGGAAGATTACCTTGTTTGGAAGCTTTTCAAGAGTACTTGCATGTGCTTTCAAGAACTCTTCCAATTTCTCTCCTCTCTCCACTGGCCCAGCCACCAAAAATGTCTAAATTAATCACCAAAACCATAGGATAAAATAGGAGAAGAGGTTTAGTGAAAGCGAAGACATAAAAAACTAAAGAATTCTTACACTTTTCAAGTTTCTTCTTCCTCCCTTGGCTCTCCCCTTTTGTGTGCCTTCAAGAACAGCTCTTGGATCTGTTTTAGAATGCAAGTGAGTTGGTCAAGTGAGAGGGTAGAAGTGGGACGTTTTTAAGAAGCCAAAGGGTCACTTTTACAACTTTTGAAAATTACAAGTTAGTCCCTCTTTTTTGGTTTCTTCCATTTAGGCTTATTTCAATTCCTTTTTGAGAACTATCTTCTCTATCATGAAATTTAGATCCTTTAATTCATAAAATGGCTTTGATTTCACCTAATTTGGATTTAAAACCATACCAAATAATTTGATCAAAGTTTTAGTCAACTGATACTCTAAAATTCAAACTAGAAGGGTCTTGACCATTCTAAGGGTTTCTATATTTTTGGGGCCTCTGAGAATCCTGTGATATTCAATTTTCTCATTTAAAAATCCCTTCTTTGAGTTTTCTATAAGGTACCCAAAACTACGAAAATGTCACTAGTTTTCATCTAATTTTATTTAAATATTTTGGCTTTAGTTTTAGGCATCTTTAGCCTTGTATCGTCTTTTTCAATTTTCTAGATTATTATTCTAATTTTATTTGGCCTCAAATCCTTCTATTTAGGGGATGTCTTTTAGTAATATCCTTAGTTTAAGGCTTTTTAGAATAAATAGGTATTACAAAATGTCATTTCTATGAGGATTTGTTATTAAGAGAATTGCTAAGATCTAAATTGTACACCTTAATATAAATCAAGTCAACAATCAAAGTGTTATGAAATAAAATTAAAATAAAGACATAAAAAATGACAAAATAAAAAAAGATACCATTTTAGACTAAATTGGGAAGTAAAAGACATAATGGACAACATTAAAATAAAATTAAACTAAAGACATAATGGACAACATTGTGGACAACATTAAAATAAAATTAAACTAAAGACATACTGGACAACATTGTGGTTCCCAAGCAATAAGGGAAAATTATATTTTTCTAAGCATCATGATGCTCAAATCCACCATTGTAGCACTAAATTTTTTTTCAACAATTTCTTGCCTTTTTTAACAACCTTTCTCAACTTTTGTTGTTATAAATTCTTTTCCTTCAAAGCTTTGTTTCTATGTATTTCTAACTATATAAAAATATAAAAATTCATCTAATTACTATTTACAATCGATTAATAGAGATTAAACAAATTAACAACTTAAAAAATATAATTAACAAACAAAACACACCTTATACTTAACTAAAACAAAAATTAAAACTCATGAAATAAAACTAAAACTTAGTAACTTAACTGAAATTTATTAATTTTATATGCCAAAAGTATAAAATAAACTTAATATTTATATGATAAGTCTCTTAAAATAATAGAAAAAGCATAATAAATTAAAGACTTATAACTACAAAAGAAAAATGTATTTAGCGAGGGACAATCCCTTGCTAAACTAACTTAGCAACAAATTAGCAAGGAAACAAGTCCCCTACTAAATTTCAATTGCTAATATAAAACCTAAAATGTAAGAGAAGAAAAAATAGTGGTAATTAAGTTACAAATTTAAATAAAAAGGTGTATGATTCTAAAATTAAGAAATTTTCACATGATAACAACAAGAGTATGAACAAAGTAATTAGGATAAATTAAATTATGGTATGGGTATACTTAGCTTAGAAAAAATTTTTAGAATTAAAATCATTTGGCTTACATCTTGAATTTTAGCTGAACATTTTATTTTATTTTATTTCATCTCATTTTAATTCTATTTTTTTCTTTTCTAAAAATTATCAATATCTCATTGGGAAGATCTAACCAAAAATAATTAGTGGGACTTATGCCTTGCCCTTTACTTCTTCCCAAAATCTCCATCTTGCAATTAAAACATTAATATTAAGAGGAGTGAACCAAAAGTTCATTCCATTTCAAGTGGTGTGTAACAACTAGAATTTTTGAAATTTTCTAAGTCTGCTTACTATAGCTAAAACCCCTGCTAATTATAGCAAATGTACCTATTCGTTATAATAAGAAGCCAGCTAGCTATAGCGAATGTACCAGTTCGCTATAGTGAGAATGCATCTAGCTATAGCAAGTTTGGGCATCTCATACAAAAACCAGAGTCCCTTGTAATAGCGTATACCGTAGCAAGAACAAGGGCTTGGGACTGATATATAGCAAGGCTTGCTCTGAAAACAGTGAGAAAAAGTTATTTAAAGACTCCAGAAGCTCTCCTAAAAAGGCCAGTCAAAGTTACAGACAACCAATGTCCTAAATTGTATCTCGAAAAGGTTTTAACTATTCTGACTATTCTGATGGTTTTTAAGACCTCTGAAAACCTAATGAGCTTAACTTTTGCTTTTAAAACTCTTTCCTTTAAGTTTTTAAAATTTTCTCAAAATTATAATTTTGCCATTGCAATTTCTGTTCATTCTGCTTATCAGTTTTGGCTATAATTATGGCTTATTTATGGATTCGTAACCCCATTTCTAGAGGTCTTAATTAACATTCTACCTTTAATTGTCCTCAATTCCCTTTACTTTAGAATCCTTTTTTATTATCATATTGGCTCTAGTTCAATTTTGAAGAACTAGATATTATAAAGATCACTATCAATTTTAGATGAACTGAAAGGAAAAAGTGATTATACATGTAAGAGATATTATTGGTGATGCTTAAAACTTGGGAAAAAGACCTTAATGGATTGAAGTATCCATTTGTGATGAATTGTCTAAACATTGGGGCACTTTTCAGTTTCAATCAAGTAGTGAACAAATGAAAAAGAGTAAAACCTCCAACTTTGAGTTTAGTTTATCTTTGCACATTAAAGATTCTATTTCCATAGTAGAGTATACCAAAAGATTGGCAACTAGTTTTCTTTCTTTCAATAATACTCATTGTTTTAAATATGTATTTTAACTATTAATTTTTTTTTTTGGGTTTTGTACATAAAAGGCACAAGAATTGGAAAGAGACCTAACATATTTTAAGGTGTTTCTTAGAACATATCAAAATAAAAAACAAAAACAACTAGGTTGATAACAAAATCACAAATTGTATATACAAGTGTCATTTTATTTTTAACTTATATATATATATTATTATGACTTTGTTATTTTGATCATTTTTATTATTTCAAAATGAATATAGCCACATGAAAAATGGTGTGGAAAGCTCAAATAAGAGTATAGCAAACCTAGAATTATGGTTGCAAGCTACTGATGGAAAAAAGAAAGGTTCAATTTATGGTATAGACAATATCTCACATAATATAGCTAGAAATCTGAGTGTGGGATATAGCTAGGGATCCTCCAATAGTGAAGTGTCACTGTATCCTTACTTCTCCTATATACTAGACATGATAAGAAATGAATTTATTAATTAGACAAGACAAACTTATAATACTCAATTAGAGGAGCAGTAAAACTAAATAGAAGAACTTAGGTCGTAATTAAATGAATTTTCTAGTCTTCATCATCAATAATCTCAATCTCAAGCAAGCCTTTGTTACAAGAATATCCACCTCCATATAGGTTAGATATCTTAGATATCAAATGAAAGATAACAGAAATAAGGATAAGGAACAAGATGATGATGATGATGATAATAAATCAAGTTTAATTTTTTTTAAAAAATTTATAATGTAATAAATTTCTATACAATAAATGCTTATATATGTAAATTTTTATTTAAAATTTTTTAATTTCAATTTCCTTAAATTTGATATGTCTTATTGATAAAAACCATTTTAACCATTTTTAACAAAGTCAATAAAAATCTTTATCAATTGAGTTATATATTATATATTAAAATATTTAATTATGGAAAACTATATATTAATTGTAATATACACTATATTAATAACAAAGAGAAATTAAAAAAATAGCCACAACCCAAAAAGAAACCACTTTACTTCTTTAGTTAAAATATATTGTATGTCAAAAATAGAAATTAAGAAATGGAAAATGCGTGAAATCCTAGTAGCAACAATTTACTTAATTTTTTGGATTTCTCTTCAAATATTAGGAGCCAATTATAAAATTTGTACAATTTTGTGCTAGCAATACTCTTGCTAAATTTTCTTTCTTTTCTTTATATATATTGTAGTGCTTTTATCTTTTATTGCATTGAAAATTTCTCTCTTCATTTTCTTTCTTTCTTTATTGTGTTTGTGTTTATTTCCAATGCTCTCTTCTATATCCTTTACAAATTTTTCATTGGATTTTCCAATTCTAAAGGTTTGCTCACATCTTTTAAAGCATCAAGCTTTTTCATTCCTTTATTTCATTTTTTCCCTTCTTTCTTCTTCTTCTTCTTCTTCTTTCTTTTTATTTGCACACTTTTTTCCTTTTTATTTTTGTTACTTGTTTTTATTTTTCTTCACAATTATGTTTTGTTGCATTTTTTTTCTGGCTATTGGATTCAAATTATTTTAAAGTTTCAACTAAGACAAAAGAAAAGATGAAGGATGAAAAGTCAAAATGGAAGAGAATACCATAATGAAGAAGGAAGAATAGGGAGAAAGAAGAACATGAAGAATAATGATGTATTAAAATGGATGATTGTTTGTTTTTTAGTATGATAGCAGATACATGAAAATGAAGTCAAAAGATAACAAAAAATGAAATAACAAAATTTGAAGAAATAGAAACAATGTAATAACAATAATATATAATTTTCTTCTTAATGAAAATAGAAAAATAACTATTATTTTGTTTTAAAAAAATATAAAATAAAATGTTAATAATTATAAAAAAATAAAAGATGGAATCAAATATTTTTAAATTTATTAATTGTTAATCTAGAGAAATAATTAATAATTATTATTATTTAGAAAAAATTAATAACAAATTATTCAAAATTAAAACATTGATCCAAAAAATTACTTGAAAATACAATGTTCAGTAATTAATTCTTAATTTTTAAGAATTTTTCTACACACATTTTTAATTAAATATTATTTTTTTAAAAATTTATCTAATACTGACTAAATATCAATTAATTAACAAATCCAACTAAATGTCAATGAGTAAGATTTTTATTCAAAAATTTATTTTGCAATTTATTTTTCTATATTTTATATTTACCATTGCCAACTGACATTCAGTCAAATGATGATCTGACTGACATTTGGTTGGGTTAAATTTGACTAAACCTCAATCAATAAGATTTTTTCTTTATTTTTGCCATTTATTTTTTTTCAAATTAGTATTACTAACTAAAAGTCAGTCATATTTGGATCTAACTACTTTTAGTCAAGTTAAATCCAATTGAAGATCACCATGCAAATAGTGAGAATTAGACATCAATCATTGCTAAAATGCATGATGAATTTAGCTTCAGTTGTAACACAACCGTTGCTAAGTTTATTATTTTTGCAATGTTTGTTCAATCATCACTATAGACTTATTGCAATGGTTGTTCCCATGGTTAATGATGATTTTTGCAACAGTTCCTGAAATTGGTGTTAAAATTCTTAGTGATAGTTCATTATACAAGTCATAACAAACTACTCAAATATTATGTGCCATACAAAGAACATTATAATTGCTCTTGTCACCCTATGAACATTGAGGCCTTTAGAAACACAAACCCAAGCTTGGTAGTCAAATTGATCTTTCACCCTCTAGCCATTGTAAACAAGTTGGGCAAGTATTTTTGATAAGAATTTTGAATAGGTTGATGTGGTTTATGAATCATTATTGAGACGAACTAGAAGACAATTGGTAATTTAAGAAGCATAATTGGAAAATATCATTAACTATCTTTTGTTTATTGTTGGCCCAAGATAAATGCCATCAACTATTGAGCTCTGAACATTGACTAAAATACTAAGAATGGAGATATTAAATTAATCCACATGATTAGCAAACCTAGACCTAATGGAGTTATCCTAATTTATTTATTATCAGTTATACAATAAGGAAATAGAACTCTAGCTTTCATACTACTAGATATTGGATCATACGAAAATTTGAATAATTTTAGAATGAATGTGTTTATTATGTAATTCTTGCTCTAGTTTCTTCTTATAGGGGTTCGACATATTTGAAGAAAAATTTGCATCTCACCTATTCTCTATTATATTTCACATATGCAATAATCAGTGACATGCTTTCCACTATAAGTAAACAAAGCCCCATCATTTAAATAGCAAGTGGATAATCTACCAACTAAAGAAAATTGCAAATATTGAAAACAAGAAAAGCAAAGGAATCAAAAGAGTGCCTCCTTGGCTAGCTAATGCAACAAAGATAGCAATAAAAATTAGGAGATGACATTTTCTTGCCCTAAGCTGAAGTTACCTATCCTCAATTGATGATTGGTGCCTTAAATTACAATTGCACTTAGGCCCATTTACAAAATCGTTTATGAAATTATTCTAATGGCATTCAACAATTATGACAATAGAAGTAGCTATGTCATCCACCATGAAGGAGCCAAGGAGGTTATGCTCTACATTTTGGTGAACAAGAGGAGAAAAGGTTTGTTATAAACTTAAAAATTAAATTCAATCTTTTGGTTTTTTAATAATGGTATTTAAGGTAATTTTTTTCCCATTTCTTTTCCATTCCTATATTATTTTCCTTGCACCAAACATTGGAATGTATACTCTTTCTTACTTTTGTTCATGTCATACCAAATATGATTTTGACAATGAGATTTCACTCCATTCCTATTCTTTCCCCCATTCTCATTTCTATCAAAATTCTTTCAATGTACTTAATGTGGCCTTCATGGAGAAGGAAATGATGGAAAACTCTCATATTTATAATTGGTAAGGGAACCATGGCAAAAATGAGGTGTCTAGAGAAGGAAAAAGCATGGGGAAATTAACAAAACACACCTCTCTTTATCTTAAAAGAAAAAGAATGCTTCACCATATAACACCATAATGTGTTAACCTCAACTAATTTTTCCTTAGGCTTGATTCCATATGGTTTCCAAAGAAAAATAGTAAACTATGGCATTTTATTACGCTATACTGGGGGTTTAAATGCTAATATTTTGTCCTATGGGTCCTGTGAACCCATCAATCATATAGGTCACTGCGCATGTCTAGTTTCTACCTATAAAATTTTATGGCAATTGAATACCATTTGGGCCATGAATGACATAGATCAAATTTTGGACCAATTGCATAGTACATTAACCAAAGCTAGAAAATTCTCCAATTTCAAAAATTTGCCAAATATTCCACAGACCTCCAAATAATACCTAATTTAGATTCTCAAAAAGCTCTTAACAAGTTCTAGATGCATGCTGAATTTCTGATCAAGAAGGGCTCATTTAGTCATATCTTGACGGAGCTCACTAATTTGGCAAATTTAACATCTTATATGGTTCAAAATAGGTCCAAATGGCCTCCTACATGTTCTAGCACCTCTTGGGTAAGTTTAAAAGCACTAATATATCACATATGAATTGCCCAAGTGGTCCAAACCATCATAAATCTCAAACTCACTATGCCATACATAAAAATGCACTACTAAGAGTGAGCTACCAAGTATGAGAATCACACATTTTCATTACTTTGGCTCTAATATTGATATATGCAATGTATTCACATACTTTTACATTTGCTCCAAGGTTTACATCTCAAAAATCACATATACATATGAATATTGACACCCCTTTACATTATAGGCCATACAAAACTATCCAAAGTGCCAAGAGATGGCCATTCATGCTTCATGGCCTCCAATCTTTGGCTCTTGAGCTCTACCTGGACCATATGAGATAGGAGAGGGAAGGAGGTGAGATTTATGAAATTTTAATAGCTCATACACTTATTCAAGGAAGCAATCAAGGCATATAAACATGTCAAAGCATGCAAGTAGACATCCAATCATTCAAAATCATACAACACAAGATTTACATGCCATGAATATCATATTAATGCCAAGGATAAACTCTAGGGACTTTTGGTCTAACCTTATCTTATTTTTAAGACTTTTGGATTAGCCTTACCCTTAGTCTAAGGATTTTTGACTTGGCCTCACTCATCCATGAGACTTTTAACCTTGTCTCACCCACTTTTAGGGACTTTTGGCTTCACCTCACCCATCACAAGGGACTTTTGGTACTACCTCACCCTTTAAAGGTAATTTTCACAACCCAAAATATAAGTATATTGGTACCAATGCATTAAAACAATATCAAATGGCATGTCTCACAATACAAGTGCATACACAAGCATACCCATCATACATCCAAGAATGCATCAAGAAAGAGTGAAGAGATACCTTACAAACTAATACAAGCCTTCCCTTTTGATTTCTCCTTTCCCTTCTCAGTCTCATAATCACAACTAGATGGAGCTACTTCTCTTGGGCTTAGACACAACAAGTAGTATGCAATTATTTTCTTGAAACTCAAACAAATACTCATAAAGGCTAGGGGATTCTTACATCACAACAAAATCTACAAGTGTTTAAGAATCTCTAGTTTCTCCCTTTTGAATTTCATTAACTCTTCTTCTAGTTCCTTTGCATTCACTTTTCCTTTAATTCTCCATTCTCCCTCTAGAGAACCAAACTCAAAACAAAATTAATTCAATAACCAAAACCATAGAAAGAGAGGGTAGGAGAGAAGAATAAAATTCTAAGAAGGAAAGCTATGGAAATCTTAAGTTTCTCTCACCTTTTCCTTGATGTTTCTCCTTTCTTCTTGGGCTTCTCTTAGTCTTTCTCTCTCTCTCTCTAGCCCTTTTCTCTGTTTTGTCAAATTATAAGTTGGTTAGAAGAAAAAGAGAGCTTTTAGCATCTTTAAATAACTTTTTCTCTCTTTTTTTGGACTAACCCTCGCTATGATGAGCACGTATCAGTCCCAAGCTCTTGTTCTCACTACGGCACCCTCTATTACAAGAAACTCCCTGGTTTTTGTATGAAACGCCCAAACTCACTATAGCTAGGCGTATTCTTGCTATAGCGAATTGGTACATTTGCTATAACTAGCTAGCTAGCAGGGGTCTGGGTTATAGCCAACAAACTAAGAAAAATTTCAGAAATTCTAGTTGTTACATTTCTACTTCCCTTAAAAGAAATTTCGCCCTCAAAATTTAAATACATACCTTAAGGGAATAACTCTGGATAGTTTTGCCTCATTTCATCCTCTAATTACCAGGTCGCTTCCTCAGATGTCAGACCCCTCCAGACCACTTTCACCAGAGGAATGCTCTTACTTCTCAATTATTTTAGCTTAGCATCCACAATTCTCTCCAGTTTCATTACATAGGAAAGATTTTCCTACAATTGAACATGCTTATATTCTATGACATTTGAAGGGTGTGGTAAGTATTTTTTTAACTGGAGACATGAAAAATACTGTGAATTTAGGCTAGGTTAGAAGGTAAGCCTATCCAGTAAGCCACCAGCCTAATTTTCTTAAGGATCTCAAATGGACCAATATACCTAAGACTGAGCTTCTTTTCCCTCATTGATCAACTCACCCCCGTCATTGGAGATACTCGGATGAACACATGGTCTCTAATCTTAAACTCTAACAGCCTCCTTCTTTTATTGACATAGCTTTTCTACCTATTTTGGGCTATGAGGAGTTTCTTTTTAATCAATTCTATCTGTCGGGTGGTCTGATCCACAATCTCAAGTCCTATCAAGCTCCTCTCACCTAGCTCAATCTAACACAGAGGAGATCTACACTTTTTCCCATACAAAGCTTCATAAAGGGTTATCTGAATACTAGAATGGTAACTATTATTATATGCAAACTTTGCTAATGGTACATATGCATCCCAATTACCCGTTGTCTTTAACACACATGTGCTCAACATGTCTTCTAAGGTCTAGATGGTCCTTTTAGTCTGACTATCTGTCTAGGGGTGATATGTAGTACTAAACTGTAACTTGGTCCTTAAGGCATGCTGTAATGACTTCTAAAAGTTCAATGTGAACTTGGGGTTTCTATTTAAAACTATGCTACTGGATACTTCGTGAAGTCGCACTATCTCTTTAATATACAACTGGGTTAATCTATCCAGTGTGTGAGTAGCCTTGATAGCTAAAAAGCATGTAGACTTCGTCAGTTTATCCATAACTACCCAGATAGCATCGTGTCCAGAGGATATCCTAGGAAACCCTATAACAAAGTCCATGGCTATACTATCCCACTTTCACTAGGGGATATCTAGAGGTTGCAACAACCCAGTGGCTCTAATGTTCCATTTTTATCTTCTAACACATTAGGCATCTAGCCACGTAATCTGTCACATCATTCTTCATCCCTAACCACCAGAAAACCTTTTTCAAATCCTGATACATCTTGGTGGCACCTGGGTGGATAGTATACTTACTCTTATGTGCCTCTTCTAAAATGCTTTCTCTTAATTCATTTTAACTAGGCACATAGATTCTATCCCGGTTATCATACCATCCTTAGACACCTTGAAATCTGAGGTCTTACCTTAGGAAATCTCATTCTTGATCCATTTCAGGAACTCATATTCTCTCTAGGCATCTAAGATCTGGGTTCTCAATACATTCTTAATTTGGGTTTCACTCAGACACAATTTACCCAATATTACTTGACAGGAGTGGTTCATGTTTCTAAATTTCTTTAGGAGCTCTTGCTCCCTAATCATCATATGGGCTACATGGATGGACTTCCTACTCAGCACATCTGCCACTACATTGGCCTTGCTTGAATGATACTTCAAGGTATAATCATAATCTTTCAAGAATTCCATCCATCTACTCTGTCTCATTTTCATTTCCTTTTGATAGAATAAGTATTTCAGACTTTTATGGTCACTATAAATCTTTAGGGTAGCATCATACAGATAGTGCCTCCAGATTTTAAGAGCAAACACTACGGCAACTAACTCTAGGTCATGTGTGGGATAATTCTCCTCATAAGGCCTCAACTACCTAGAGGCATATGCCACTACTCTACCCTGCTGCATCGATACATATGCTAACCCTTTACTTGAGGCATCACAGTAAACCACAAATGGTTCATTAGGGCCAGGGATAATCAATATAGGGGTAGTGGTCAAACGGAGTTTCAACTCCTAGAAACTCCTCTCATATCTATCATCCCACATAAAAGGAGTCTCTTTCTTAGTTAGCCTCATCAGTGGTAAGGCCATATGAGAAAAGCCCTGAATAAATTGTCTGTAGTATCTTACCAAACTTAGGAAACTTCTAACCTCGGTGATCGTTCTAGGTCTATCCCACTGTAACACAACCTCAACTTTATGGGGATCAATCGCGACCCTATCTCGTGAGATCACATGACCTAAAAATCTCACCTCAATTAGCCAAAACTCACATTTACTAAGTTTGGATACAATCTCTTATTTCTCAAGGTCTCTAGGACTAATCTTAAATGCCTCTTGTGCTCCTCAAAGGATCTAGAGTATACTAAGATATCATCAATGAAGACCACCACAAACTGATCTAGATAAGGTTTGAATACCCTATTCATGTAATCCATAAACACAGTGGGTGTATTCATTAGTCCGAATGGCATCACAAGGAACTCATAGTACCCAAACACTCTGCCCTGGGTCTACGGCCTGGGAGGAAGCACTG
Organism: Erythrophleum ivorense; assembly: GCA_026724425.1. Lineage (NCBI taxonomy): Eukaryota > Viridiplantae > Streptophyta > Magnoliopsida > Fabales > Fabaceae > Erythrophleum > Erythrophleum ivorense. Next base: position 23,219,874 of record JAIUCV010000013.1, on the reverse strand, counting down.
TATCCATCTGGGGACAGTTCCTAGCAATGTGCCCCGGCTTCCCACACTTGAAGCATATCATTAGAGACAACTGGGTAGATGACTGGCTTCCAAGAAGTGGCATCGGCTGGCCCCTCTATGGCTTTCTATTCCATGGCACCTTGCCTCTCCTCTTGGTGTTAGGTGTCACACTAGAGCCCTCTTCTGGTCTCGATCTTTTCAATTCTGAAGCCAACTTCTGACTAACTGAAGTTGTAGCAGGCATGATAGCTCGTAGGTTATTCTCAATTACCCTGTTGATCTCCACAAGAGTATTAAACTTTCTAATCCACTGTAGAGTAACCCTATTGCTAGTTAGGGGCTTCAACCCAGTCTCAAACTACTCATATCTCTAGGGCTCATCATCATACCTTTAGAGGTAAGAGGAATACCGAGACATCTCAATAAACTTTGCCATATACTGATTAACAGTCATCTTTTCAGTCTGTCTCAAGCCCATAAATTCCATCTCTTTCTTTTTCCTCACTGAACTAGGGAAATATTTCTTATAAAACTCTACCAAGAAACTTTCCTAAGTAATCTATATGTTCTTGGTCTCCACCAGGGGTTTCCTGCTATGCCACCACCTATCGGCTTCCTTTGGTAGCATGAAAGTGGTGAGCTGAGCTTTTTGCTTTGTGGTACAATCCATCACTGAAAATAGTTTCTCCAGCTCCATAACCCAAGCCTCTGCCTTATCCACATCTAACTCTCCATCAAAAGAGGGTGGACTGTTCTTCCTAAACTGATTCAATAGTTTCTAGATAGGAGTCTGGGTTTGAACAGGCTCCTGGGGAGGTGGAGGTGGAATGCCGGAAGTAGATGGCTAAGATATAATGGCTTTTCTCCTAGCTTCTTCTTTCCTAGCCAGGGTATCTTGCAACTGCATGATTATATCATGTTGTTACTGGGCAATGCACCTCTGCTATTCTAGCATCTCTTACTGCTGGCCCATCATGGCCTTATACTGATCAAGTCTCTCCATAATGGTTCGCAGAAGACCCTCAGGCGCCTCTGGAACCTCTAGCTCAACTCTTTGAGCCCAGGTTGGCTTGCCTCTACTTGTGCCCCATCTAGTCTCAACCATTTGTTTGAAAAGAAGTAAAAACTTTTAGCTCACAGTTCTATTTCAAGTATATATGCATATGTAGGCTACCATTTCCATGGCAATCCATACCAAACACAGGTTATATGTACCATTCAAGAGCCCAACACCCAACAAAAGTGCCTAAGCCTTTGCTTTGATACCAAAAATATAACACCATAATGTGTTAACCTCAACTAATTTCCCTTTAAGCTTGATTCCAAATGGTTCCCAAAGGAAAAGAGTAAATTGTGGTATTTTATTACGCTATACCGAGGGTTTAAATGCTCATATTTTGCCCAGTGGGTCCTGTGAACCCATCAATCACATTCTCTACTCAAACTTCATTCATAAAATTCATACATAGCACAAAACAACCCATGAACCATGGATATGAAGCCAAAAGTCAGAAAAATGCAAATTTTCTCATGGGCCCAAAGTCAGATTTTTGGCTCCAACTTTAGAAAATCATAACTAATTCTAAAAAATGGGAATTAAGCAAACCATAGCTTTCTAGAAACTAATAGATGTTAAATTTACACTAAAAATAATTTTAGACCACAATATCAGTGTTTGGATCATGGTTGATATCAAAAAAGACACAAAGGTCTGGCTATCCCTGATACTAATATAGTTTACTATCATGAATTCAAAAATGTCCAATTGATTCCAAAAAAATCCAATTCATGCAAATGATACCAATTTGAAAAGTTACAGATGTTAGCTAGAGGGGAAAAATAGTTCCAAACTAAGCCAAGAGCATTCAGACCCCAAAAATTAATCAAACAGTAACGCAAGTCTGAAGCTGTGCTTGGAACAGAAAATTCAGAAAATTATTTCTCCCTCTACAGACCTCCAATTGAGGTGCTTCCTATTGTATAAGTCACTATGCATGTCTAGTTTCTTCCTATAAAACTTCATGGCAATTGGACACTATTTGGACCATGAATGACATTGATCAAATTTCAGACCAATTGCACAGTACATTAACCAAAATTAGAAAATTCTCCAACTTCAAAAATTTTCTCCGGGGTGCTCAGAGGCCTTGAAAACCATGGGAAGCTCTAGGACAGTTAAAACACCTCCAGTGGATGTTTTCTAACAACGGTTGACTCAAACTTTGACCGGTTCGTTCAGAAATGTTTTAGCCCCAAATTGAGTGATTCAAAAGGCATTTTATAAGTTAGAGAACCTAAATTTTATGATGAAAAAAATGATTCTAAAAAAGGAGTTAAAACAAACCAAAAATGAAAAATCCAAGAAAAGGGGACATAAATGGACTTTCTGAAAAGGAAAGTTCAAGAAGCCTCCTTAAATACATGTCCCTTTTCTCTCCCTCACATGATCGACTTTGTTTCTACCTTAGAATAGAAGGGGGACCAGCTGGGAGTGGCATCCAAGAATGGAGGAAAATGAAAAGGAAAATTTCAAGAAAAGGTGAGAAAAGTGTAGAAATTCAAGCTTCTTCCTTTAGCAATTCGATTCTATTGGTACATGAACTGGTTCTATTTTGAGCTTAGACCAAGGGGGAGGAGTTCAAAATTGAGGAGGAGAGCTAGAAGAAAAGGAAGAGCATTCAAGAAAGGCTTGAATTCAAGGTAAAATTGTTTGTTTCCATGCTTCCCTTCTTTTGTTCTTCTTTATGTGCATTTTACCCTACATATGGTTAGCCAAGAAGGAATGGATTTTGGGCGAAACCAAGGATGAAACCCAAAATTAGAGTGTGGGTAATAACATAGTGCAAAGAATTTCAAGAAAGAATCCATGAAATTCAAGTTTGTAAAGCTAGGGATTCAAGAACATAACTAAAATTCTATTTTGATATAAGAGTCCTTAGGCCAAAGTAAGTGTTTGTATGAGCTCCTAAGATCCCTAGAGAGCTTCCTACATGCATCTCCCATCAAGGAAAGCAAGACAACCTCCATTGGTGCCAAGGTGAGCATAGGTTCAACCAAGGGGAGATGAAGCACTAAGGGAGTGTTTTAATTTCTTCTAAACTTAGTTTTACATTATATATGATGAGAGAATATGAGAGGAAGCTTTAGAAAAATTTTAGAAGTCATGGATAATGAGATGAAGCTATAGGTTCCATATTGTAGCATAAAGAAGCAACACCTAGTTAGGCTCCTTAAAATAAATGTATGATGACTCCAAGGAGTCCAAATGGAGTCAAGAGTCATAGATGGAAGGGAAGAATGGAGCAAAGATCAAGAATTCCCAATATTGCTTCATTAGATGCCTTATGGAACCATAATTAGACCATTTGAGCAACCAAATTGGTTTAGTGTGTGAGTGACTTTGGTAAATGTTCCAAGAGTATAATTGGATCCTATTTCATATGCTTAGTGATAGGTCATGTCGCACAACCCTCAAAATAAAACTTGGTTGATAAAATATATAACTAGTAGTGCAACCTAGGTCATCTCCCTTGGAAATAGAATTCAATGTTTAATTAGGCTTTCTAAGTGTATAAAAACTCTAAAAATTTTCTAACTAAAGGGGATTTGATTGACATAAAATAATTGAAATAAAATTGAATTAAATTCCTAATTGCTATCTAATTGTATAGATTATGGTTGAATGATAGACTTGTGACTAGTTTTGGATTCGTCCCTTGGTATCCACTATCCTTATCCTAATTCATTTGTGATTAATTCTGGTCTAAGAGACCCTATTTGTGTCCATGGCAAATGATCTTGCATTAGCATCAAAGATTCAAGAGATTAACAAAGTAATGTTGCATTGAAACCTTAATCCCACATTAAATAGTTAACTCTTGTCATTAGGATCAATGAACACTTGAATTAAATGATTAATTAATCAATTAGCCTCTGAATTAACACCCTAGGATATTTAATTAACCAACTAAACTCCAAGGAATCTTCAAATAAAACAATCTAGCTCATAATTTCACTCATGCATTTCATCGAACACCTTGATGGCATACATGTGAAATTAAAGGAAAATGCAAAATTCAGTACTTAATTTATGCAATTAATCAGTCAATATCTCTTCTAATCAATGTCTAACCAGCCATCAATTATGAACTACATTAATCTCAATCATTTACAAGCTTAACCAAGCAAATAAAATAATTAAAATTGATATAGAAAGAGAGAAAATAAAATGAAATTCTTAGCCTAAAATTCTAATTCTAATCCTTGGATTCAAGCTTCAACTCAAGAGCCTTTCTCCGAACTAGTCACAGATGGAATTAGAGCTTCATTTGAGTAAAGACGGAATGGGAATGGAGGATGAGAGATGGCCTGAAAATGAATACGGTGTGGAATGGACGAAAGAGCATTTGGATAGAGTGAAATGAATACGATGGATGGCATGGAATGAGTACGTGATAGATTTTATTTGATGAATGGGTCAATAGCATTTTCCTCCAGCCTTCCTTACATGTTTCTTTTATTTTCATGAGCTCAGCTCCCAATTCCAATTGCCCGTGGCTTTTTTCTTCTTTGCATGAATAAGTGTGGGTCCTATTTTAATTCCTTTATAACATTCCACGTTACTTCTTCTTTTGTCTGCCTACATGTTCACGTGATTCAGCTCACCTTATTTTTACGTTGCTTCTTCCATTTCCATTCATGCTACCTGTAGCTTTTGTGTTTTCTTCCTCTTTACATGTTAAAACTGTAGCTTTGCCTCCTTCATGCAGCTCATTTCTTCATTTAGCTCATGCTTCATTCATTGGTAGCCTCCACACTTCTGTTCTTCTCCTCTACACGTGTTTGAGCTTCTTTTATTTTTTTCTTTACATATTCTGTAGCTTACAAACCTAGCATGTTCTGCCCAGTAACTTGTAGCCATCCTAATCTTCTTCTCATGTGCACTTGACTCCACAAGCTTCCTAATCTGGTGCTACGTTACATGTGACATGAGCTGCTTTTGTTTGTAACCCATGCGAGTCTCAATTTCTACTTTTTCTCACCATCTCACGTTGCTGTTCCATCGTGTTTTTCCTTCCCCTGTTCCAGCCACATTGCTTCCTTCATTTTCTTCAACTGCTTTACGTGTTGTTCTTCTATATTCTAGTCTAGTTCTCACATAACTTCTTTTTTGTTCCAACCAATATTCAACTCATGCAACCCGTGGCTTTTCTTCGTATTTTCTCTCTCCATTTGCTCAAGTGCACTGCCTCCTCAATAGAGTCCCCAACTCGTGGCTAAATGGAGTGAAGTTAAGTGATGGTCAGTGCAACGTGAGAGATGTGTTACATGTGTCTGTTAGTTATGTGGCTTATAGGTGCTAAATGAAGTAGGTGTGTGACCATGTGTGTGACGTCCACGTATGATTTACTGGACATTTGCTACATGAATGAAGGAGTGGTGCATGTGAATGGAAGATAGAGTGTGAGTGTGTATCAAGTGAGTTAAGTGAAGTATGTGAAAGTGTAGGTTAATGTGAGCTTGTAAGTATGCATGGATGAGAGTGGATGTGTGTAAATGATGCATGTGGGCTGGTCAACAAGAAAATGAAGCTTGTGCATGATATATGTTAGCTCTGCTCTTTCCTTCTCTTATTCCCACATTGATTTAAGCTTTCCATTTTCTTATTTTTAGCTCCACAAAAAGTACCCTTGAAGCTCAACTCTTCACTTTTTCTTCTTTAATTCAAATTTTCATTTAAGCTTCATTTGTGTAATGTCCGATTTTTGTTAAACGACTAAAATGAGCGCGTTTTGAAAGCAAGCCCCCTGAAATGAATTAGTTAAGGTCCTGAAAAATTTGAGTAACATTCTAGACTCTAAAAAATGAGAATTCTAGCCTTATATGGAAGAAAAAACAGAGTTAGAATGAATAAACAAATTTTGACAGAAAACTTACGGAACATAATGGCATTTACGTAATTTTAAGAAAATTTTGGAATTCACATAAGAGAGCTTTTTAAATGAAAATTTTGAATTCTTTGGGGTTCTCAGAGGCCCTGAAAACCATGGAAAGCTCTGAGACAATTAAATTCCCTCCGGTGGACGTTTTCCAATGTTAGTGCACCCAAACTTTGACGGATCCATTCAAGAAGATTTTAGCTTTGATTTGAGTGATTCCAAAAGTATTTTATTAAATTGGGAACCTAAATTTTATAATAGAAAAGACGGTTCTAAAAAAGGAGCTAAAACGAAGGAGAAACAAAAATGCAAAGAACAAAGGACAAAATTAGAATTTTTGAAAAAGCCATTAACCTCCCCCTATATATAGGTGGCTCCCCACTTTCTCCCTCATTTGGAATCAGAAATTTCTGCCTAATTTTAGAAGTGAAAGCTAGGGTTTTGGGCACACAAGAGAGGAAGAAGAAGAAGGAGAAAATCCAAGCTTAAGGTATGGAAATTTGCTTGTTTTTCATGCTTTTCTTCATCCATACCTCCTCTCCTTCTTTCTTCTTTGTTTCCTTTGATTAAAATGGAGTTTATAAATCTGATTCAAGGGAGAAACTCAAGGGAATTTTCGCATTTGGAGAGAGGGGCTTGGAGAAAGCAAGATTCAAGCAAAAATAAGTAAGGTAACTAGGTAATTTCTTTTCCTATGATTGATATCTTCACCCACCCTTCTTCTCCATTTTGCCTAACCCTAGGAGCTATAGGATGATCTAATTTTTAAGCCAAAGCAAGCATGAATCTTAGGTATTTGAGAGAGAAGAATAAGAATATGCAAAGGAAACAACAAAATAACCATTAGATTTCAAGATACAAATTCTAGGGTTTTGTGTGTACCTTATAAAATCTGACCTTGTGTGATAATTTTTAGGTCTAATTTAGAGTTTAAATAAGTTCTTAAGATCCCTAAGATGCTCCCACATGCTTCCTCCTTCAAGAAAACAAAGAGAATTCTAAGGAGGCCAAAAACTCCCATAGTCTCAGCCTAGGCAAATTTCCATAGCTAGGGAGAGTTTTAAATTTTTCTAATGCCATTCTTGAGTCATATTTGATGAATGAATATGAGGGGAGGCCTTGAAAAAGATTTAGAACCCATAGAAAGTGAGTTAGTACTTTAGGTTCCATATTATGACCTAAAGAAGTAATATGATGTTAGGTTCTTTGTTTTAATTGTGTGAGGACTCCAAAAGGCTTAAAAGGAGTCAAGAATCATATTTGAAAGGAAAGAATGGAGCCAAGAATTTATTTGAGGGGTGTTGCTTTATTAGGTACAATTATGGACCATAATAGAGTTTATAGAACAACCTAGTGTTTAAGCAAGTTGTATGGCCTTAGAATTTATTTTATGAACCTAATTGGCTTCCATAAATTGTGTTTAGGCCAAGAGAAACCCTCCTCACACTCTTGTGTGTGTGTGGCCAAAAGAGGAGGCTTGAATTCCAAGGAAAAAGTGTGTGCTTGTATATAAGGTAGCTCTCTTCACCTTTTCTTATGCATGGATGTGTGTTTAGCTTGTCTTACAATGTGTGTATGTGTATTTTCAAGCCATGGAAAGCATACTAGCATGATTTTATATGCCATAATTCATGATGACATATTATGTTTTCAAATAAATGTATGATGTTTGTTTGAGTTTGCTTGAGTGTGGAGAGGCCAAGAACTCTTAACCGTGTTGAGGATGAGCCAAGAGCCCTTGAGATTAGTTGAAACAAAGCAAAGAGTCTCCCAAAAGTAAAGTGGGCTCCCAAGAGTATAGTTGAGTCCAAGAATCTCTTAAAGAATAGGTGAGACAAATCCAAAATCCATGAGAAAAAGTGTGAGGCTAATCCAAACACTTGATGAGCTCTTGAATGTCTTGTATGAATTATTTACATGCTAAGCTTGCTTCTTGAATGTTCATGACTTCTATGATATCCATGCATGCATTTTCAAGACTTACTTTGTATATATTATGCATGATTGAATGGAAGATGAGTTATTAAAATTCTTTGAATGTCATTCCCTCCTCTCCATTGATCTCACATGCTAGGTGGACCAAGTGGACAAGGTAATAGAAGCCAACCACCTTGAAGGAAAGAGTTTGACAGCCAAGTGCTTGAGTTTTGTCACTTTAAGGCCGTATTTGTGTCAATTGTTGTAATCCAATGATGTATATGGTCCATGACCCCTTTGACATGTGTAATTATGATATTATGTGAAGTATAAAAGTATGGATATGATATATGAACTCTAGAATGTAATTTGGATATGTAATGCCAAGATATGCCTTGTGGAAGTTTGATGTAAATGTGCATATATGTGGATGAAAAGGCCAAAATAAAATGTATGAGGTTTGGGACCATTTGGGCAACTCACATTGTAACAACCAGGAAAAAGAAAGAAGAAGAAAAGAAAAGAAAAAGAAAAAAAAAAAGAGAGAAGAGAAAAGCTGAAAATTTTCGAAGGCTGAAAATTTTCTAAGTCTGCTAGCTACAGCCTAGCTATAGCGAATGTACCTGTTTGCTATAGCCTAGCTATAGTGAGAGTGCCTTCTCGCTATAGCGAAAATGCTTCTAGCTATAGCGAGTGCGGGCACCCCATACAAAATCCAGGGCATTGCTCGCCGTAGCGCACGCTGTAGCGAAGGCAGGGGTCTGGGACTGATTCGAGCTCGCCGTAGCGAGGGTTATGGCTCGCTATAGCGAGGGTTAGTCCAGAAAAGCGTAAAAATAGAGAATTTGACTTTTTAAAGCGTCCCAACTCCTTCTTTCACTCTGTAACCGACTTAAGCTCACTCTAAGAGAGAGAAAAGGGCAGAAGAGAAAGAGAGAAGCCTAGAGAAGGAAGGAAGAGCAAGAGAAATGTAAGATTTACATGGTTTCTCTCTTTAGAATATTGTTCTTCTCTCCTTGCCAACTCTTCCTATGGTTTTGATTATGGAAGTAGTTAGGTTTTGAGCTTGGTTCAGAAGAGGGAGAGTGGAAAACCACTCTTAAGGGAGGTTAGAAGTCATGTAGCCCTCTTTTCCTTGCTTTCTCTTCTTAAGAGTTTGAGAGTTGAAAGAGGAGGGAGAGTTAGTGGGATTCTAGTGAGAGAAAGAACCCCTAGCTTTATATGCCTAGTAGGGTTGCTAGAAAGAAATCCCTAGCTTATGAATAAGTATTCAGAAAATAATTTTATGCTTCTTGTGTGGCTAGGCTCAAGAGAAGTACTCCCATCTAGAGTTGATTGTGAAAACCACAAGGGAGGAGACAAGTTGAAAGGAAAAGTTGTGATTAGCTAAAAAAGTAGCTCTCTCTACCTTCTCTCATGCATATTTGTGTGCTTACATTGTCTTACTTGTATGTATGTATGTTTTGAACTATGAGAAGTATGCTAGCATGATGATACCTCATGTATTTTAATGATGTTTATGTGATTGTTTGGGTTTGTTTAAGTATGGAAAAGCCAACAACCTTTTAGCCATGGTGAGGATGAGCCAAAAACCCTCAAGTTGGTTGAGACAAAGTAAAGAGTCTCCCAAAAGTGAGGTTGACTCCCAAAGAGCAAGGGTTGAGTCTAAGAACCTCTTAGAGAATGGGTGAGGCAAGTCCAAAATCTACAAGTGAGTGGGTGAGGCTAATTCATTTACTTGGCAAGCTTTCATATGACATGTATGGCCTACTCACATGTTGAGAATGCTTTTTCTTTTATGCATGGCCAATTCAAATGTTGCAAATACTTTTCTTATTATTTTATATGCTAACATGCCATGCATACATTGTGAGACTTGTTTGCATGCTTTGTGTGCATGATTGAATGAGAGATGAGCTATTGAGATTCTTTGAATCTCACTCCTCCTCTCCACCATCCAAACATGCTAGGTGGACCAAGTGAGGCAAGAGATGGGAGCCACCAAGCTTGAAGCTAGGGGATTTCGGTGAAGAAAGTGTAAAGAGCCTTTTGTTACCATCTTGTAATTAAGTCAAGAAATGTAAATTAATGATGTATATGATGTAGCACCTATGAATGTTTGTAAACCAATGTATTTATCATGTATATATGAGAATGAGACCATTTTGAATGAAGAAGCAAGTTTTATTATGAAAAGCATGATTTTAGTATTGGCCACATGAGTGTATAAGTGGGTGTGGGATAGTGATTTTCTCCAATCTGGGTTGCTAGACACTTGAGCCATGATTGATAGCCCATACGGATGCTTTCTCATGTGCTCATAGAGTCTTAGAAGAACTAAGATTGGACCCCATTAGCCCCCTCTCTAACCAAGAAAGTGGCCTTTTGCACATGATGTCAAAAGTTGACCAAATGACTTCTTCTTGCTTTGAAATTTGATATGTGACTAGATCTTAGTTAGAGCTTTTTGGGAAGCTAAATATCAAGTCATTTGAAGGTCTATAGAGTTTTCTATGATTTTTCAAAGTTGGAATCAGAATTTCGGATTTTCAGAAACACTGTTCATTTGGTCAGTTATGGAATTGTGTCATCCGAGGGGCAAACGTAATCCAATGATTACGAAATTTTATAGAAAAAAACTATACGGTCACAGTGAATTGTAGCAACTGGAATCACCTCATTTGGAGGTCTAGAGAGGAAGATATACAATTTCGAAGTTCCGGCCCAGAATTAGTCATCCTACCAGACCCGAAGTACTGTTTCATCGGTTTCTGGGAGTTTGGTTTGATGAATTGATCTGGAGAAATTTTTCATCTCTATTTAACATCTAAATATTTCCATAGTGATATTGTTTGCAAAGATTGGATTTTTTTGGAATTAGTTAGACATTTTTTAAGTCCATATCAGTAAACTGTGACAGTAGCAGAGCCTCCTCTGACCTTCAGATGATTTCGCATGTCAAACGCATTATGTGTGGGATTTTATGAGTTACATATATTTTTCCCATGAAGTAGACAGTCTAAGATTTCCAGAGTGACTAAGAGAGCATGTTTTCGATATTTCTGTATTTAGTTATGAATTTCCAAAATTTGCCCAGAAATGAGGCCAAATCTGCTGAAAACGAATTTGCATGTCTCACATCCCTTTTTGCTTTACATGGGTTTAAAGCATATTTTTGGGATTGAAATGAGTCTTAATAGTGCAATTAAATATGAGGATGCATAGAAAGAGCTCACTCGGTCTATGTGACACTAAAGTGAATGTCCACCCATGCATGATGCCATAGAGAAAGGATATGAACCCAAAGAAAATAATCTCCCTTTATGCTTCCCATATGTATATGAGCATGTAAGGCATGATGGGTATGAGCTAGAAATAAAGGTGTTACATACACAAGTTCTAAATGTGCTTTTAGACTCGCCCAAAAGGTGCTAAAACCAAAGGAAAACCATTTGGTCACTTTGGTACCCTATATGGAGCCAAAAATGACTATAATGGAACCCTATGTCACTTTTTGGCCAAATGAGCTCTTCTTGATCTAAGATTTGGCATGAAATTAGAGCTTGTTGAGAAATTTTTTATAAGCTAAAGAAATAATTTTTGGAGGTCTACAAAATATTTGATGAATTTTCAAAGTTGTCAATTTTTCTGGTTTTGGTCTGATGCACTATTTATTTGGTCCGAAAATGAAATCCATCACACAGGGTCCAAATGGTGTCCAATTGACACAAAATTTTATACACAGAAACGATAAATTCACAGTGACTTGTGCCAACTAGAAGCACCTCATTTAGAGGACTAGAAAGGGAGATATGAATTTTTGAACATTCTATCCAGTATCAGGAGTTTTACCCGACCTGAGTTATTGTTCTATTGAATTCCGAGATCTGGGCTGCCTGAGCTAGTTTGGAAATTTTTTTCCCCTCTAGCTAACATCCATAGATTTCTATATTGGTATTGTTTGTATATGTTGAATTTTTTTAGAATTAATTGGACATTTTTGAAATTTGCTGTAGAAATCTGTGATAGTTCCAGAAGGTAGTTTGACCTCTGGACCTTTTTGGATGTCAAACATCCTCTGTGATGGATTTTATGCTCTAGACATATTTTTAATGTGAATTAGACATATGTAGCTTTCCATAATGACCAATAATACATGTTTTTGATTTTTTTTAAATTAGTTATGATTTTCCAAAGTTTAGATAGAAAAGAGGCAAAAGCTGGCCGAAAATGAATGTCCATGTTTTGCCCTTCATTTCGGTTTTCTTGAGATGTGAGCCACATTTTATGATGCAAATGAGTTGAAATCATGTAATTAAATATAAGAATATATTATATGAGCTCACATGGTCCACATGACATCGGATGAAATTTTTAAACATGACGCAGCACAATTGAATGCTTTATTTTATTGGACTTTTCTAATTTCCCCTCATGTGATGCACTACATGAGCATGCAAATGTGGTAGAGATAAGTTAGAATTTATGGTGTTACAATTTTTCCATTAAAATCTACACAAAAGAATGAAAAATATTGAGTAGAATTATCCATGAAATTATTTAAAAGAATGCATGCATTAAAACTCAATAATTTTGCAAATTAATTCATAAAGTGCATAAATGGCTAATAAAATCAAATTTCACCTAATTAAAGTATTAAAGCCATATTTGCTTATTAAACTGCTTAAGTTGAGGAGACTAAAATGTATACAAAATCATGCTTATCAAATTTCCTCACACTTAAAGCTTTGCACTCTTAGGCAAAGCTCAAAAATCTAAGGAAAAAGGAAAGTAAAAATCACAAGATAAAGATGATCACATCTCTTCAACACTTCAACAATCTAAGCTAACTTCACTTGCATCAAGAAATCAAATTCCATGGCAATTTCATTTGAAAAGAATAAATTGAAATGCATGGCCTCTCACATGGATTAGTGTTTACTCTCACTCTCGAGTGTTTATGCAATGTGTATCACTCAAATTCACCTATCAAAGTTCACTACCATAAGTTTGTCAAACTTCTAAATCTCCACCACCCATGTCAAATGCAAAGCACAAATCAATAGAACTTTATTCAGGGTTGTAATAGGACTAGGGAAAGAAATGAATGGACATTCAAGGAAAGACAAACAAATAGATACCTTGGAACCTCAAGAGCAATCAATGGAACCTAGGATAGAGAATTTCTAGGCCTTATTTCCAACAAGTATAGGTAACTAAAAACTAAACTTAAAACACTTATTTCTTTTGATTTTCAATGACCTCTCCTTTTTTTTTTTAAACTTCTCATTCATTGCTTTCTTTTTTCTTTTCTATCTCTTCTTTTCTTTCCATGTTTTTTAACAACAATTTCCTCAACCTTTAATAACCATGGCCTAAATTGATGTAAAACATACATTCTCTCATCCTAATTAGATGTAATGCTCCTTGAAATCCCTAAGGCATCTTTAAACAAGGTGGGAATATATTTTCATTTTTCATGGTTATGGGTTCAACAAGAAAACAAAATCAAGTCCAAAGTGGCTAAACAATGGATAAAAGGCATTTAAAGGTTGGTTATTTGGCTCACTAGCTATAAAAGAAAGGAATGTCTTATCATTTTCATGCACACAAATGTAAATGTGGTTTCAACAAAGAATTAAAACAAGTTCTAGAGTGAAAACAGAGATAAGTGAATACACACTAGAATTGAATAGATACGGCTCAATTTCTCACCAGCTAATGGCTATCAAATAATTCATTGAAATCAAATTCATTGCCACTTCACTTGAATCAAAACACAAGATCCATTACTTATCATGTCTAAATGAATCCTAGTTATAATCATCTTAACTTGCAACTTTCACAGAAAAAACTAAAAAAAAGTACACTATTTTTCAAAATATTTTCTCAAAAAATTCAAAAATTTTTAGTTTTTTTAAAAACAAAGGAAACAAAGAGAAAATGAAATGGATGAAATGACTCTCCCCTCCACACTTAAATATTGCATTGTCCTCAATGTTAGCACACAATCCAGTAAGCAGATAAACAGCACAATATAAAAAGTAGAAAGGGAAAGTATACAACCAGATGAACTTGAATCGAAGATCTCAAAGGTGGCTCAGATTTCCATGTAGCTAGTTAGCAATTTATTTCCTATAAAATAGAAACAAAACAAACTAGAACATGAAAAAGAAAAAGAACACTACATCCTAAACTAAAAAGAATTTTATCAAATACCAACTAATCATAAGTATCAAAGATCAAAATTAAAACAACTTTATTCCTTTTCAATTCAACAAATTTAAGTCTCACTACTTTAAAGCATTTTGATTGATTATGCAGTGTTGATTCATGGACTTCCTCAACCAACAGTAGTCTTAGAAAGTCAAATTTAGAATATTCAGAAGCAATAAAAGAAGAAAAATCAAATTTAGGAAATTCAAAGCTAAAGAAAGAAAATTTAAAATCCATTTTAGAAACACTAGACTCCAGATTCTCTAAATATCTATCAAAACCAATGAAATCTATTGGACTCTCATCAGTAAGAGTCACTGCATCAATAGAAAACTTTGATTGCAACTTTTCACAATCCTTTAAGTTCAAATCCTCTAAAGTATCTGGTAGATGCTTCATGTCAATTGGGGGAGTCTGTTGATTGTTGGGAATTAGCTCACCAACTTTAAGAATCTGTTTAGGACTCTCAACAAGAGAAACAGTATCTTTTATGACCAAAGAGACATCAGTAGGCTCATAAAATTCTAAACAATGATCAATAATAAAATCTAGTCTCTCACTAGTATCAACAATAGCACAAGGATTAACAGGATGTTTAATATTAGCACTATCTCGATGCATGCTCTCATTAACACTAGTATGATTAGAAGAATCAGACTCATTAACAATTTCAGTGCAAACAAAGGAATTCATGGATTCAACAGACTTGTCAAACTCTAGAAACTCATTAATCTCAACACATACGGGACACGTATGCAATTCATCACATAAGCATTTCAAAGTAGAGTCTGGATTATCAACAACAACAAGCTGCTCAACAATTTCACTGTTTATATCATTATTACATGCTACTTTCACTGCTTCATCAGTTTTATCATCACAGGCTAATGAAGAATCATATTGATCAGTATATGTGAGGAACTCACTAGTCTCAATGAAAGAATTAATTTAGGAGCATCTATCACATATAGTTGATCCAGTACACACACAATCAAGAGAATCATTCAAATCAACTATGTCACATGGTCCAAATGGTATGCTGTCCCTAAACTTAGAAGATGCATCAACAATAAACTTATCAACCAATTCCACACTAGGAACAAAATGATCATCACATTCTATATCACCCCCACACTTATCTACTACCCTAGACTCAATAGATTCATCAATTGGTTCAGACATGAATTTATCACTATAGTCACAGCTAGGTGTAGACATACCAACTGCATCAGTACACAAAGACACATGAACATCAACACATGTGTCAATTTTGCTCAATACATTACCACAATTAACCAAATCAGGAGATTCAACAATTATTTCCTTATCTACCTCATCATCATGTAATTCAGAATCAAAAACATCATCTGCATCAGTAGTCACAGTGCTATCAAGTATACAAGAATCAGTTCCAACAAATTGCAAAGTATTAGAAGATGGAAGGTTATTACCCAGTGAATAGGACTCTTCCTCCTCTATACATTCCCTTCTAATTTGCTCTTCAGTTAATTTAATAGCACTTGATGTAGGTTGATTCATTTGAATTCCCAAATCCTTCATAATGTTGTTAATCATTTGTTGATTTTGAGCATGCAACTGATCAATTTCTTGTTGGAGTTAAAGATTATGAGCTTTCATTTGTTGCGAATTTCTCTCTTCCAAACTTGGTTCCCTCTGGACCTCTTGCTGCATGTACCCCTCATGGTAGTTGTAAGGATGATATTCTGGCTCTTGCATATTGTAATTGTGGTATGGCTCATAATGATGGTGGTAATTAGGGTGTACTTCATATGGATGGTGGTATGGTTCAATGTAACTAGGGTGAACTTCACAGGAATGATGGTGTGGTTGGTAGCATGATTGTTGGACTTGTTGGTATTGTTGGCATTGTTGTGCTTGTCTTTGTCATTCAAGAAGGCCTTAAAGCATTGACTTGAGTTCATCCAATTGCCTGGAGATCCCATCATTTGCATAAGAATCATAGACACCTTGATTAAAATAATAAGGATCCATTTAAAGCAATTAATATCAGAAGTTTAATCACTTTTAGCACAAAACAATTTAGTGACAAATTAGAACTAATATTAACTCTAGATTAAGAAAATAAAATTTAAATGAAGCTAAGAACTTTCTAACAATCAAAAAACTCTAAAACAGAGGTTAGTCATACAAAATAAACTCACAAAAAATAAAGAAATTAAATCTAGAAAAATTGAAAAATTCCTAAAAAATTCAAGAAAATACTAAAAAATAAGAAAAAGTGCCTTAAACAATGGAATTTGGCCGAAAAAGGGTACACCAAATAGCAAAGCTATTAGTTTTGCTCAAAACAACCAAAAACCATAGAAAAGAAAGTTTAAGAATTTTTTTAGGCACTTAAAACAAAAATTCTAGCAAGCGAATCAATTGATGCATAACACCAAAATTAGCAAAATCCAAGTTCAAAATAGGGAAAAAATCAAACCAAAATAGAACAAAAATAGAGGTTAAACACCTAGAAAGCTTTCTCAAACAATTGAGAATCCAATTCCCTGGTAACGGCGCCAAATTTTGACAGATCATGTCGCGCAACCCTCAAAATAAAACTAGGTTGATAAAATATATAACTAGTGGTGCAACCTAGGTCATCTCCCTTGGAAATGGAGTTCAATGTTTAATTAGGCTTTCTAAGTGTATAAAGACTCTAAAAATTTCCTAACTAAAGGGGGTTTGATTGACTTAAACTAATTGAAATGAAATTGAATTAAAATTCCTAATTGCTACCTAATTGTATGGATTATGGTAGAATGATAGACTTGTGACTAGCTTTAGATTCATTCCTTAGTATCTACTATCCTTATCCTAATTCATTTATGATTAATTTTAGTCTAAGAGTCCTTATTTGTGTCCATCTTAAATGATCTTGAATTGCCATCCAAGATTCAAGAGATTAACAAAGTAATATTGCCTTGAAACCTCAATCCCACATTAAATCATTAATTCTTGTCATTAGGATCGATGAACACTTGAATTGAATGGTACACATACACACATTCTAAAATAAGCTAAACACACATCCATGCATGAGAGAAGGTGGAGAGAGCTACCTTGTACAAATCTACACACTTTTCTCCTTGGATTTCCCTCATTTGCTTCGGCTATACACCCACAATTTGGTGGAGATAGTTTCTCTTGGCCTAGACATGATTTAAGGGAGCCAATTAGGTTCATGAGACATATTCTAAGGCTACACAATTTGCTTAAACTCTAGATTGCTCTATAAGCTCCATTATGGTCCATAAAGGCACCTAATGAAGCAACACCCCTCAAGGGACTTCTAGGCCTCATTCTTTCCTTTCAAATATGATTCTTAACTCCTTTTAAATCTCTTGGAGTCATCACATCATTAAAACAAAGGGCCTAGCATCATGTTGCTTCTTTAGGTCCTAATATGGAACCTATGGCACCAATTCACTTTCTTTGAGTTCTAATTTTTTTTCCAAGACCTCTACTCATCTTTACTCATCACATATGACTCAAGGGTAGCCTTAGAAAAATTTAAAACTCTCCCTAGCTATAGGAACTTGCCTAGGCCGAGACTATAGGGGGAAGAAGAGTTCATGGCCTTCTTGATTTTTCCTTGATGGGAGACACACTTGGGAGGCTTCTTAGAGGTCTTAGGAGCTCAATCAAATACTCACACATGCAAGGAAACTCATATATCAAATCAATTTTTGCAAAGTGTTCAAGAGCTCTACACTTTTCTAGCTTAGAGTTCATTAGTTTTTCTTGTAATTTCTTTGCTTTCTTGGATGGGAGGTGCATGTGGGAAGCTCTCTAGGGGTCTTAGGAGCATGTTTAAATATTCAATTAAACCTAGGAACATTCATGTTAAATCAGATTTGTAAGGGAGCATTTGGATCCCTAATGGTTCCATCTTGTTTCCTAATGCCCCTTTCTTGATTTTATTAGTTCATTCTTAATCCTTGCACTCCAAAACCTCTAATCCCTCCATGAATTGGACAAAAAACAGCCCCTAAGAATTGGGCTCATGGTGTCCAAATTCGTGCAAGAGGAAGGGGGAGGAAGAAACTACCAAATAATGGAAGTTTTACCTTATTTTCTTGCTCTTTCTTAGTTGCTTTTCACTTGGCTAGCCTCCCCTCATCAAATCCAAAAATTTCACCTCTATTTTGCGTTCAAAATAGATTTAAAAGCACCATCAAACCCATAGAAATAAGGAGGAGAAGGAGGAGAAGTGACTTGCTAAGGAGAAAGCTAGATTTTCTATGGAATTTCTTATCTTTTCTTGGCTTTTTTTCTCCTTCCAAGAATGCTCCTTCTTGTGTGCCTAAGAGAACTGATTCTCCTCTCTATTTTGGGCAGAAGAAATACAGTGAAAAATGAGGGCAAGGGAGGGCGTGAGAAAGAGAGAGTATAAAATGCAAAAGAATTCCAAAAATTCTCATTTCATCCCTCATTTTTGGCATTTTCGTTTCTAATATGCTTTAGCTCCTTTTTGAGAACCATCTTTTCTATCATAAAATTTAGGTCCTCAATCTTATAAAATGCCTTTAGAATCACTCAATTTGGAGCTAAAATCTTCCTAAACGATTCAGTCAAAGTTCAGGCTCACTGCTGTTGGAAAACGTATATCGAAGGGGATTTAACTGTCCTGGGGCTTCCCATGGTTTTCGGAGCCTTTGAAAACCCCAGAGAACTCAAAACTTTCATTTAAAAAGCCATCCTATGAGTTTTTCAAAAAGTATCCATATTTACGAAAATGCCACTGGCCTTTCGACAAATTTATCGAATCACTCTAACCTCGATTTTTGGACAACTCAAGGCTCAAATCCTCATTTTTTATTATTTAAAATTTTATCATAATTTTATTTTGTCCCAATTCCTTCTATTTCGGGGACTTCCTTTTATATTTGGCCCATTTCTGACATTTACAGAGAAACCGAACATTGCGTTTCTCACGTTTACGGAGGGACTGGATGTTACACTTTCCTCCTTTAAATTCATAGAATTCATCCTTTGTTCTGCCCAAAATTCAAGCCCTCTTGCATCTACATACATGGGGCGAAATAAGGAAAAGAAGGGGGAGGAAGTAGCTACCATGGGATGGAAGATTTACTTTGTTTTTCCTTATTTTTTTGCTTGATTCTCACTTTCTTGGCCTCCTCTCTTCAAATTCGAATTTTTCCCTCTTGGTCTGACCACAAAACAACACTAAAAACCTCAATAAAACCATGAAAAGAAAGAGGAGAAGGAGGAGAAGAAGTTTGATAAAGGAAAGTACTTGAAAAACTAAGATTTTCATACCTTTCTTGGCTTGCTTTTCCCTTTCTTCTTACCTCCTCTTGTGCGCCTCATCCTTAGGGTTTCTCTTTGGTTTAGGGCAGAAACACGTGTGGCTAAATGAAGTGAGGAGGTAGGGTACCTCATATATATAAGGAGGTTCAAGAAAGACTTTTCAAAAATTTCTATTTTACCCTTCATTTTTGGCATTTTTGTTTCTAACTCGTTTTAGCTCCTTTTTGAGAACCGTCTTTTCCATTATAAAATTTAGGTTCCTAATTTAGTAAAATGCCTTTAGAATCACTCAAATAGGAGCTAAAACTTTCTTGAACGAATTTGTCAAAGTTCGAGTACACCAATATTGAAAAATGTCCACTGGAGGAGCTTTAGCTGTCTTGGGGCTTCCCATGGTTTTTAGGGCCTCTAAAAACCCTAGAGAACTCAAAACTTTCATTTAAAAAGCCCTTTTGTGAAAATTCCAAAATGTACTCAAAATGACGAAAATTCCCTTATATTTTGTCAATTTCTTCATTCTAACTCCGTTTTTCTTTCTGCCTGAGCCTGGGATTCTCATTTTTTAGAGGCTAGAATGCTTTCCAATTTTTTTGGGACCTTAACCAAGTCATTTTAGGAGACTTGCTTTTGTGTCCAGTGAATTTCATTTGTTTACGGAGAAATCATACATTACGTTTCTAGTGTTTTGTCTCATTTTCAAAGAACTGGATGTTACAATGGTCACATGGGCTATCCCAACACATATATGGTATATTAGTACACATTTGCAAGGGTGTGACACTTTCATGCATGAATAATTGCATAATGGAAAGCCTAATTAATTCAATTTATGCTTTATGGACCATATAAGCTCATCAATATCATTTCCCATCCATAATACATCTATACAACTTAGAAACATCACATTTCATCTCATACATTTTAGGTTTGGAACCATGCATCAGAAAAACAAGAAGTTGCTCTCGGGTTTGCTGTCACAATTTTTTGATATAAACTTTGAAAATTCATAACCAATTTTAGAAAAAAAATCAAAATCATGCATATCATAGCTTTATGGAAATCTCTAAATGCTAACTAATGACCAAAAATAATTCTAGACTAAGATAGAAGCATTTAAACCATAAAAAGCAATAGAACAATACATCAGGACTTCAAACTTTAAAAATTTGGTTCTCCCTCTATAAAGTTCCAAATGAGGTGCTCTCAATGGCTATGGAAATCTTATGATATCTATTTTATATCCATAAAATTTTATAAGCATTAGACTTTATTTGACCCATGAGTGACATAGAGAAGTAAACTGACCATATGAACAGTATATATGCCAATTCTACATAATTTGGCCAACTTTAAAAAATTATAATAAATTCTTTAGAACTTTAAATTAAGTTCTCTTTAGCTCTATAAAAAGATCTACATGAGACCTACTTGCCAGACAAATTTTATCAAAAAAATCATCCATTTGGTTAGATTTTGGTTTAACTCACAAATTGATCAAAATTGAAGTTCATAATGGATTCTTAAAGTACCAAAAATGCTATATTCTCATTCCATAGCTACTTGGGCACATCCAAAAGTACAATTACAACATATATGATCATGCCAAATGATCCAATTCATCATAGAGCTCATTCTCACATTGACACTTGCATTTATATACATAATCATTAAGGCACATGGATGACAAAAACCATATAAACATACATTTGGTTCTAATTTCCATTGATACATGATATTCACATACTTTAATACATGCTCAATGGGTTACTACTCATACATACATACTTTGACATTACATTCCGTTAGAAACTATTCTATTATCAAAGTGTTGCACATCATGCTCCTTGGCTTCCATTTTTGCTTCCTTGAGTTTCACCTATACATAGTTAGATGGAAAATGGAGAATAGTGAGATTCAAAAAATCTTAATAGCTATTAACCCTTTCAAACATATATAATGGATCCATACACATGTCAAAGAATGCTTGCATGGCATTTTAGCTACTAGTGAGCATACATAAAGCATTTTTCTTGTCATAGAAACTCATATATGTCATGAATAGGCTCTTAAGGGTATTGATCTAGCCTCACCCATTTTCTTTAGAACTTTTGGATTTGCTTCATCTACTTTTGAGGGACTTTTGACTTAGCTTCACTCTTCTTGAAAGCCTCACTCTTCTTGAGACTTTTGGCTTTGTCTTACCCATTCCTAGGGATTTTATACACGACGCAACGTTAAGAAATTCATTATTTTGTTACATTTTTCTTACTCCTTGTGTGAGATGCATGGTTTAAAGCATGGGAATAGTATGAAATAAGTTAGAAATATATGGTGTTACAAACAATGCATTACAATTTTCTTTATTAAATAGCCAAATTTAAAATTTTATAAAATATTCTATAAAGCTCCAAAAGTTATGTTTTTTAACTTTATGAAGAGCTCTCAATGCTCTCTAAGTGCTTGCTAAAGTTTAGCCTAAGACTCGTCCATTTGGTCTGTCAAGGATGTATGGACATATTATGGCATAAAATAAGTAAATTTTGGTTTAAAAGGTACTAAATGAGCCATATTATGACATGTATCCTTTTGGGTATTTTTCAAATGATAAATGTGTCATGTATGGCTGGCTCAACATGTCACAAGTGCCATACAACTCAAAATCACCTTCTTACTTCTAATATACACACATTAATCTAAGAACTCAAGAGGTCAAATTATATAATATGACATATTACAAAGCATAAATGGCTTTTACATCATATTCTCATTCTTTTAAAGGTGTTGGAATGATCATACATCAAAATATACAATTACATATTTATGGTGTGCAAGAATATGCCTCAAAACATAAATTATTGTCAAAAGTAGCTCTTCTTGTAATATTCTACTTTTCACAAATTAATTGAAATCGATATTGCAATATAGGAAGACCCTAAAACAAAGAAAATTAAGGCAATTGAAGGTAGTATACTAATTAGAGCATCTAAAAATGTGAATAGAAAACTAAGAATAACTTGAAGTCGGAACCAAAATAGCAAAACAGAGGAACCAAAAACACAATAGCAAAATTATAATTTCGGGTAACTTTTTGAAAACTCAAAGGAAAGAGCTTTTAAATGAAAAAATAGAGTTTCTCAGAGTTCTCAGAGGCCTGCTTGAAAACCATAGGAACCTCTAGAATAGTTAAAAACCCCTCTGGTGTATATTTTAGGTCATCAGTTGACCAAAAATTTGACCAGATAGTTCAGCAAGGTTTTAAATCCAATTTGGGTGAAACTAGAGGAACTTCATGAATTAGAGGACCTAAATTTCATGATAGAAAAGATGGCTTTCGAAAAGGAGTTGAAATGAGGCTAATGAAGAAAACCAAGATGAGGGACTAAATTGGAATTTTGAAAAAAGTATAAATGACCCCCTTGCTTCTTATATCATGTCCCACTTCTCCCCATCACCCTAACCAACTTTCTTCTGGTCTAAAACAGAACCAAAGCAAGCTTGAAGTGGTACACAAGAAGAGGGAGCAAGGGAAAGAAAATCAAGGCTTGAAAATGTAAGAATTCATCACTTTTTCATGCTTATCCTTTTATTAAACTTCTTCTCCTCTTTCCCTGCACTCTTCTCATGGTTTTGGTGACTTAAATGGTGATGTTTTGTGGCTAATTTAGTGGAGGGAAGAGAGAATTTAGAGGAACTCTTGGAAGCCTTGAAAAGCTCTCTTAAAAAGCCTTGAAATAAGGTAATTCTCCATGGCTAAACTTGTTCTTCTTGGCTCTCCTCCCTCTCTATCAATTCGACCAGAACAAGAGTCATATGTAGGGAGTTGTATTTTGATCTAACTTGATGGAAATTGGGGATTTGAAGCCTAAAGAATCACATGGAAATAATAGAACTTAAAAGGACCAATAGATAACAAGTTATGAAAATTAGGGTTTTGGTTGCACCTAGGGACTTATGAAACTTTTTAGTAATGATTTAGTTTATGTAAGAGCATGTTTGAGTTCTCAAGACATCTAGGAAGCTTCACAAGTGGCAAATTTCATAGGAAAATAAAAAAAAACTCCATAGGTTTCTATCTTGATGCATGTCTTAGACAATGAGTGATTCTTTATACCTAGGAAGAGTTTTTCTTAATTCTAATGATAGAAATGGTCTAGAAATAAATAATAGACACCAAAGAAACTATTGGTTTGAATTTAGAAACCATATTTTGAAAGTTAGAGGTTTAGTTCCTTTTAGGCATAAAGAAGCAACT
Organism: Erythrophleum ivorense; assembly: GCA_026724425.1. NCBI lineage: Eukaryota > Viridiplantae > Streptophyta > Magnoliopsida > Fabales > Fabaceae > Erythrophleum > Erythrophleum ivorense. The sequence continues at coordinate 23,196,252 of JAIUCV010000013.1, read as the reverse complement.
TAATGTTTAGCTCTTTGAAATGAGTTTATGATTACCCTAATAAGTTTAAATGGAGTCATGTGACTTAGATTGAGTGAGAAATTAAAGCTAAGATAATGAATTATATGAGTTACTTCATTATACCCTTGTATGGGACCATATGCATGCCATAAGCTAGAAGTAGCTTGTAAAGTGTTTGTGTAAGGCTCTTCATCAATTCTTGTATGCATTTCTTGATTGTTTGATTGTAATTGATTGCTTGTATGTATGTTTGAATCATGAAACATGGCCTATAGCTATTGGTTTGATGCTTTGGTACCATTATCATTCTTGAATTGCATTTTGAATATGAGATGGCACTTAATGGTGAGGTTGTGCCAAAAGTCCCTTGAATTAGGTGAGGTTAAGCCAAAATTTCCTAAGTAAAAGTGAGACAAGGCCAAAAGTTTCATGGAATGAGTGAGGCTAAGTCAAAAGTCCTTGAAATAGGTGAGGCTAATCTAAAAGTCTCATATGTTTAGGTGATACTAGACCAAAAGACCTTAGAGCATGTTTTTGACATTATTGGATCTCTATGACTTTGTGAAAATGTTTATGATTGATACTTGAAAGCATTCATTGCATGCTAGCTCTCTTTGACATGATAACATGCCATATATGCATTCTTGAAAGGGGTGAATGAGCTATTGGGATTCTTTGAATCTCACTCTCCCCTTACTTTATGCTAATCATGTCTAGGTAATACTCATGGATCTAAGAATAAAGGCAAGAAGCTTGAGACATGTTACTTTGACAATATAATAGATTTTGATGTAAATTAATGTCAAAGTGTACATGTATATGGTATTTATAAGATGTAACTTTTTGCTAATTTGTAAAAGTATATAAATATGTTGTATAAATCATATTTGGGACCAAATGTATGGTATCTTGAATTTTTGACATACTTATACCATGGGATGCATGTGTATTTAATCAAGTGAGAGAGTGGCTTTTGTAATATCCGATTCTCTAAAAATGAGAGAAAATATGAAAAACGTAATATATGCTTTCTTTGTAAATGAACGAAATTCACTGGATATAAAAAGAAGTTCCCTAAAATAACTTAGTTAAGGTCCCAAAAAATTTGGGAAGCATTCTAGACTCTTAAAAATGAGAATCTCAGGCGCAGACAGAAAGAAAAACGGAGCTAAGATGGTGAAACAATTTATGACAAAAACTAACGAAATGTAATGGCATTTCTGTAAATAAGTGTAACTTTTGAAAAAACACATATGAGGGCCTTTTAAATGGAAAATTTAAGTTGCTCAATATTATTAGAGGCCCCAAAAACCATGAGAAGCCCCTAAACTAATAAAACTCTTTTGGTGTACGTTTTCCAATGTCGATGAGCCCGAACTTTGATAGATTTATTTGATAAGATTTTATCTCCAAATTGAGTGATTTCAAAAGAATTTTATTAAATTGAGAACCTAAATTTTATAATGGAAAAGAAAGTTCTCAAAAAGGAGCTAAAACGAAGTAGAAACAAAATTGCCATTATGGGATGGACGAAATTGGAATTTTTGAAAAAGTGTGTTTTTAGAACTCCCGCACACTTCTCCCTTTGTCTCCCACCTTCTAAGCATGACTTCCTCTACCTAAATTACAAAAAAAAAATAGTAGCTCCTTCAGGCTCACCAAGAGAGGAAGAAAAGGTGGAGAAAAAAGCAAGAAAGGTATGAAAATCTTGGTTTTTCAAGCAACTTTCCTTCACTAAACTCCTTATCCTCCTTCTCCTCTTCCTTTCTATGGTTTTATTAAGGTTTGTTGTGCTTATTTGAGGTCAGACCAAGAGGGAAAAATTCGGATTTGAAGAGAGGAGACCAAGGAAAGTGAGAAACAAGCAAGAAAAGCCATGGAAACAAGGTAAAATCTTTATCCTATGGTAGCTACTCCTTCCCCCTTCTTCTCCCTATGTTGCCCCATATATGTAGCTACAGAGGGCTTGAATTTTGGGCCAAAACCAAGGATGAATTCTGTGAATTTAAGGGTGGAGAGTAAGAACATGCAAGGAAATTCAAGTAAAAGCCCATTGATTTTCAAGATATCAAACCTAGGGTTTCATGAGCTCTCTTGAAAATATGATTTGATGTAATTGTTCCTAGGCCTAAATGAGTATTTGAATGAGCTCTTGAGATTCCTAGAAGACTCCACATATGCATCTTCCATTAAAAGAATGAAGCAAACTCACTTGGTGTTCATATAATGCATAGTTTTAGCCTAGGCTAGATGAAGCACCAAGGGGTAGTTTTAATTTGTTCCAAGCTTAGTTTTGAGTCATATATGATGGAAAAGGATGAGAGGAAGATTTGGAAAAAATTTAGAAACCATAGAAAGTGAAATGGCCTTGTATGTTCCATAATATGGCTTAAAGAAGCAACACCTAGCTAGGCTCCTGAATTGTTTTTATGATGACTCCAAGAGGTTTAAATGGAGTCAAAAATCATAAATAGATGAAAAGAATGGAGCCAAGATGATGTTCTCTTAAGGTTGCTTCATTGAGTGCATTATGGAACCATAAAAGCACCATAAGAGTCACCTAGCTTTTCTAGTGAATGCATGGCCTTAGAATTTGATTCAAGAGTGTAATTAGCTTCCATATGATGTGTCTAGGCCAAGAGAAAAGATCTCCACCTCTTTGGGTGTGTGAGGTCAAGGGAGAAGGGACTCAAGGTTCAAGGAAAAAGTGTGTGAATGCAAGTAAGGGTAGCTCTCTCCACCTTCTCTCATGCATGAATATGTGCTTACATTGTCTTTGGATATGTGTATGTGTGTTTTAAGCCATGAAAAGTATTCTACATGATTTCCTATGCCATGGTACCATGATGATATTTTGTGCATTCAAATGATGTTTTATATGGTTGCCTTGGTTTGCTTGAGTGTGGAGAAGCCAAGAACCCTCTAGCCATGGTGAGGATGAGCCAAGAACCTTTAAACTTGGTTAAGATAAAGTAAAGAGTCTCCACATCCAAGAGTAAGGTTAAGTCAAAACCTCTTAGAGAAAATAGGTGAGGCAAGTCCAAAATCCATAAGTGAATAGGTGAGGCTAGTCCACTCACTTGGCAAGCCTATGTATGCTATGTATGATTTGTTCAAATGTCAAAAATGTTTCTTGAATGCTCACATGTTTCAATATGCCCATGCATGTATTTTTAAGACTTGTATTGTATACTTTATGTGTGATTGAAAGGGAGATGAGCTATTAGGATTCTTTGAATCTCATCCCCTCCTCTCCAATGTCTTAACTTGCTAGGTGAATCAATTGAGCAAAGTAATAGAAGCCACTAAGCCAAGGAGAAGGAGATTGACATCACAATGTATGAAATGGCCTAGTTATGTCTCTCTTGTAGCCATACACATGGTATATGATGTAATCCCATGATGAAATTATTATGTAATTATATGAATATATATAATTACCCAAATGTATGATGTGTGAATGTAATTTGATGCCAAATGTATGAGATAACATGTTTTGGGGTATTGAATGGCAAGAGCTAGCATGTGTATCTTGTGTATATCATGGGGTGGATGAGTGAGTTTAAGAAATCTGTATTCATGCACCTTTGAAACAAGTTTAGAGAGTCATTTTGGTGTATTCCCACGTACTCAAGTCGCACACAAGCTTGGGAAGCAAAATTGGATACTTTGATACTAGTTGAGACCATAAAAATGACCAAACTGGAACCCCATAGCACAAATTGATCAAATGGATGAATATTCTTGTGAAATTTGGTAGACATGTATAGCTCATTGAGAGCTTTATGGAAAGCTAAAGTGCAGAAAAATCAAAACTCTATAGAATTAATTATGAATTTTCAAAGTTGGGATTTTTCTGTTGTTTTGGTGCATGTACTGTTTATATGGTCAGTTTTGTGTTATGTGTCATCTGAGAGACAAATAGTGTCCAATGCTTGTGACATCTTACAAACACAATAGAGGTTATAAGCTTTCTGTGGCCACCAAGATCACCTCATTTGGAAGTCTGAGCAGAGAGTTATGAATTTTTGGAAGTTTAATGTCAGTACTAGTAGTGCCACTTGACCTCCAATATTGTTCCATCATAATTCAATTCCAAAATGAACTTGATGTAGTCTGGAGATATTTTTTCCTTAAATTTAACATTTGTAGATTCTCATATTGACTGAATTTGCATGATTTGGAATTTTGTAGAATTAGTTATAAATTTTCAATGTTTATGACAGTAACCTGTGATAAATAGCCCAGATAACTGAGACCTTAGGTGCTTTTCAAATATCAAACATCTTCTACTTGATGTCTCATGACCTAGAACTATTTTTAGCATAAAGTAGACATCTGTAACTTTCCATAATGGTAAAGAATGCACGATTTCAGTTTTTTTAGACTTAGTTATGATTTTTCAAAGTTTGTGACAGAAAGCATACAATTTTGGCCGAGGGCTACACTATGGAATTTTATGTGTTTCTTTCACTTACACAAGTTCTAGGCCACTTCCTTGGATGGTTTTGAGTTTTATTAATGTAATTAAATATGAGAATGAGTTGAATGAGTTTATATGATCCACGGGACATCGAATAAAAAATTCATCCCCTATGTGGCGCAAGATTTATTCATTATTTTTATTACTCTTTCCTTGGGAGCTTGTAAAATTTTTGGAAATGAGCTTAGATAAGGAATGAGATGAGCTATGTGATTATGGTGTTATAGCTTTGAGTTCTAGGGTATTTTGGATCCGTTGTGATGCTTCTATGTGCTATGTTTGAGGTGTTGAATATAATCAAAATGGTCATGATTCATGTGGGAAGATATCTTGGACCATTTGATGCCATATTGATACCATTTTGGACCATATTCTTGCCCTAACCCAAAACTAGATCAAATGCACGAATTTTAGCATGAAAATTGGCAGGCATCTAGATCTCATCAACGTACTAGATTCTTCTTTCATGGAGTTAAGGGACAAAATTTTTGGAGCTCTAGAGAATTTATTATGATTTTTCAAAGCTGGCTAAAATTTGCAGAAATTATCAGTGCACTATTCATTTGGTCAGTCTGGTTTTTGGTGTCTTTGAGGATCCAAACGAAGTCTAATACTCATTAAATTTTATAAGAATATATTTGGCATTATAATATTTTTATAACCCCCAAGATCACCTAATTTGAAGCTCTGTAATGTAAGATATGAATTTTTTAAGTTCCAAGTCCACACCAATTTGAAATCCTGACCTAACTACTGTTCCATTAGGATTTCATAGGCCAAATGATATTATTTTGATTTTTTAGTAGTTAGATGATGTCTTGAGCTTTCCAAAGAGTCCTTATTTTGCATGATTTGAAAATTTCTAACTTAAGTTATGAATTTTCTAAGATTGTGACAGAATTATGGAAGCTAGAAAAAATGTGCAACTTGGGCTATTATGTGATGCATGGTTTATATCCGAATTTCATGCCTCATTTTGGTAATGATTCTGCATGAACACGTGTAATAAGAATGGAAGATAAATTTGGAAGGTTGATATGGTCCATTTGATCAAAAATTGAATAAATTTGACATTTAACATCGGTAAATTCCACCATTAAAAAGGTTGAATTTATGAAAATGAACTCTGTAGGAACTTTATGGTATAAATTGAGTGTTATCTATCTATGGTATTACACTTTTTATGCCTTTTGTTCCTCATTTTTGCTTCCTTAAAAGCCACCTAGCCATGGTTAGTAGAAATATGGGGAAATTGAGATTCAAAAAATCCTAATAGCTAATCCAACAATCAAGCATACATGTATGGTGTAACATTCGGTTTTCTGTAAAAGACTAGAAACTAAGGATTTTCAAAGGAAGTCCCATAAATCATATGAATAGAAGCCAAATAAATTTAAAAGGATAAAATAGACTTCTAAAAATGAGGATATGAAGCTTGAAATGCTTAGAAACTGAGCCAAAAAAGCTACAAAAAATTGCAAAAATATGCAGTATGAGGGAATAATTTATGGTCTTAGGAAGGTAGAAAGGAAGGTTTTGAAGCATGAGGAGTAGGAACATGCAATAAGAAGTAAAAGAAAGCCTTGAAATGCAAGTTGTTCTACCTAGGGATTTTAAAATGCATGCTAAATTTTAAAACTTTCAAAGGGTTGTATAGCTTATGTAAGGGTAGGAATGAGCTCTTAAGACATTTAGGAAGTTTAATAAGTGGTTAATTCCCTAAGAAAATAAACAAAACTCCATAGGCTCCCATATGAGGCATAGTATTGGCCAAGAGAGGGTTTGAGTACCTAGGGGAGAGTTTTTCTTGATTCTAAGGTTAAGAGTGGTCTAGATATGAATTATAGACATCGAATGGACCATTGTTTCAATTTAGAAACCATAATTGAAAAGATGAAAAAATTTAGGTCCTTTAGGCCTAAAGAAGCAACTTGAGGTTAAGTTTCTTAAATTGAGTTGGAGTCATATGACTTAGAATGAATGAGAAATTGGAGCCAAGATAATGGATTATGAGAGTTTCCTTGATTATTCCTTATATAGAGTCATAATTAAGTCATAAACCACCATATGAGTGTGTGTGGTGTAACATCCAATTTTCTGAAATGAGAGAAAATGTGAGAAACGTAATGTACAGTTTCCCCGTAAATAAACGAAATTCACCAGATACAAAAAGAAGTCCCCAAAATGACTTAGTTAAGGTCCCAAAAAATTTGGGAAGCATTTTAGACTCCTAAAAATAAGAATCTCAGACTCAGACGGAAAGAAAAATGGAGCTAGAATGAAGAAAACAAAATTTGACGAAAAACTTATGAAACGTAATGGTATTTTCATAATTTTGAGCAAATTTTGGAATTCACACAAGAGGGCTTTTTAAATGAAAGTTTTGAGTTTCTCCAGGGTTCTCAGAGGCCTTGAAAACCATGGGAAGGCCCAGGATAATTAAAGTCCCTTCGGTGGACGTTTTCTAATGTTGGTGTACTTGAATTTTGACAGATTTATTTGGGAAGCTTTTAGTTCCGATTTGAGTGATTCTAAAGGCATTTTACTAAATTAGGAACCTAAATTTCATAATGGAAAAGATGATTCTCAAAAAGGAGTTAAAACAAATTAGAAATGAAAATGTCAAGAATGAAAAGTAAAATGAGAAATTTTGAAAGGTTCTTCTTCCTCCCTTATATATATAAGTGGTGCCCCTTTCTCACCCTCATGTAGCCTCCTATGTTTTTGCCCTAAAACAGAGAAAGAAGCCCTAGGATGAGGCGCACAAGAGGAAGAAGAGGAAGAGGAGAAATTCAAGCAAAAAGGTATGAAATTTGGTAGTTTTTCATGCTTTCCTCCTTCCAAACCTCTTCTCCCTCCATTCTCCTTTATTTTCTATGATTATAATGAAGTTTATAAATCTGTTTTAGGGAGAAATTCAGATTTGAATAGAGGAGCTCAAAGAACACAATATTCAAGTAAGAAAAAGCAAGAAAATAAGGTAATTTCTTCTTCCATGGTTGCTACCACTTGCTCCCCTTCTCCACCATTTCACCCTACTTGAGAAAACCTAAGAGGATTTGATTTTTAGGCATAAACAAGGTTGAATCTAAGGAAAAATGGTGTGGAAATTAAGAATATGTAAAGGGAATTAACAAAAAACCATGGAATTTCAAGATGCAATTTCTAGGGTTTTATGTGCACCTTGTAAAATCTGATTTTGTACAATAATTCTTAGGCTTAAATAAGAGTTTAATTGAGCTCCTAAGATCCCTAGAAGTCTCCTTATGTGCTTTCTCCCCTTGAGAAAACAAAGCAAGCTCCATGGAAGCCAAAACCTTCCATAGCCTCGGCCTAAAGGGGGTTTATGTAGCTAGGGGAAGTTTTAAATTTTTCTAAGCACATTTTTGAGTCATATATGATGAATAAATATGAGAGGAAGCCTTGAGAAAAAATTTATGAAACTTAGGAGAATAAATTGGTACTTTATGTTCCATAATATGACCTAAAGCAGCAATATATAGTTAGGCTCTTGGTTTTGATTGTGTGATGACTCCAAGAGGCTTAAAGTAGTCAACAATCATATTTGAAAGGAAAGAATAGAGCCTAGAATTTATTTGAGGGATGTTGCTTCATTAGGTGTAATTATAGAACCATAATAAGTTTTATAGATCAAGCTAGAGTTGAAGCAAGTTGTGTGGCCTTAAAATTAATTTCATGAACCTAATTGGCTTCCATAAATTGTGTTTAGGCCAAGAGAAATCATCCCACACTTTTATGTGTGTGTGGCCAAAAGAGGAAGCTTGGGTTCAGAGAAAAAGTGTGTAATTATATCCAAGGTAGCTCACTCCTCCTTCTCTCATGCATGATTGTTTGCTTTACTTGTCTTTGAATGTATGTATGTGTATTTTAAGCCATGAAAAGTGTTCTAGCATGAATTTGAATTCCATGGTTACCATGATATTACAATATGCTTTCATATGATGTTTATGATGTGTGCTTGGGGTTTGGGTTGAGTATGGTTGAGGCCAAGAACCCTTAGCCATGGTGAAGATGAGCCAAGAACCCTTAAGATTGGTAGAGATAAAGTAAAAATTCTCCCAAAAATGAGGTGGACTCTCAAGAGAATGGTTGAGTCTAAGAATCTCTTAAAGAATGGGTGAGGCAAGTCCAACATCTACAAGAAATTGGGTAAGGCCAATCCATTTGCTTGGCAAGCCTTTGTATGCTATGTATGACTTTCTCAAATGATGAAAATGCCTCTTGAATATTTGCACATGTCTACATGACCATATATACATTTATGAGACTTGTTTGTATCCATTATGTATGATTGAATGGGAGATGAGCTATTAGGATTCTTTGAATCTCATCCCCTCCTCTCCAATTATCTATCATGTTAGGTAGATCAAGTGGAAAAGGTAATGGAAGCCAACCATCTTGAAGATGAGAGCATGACATCAAAGTGTCTTGAAATTACTACTTTAAGGGCCTTATGGGATAGCAATTGGTGAAATCCCTAGTTGTGTATGACTTATGATGTTATGAGCATGTATAAATTATGTTAATGTATTGTTGTATAAGTGAGAACTAGGGTTATATGTATAGAAATACTCATTTTGGTCATATAATGGCAATTTTACATTATGGAATTTCATGTATGAATGGAAGTGGAATAGCCAAAATGAAATGCATAAGGTTTAAGGACCACTTGGGTAGTTCACAGAAGTCATAATCAATATTTTTAGACTGCCCAAGAGTGTGCCAAGTCCCAAGGAAAGCCATTTGGACATTTTGGTATCCTATATGGAGCCAAAATTGACCATAATAGAACTCTATGTCACTTTTTATCCAAATGAACTCTTCTTGATCTGAGATTTGGCATACAATTAGATTTTGTTGAGAGCTTTTTTAGAAAGCTAAAGAATAGAATTTTTGGAGGTCTACAAAATATTTGATGAATTTCAAAGTTGACAAAGTTTTTGGTTTTAGTCATGTCATTGTTCACTCAGGTCTAAAAATAAAATCTATCAGATAGGCTCCAAATGATGTCCAATTGTCATGAAATTTTATATGGAAAAGCTAGACATTCCTAGTGGACTTGTGCCAACTAGAAGCACCTCATGTGGATGTCTAGAGAGGGAGATATGAATTTTCAATATGCTTGAGCTGGTCTGAAGTTATTTTTTCCTCTAGCTAATATCCATATCTTTCCAAATTGGTATCATTTCCATGGATTGTTTTTTTTTTTTGAATTAATTGGACATTTTTTAGGTTTTCTATAGAATTCTGTGACAGCACCAGTGGATAGCCTGACCTCTGGACCATTTTGAATGTCAAACATCCTATATGTTATATTTTATGGTCTAAAAATATTTTTAGCATAAAGTAAACATGTGTAGCTTTCCAAAATGCCCAAGAATGCATGATTTTGGTTTTTTTAAATTAGTTATGATTTTCCAAAGTTGTGACAGAAATGAGGACAAATCTAGCCAAAATTATATATATGTGTATTTTAAGCTTCCCTTTGAGTTCCACGAGATGTAGGCCACTTTTGATAATGCAAATAAGTTGTATTCATGTAATTAAATATGAGAATGTGATGTATAAGCTTACATGGCTCACGTGACACCGAATGAAAATTTTATATGTGACGTAACACTAAGAAATGTATTATTTAATGTTATTTTTCCTTGCCTCTTTGTGAATTGTTTGATATGAGGCATGGAGATAGTATGAAATAAGCTAGAAATATATGGTGCTACATGTAGGTCTTATGAGATGTTAGAATTGGTTCCAATGATATTTTTATGTCTTGTTGGTGTGACACAAATAAATCAAGCTCTCCATCATTAGGTGTGTGAGGTCGAGAAGAGGGGAGAAGTTTCAAGGAGAAAAGTATGGTCTCCTAGCCTTGAGGTAGCTTTCTACCTTTTCTTATATGTATTTATTGGTTGTTTACTTGTCTTTTGATGCTTGTGTGTATATTTGAACCATGAGATATGCTTATAGCTTTTTATTACATGTTATGGTACCATCATGTGCATTAAATGTGTTTTAAATGCAAGATAGCTTGAATTGGGTGAGGTTGTGCCAAAAGTCCCTTAGATTGGGTACGGAAGAGTCAAATGTCCCTAAGAGTAGGTGATACAAAGCCAAACGTCTTAAAAGTAAGTGAGGCTAAGTTAAAAGTCCTTAAAAATGTGTAAGGCAAATCCAAAAGTCCCTAGAAATTGGGTGAGGTTAAATCAAAAGTCCTTAGAGACTATTCTTCAATGAAATAAGTTTAGATGACATGAAATTATGTTTATATATATTTTCTATGAGCATCTAGAGCATATTTGCATTCATTGACATAAAAATGTGCCATTTATGTGTGCATGAAAGATAGATAGCTATTGAGATTGTTTGAATCTAACCATGGCTAAGTGAGCCATATAGAGTAAAGAAAGAGAGCCAAAGAGCATAAGAGGTGATACTTTGACATTAGAATAGGTTTATGTACAATTTGATGTCAAAGCATGTAATTATATAATGAACATGAGATGTGAATGATGGGTCATATGTAAATGTATGTATAAATGTTGTATGTATCAGATTTGAGCTCAAATGAATGAGAATGCATATTTTGCCACCTTTGAGCTTAGTTGTATAAGTGTATAAGCCCATGTGGGAGAGTGATTTTAAGTTCTAGGATGATTTGGGCTGAATGGAATGCTTATATATGTTGCATTGGTACTTTAGGATGTGCTCAGATGGTCATGGTCCAAGAAGAAGACAATTTTGGGACCATTTGAAACTATTTTGGTACAAAATTAACCATAAATTAACCTTGAACCAAAATCTAACCAAATGGACTAGTCTTGGCATGAAATTTGGCATACTTATAAAGCTCATCTAGAGCTTTTCACAGAGATAAAGAACATTATTTTTAGAGCTTTAAAGAATTTATTATAATTTTCAAAGTTGCCTAAATTATGTAGAATTGCCACTGTCATTGTTTATATGGTTAGTTTGAGTTTCAGTGTCTCTCATGAGTCAAATGAAGTCCAATGCTTATGAACTTGTATAGGCATAAGGTGGACATCATAAGCTTTCCATAACCATTGAGAACACTCAATTTGGATCAGTATAGAGAGAGTTATGAATTTTTAAAATTAGGGTCCGTAGTAGTCTGAGAGCATGACCCAGTGTATTGTTATATTGATTGTTATGGGCTAAAGGCTATTGTTTTGATCTGGAATTATTTTTAGTCATTAGTTGATATTTAGAGCTTTCTAGAAAGCTATAATTTGCATGATTTGAAATTTTCTAAAATTAGTTATGAATTTCTAAAGTTTATATCAGAAAAATGGCCCTGCAACCTAAGAGCAATTTATTGAACTTGTGAAATATGGTCTAAAATTCGAGATTTGTGTAATGAATTATGATGTTTTTGATATGAATGAGTATGTTATGGATGAAAAATAAATTAGGAAAGCTCAAATAATTTATTGAGCTAAATATAAAGTATTTAAAATTGCTGCCAAAAGTGTGATTTTCATGCAAATGTATTAAAATGAGCCTTTGTGTTATAATTTGAAGGTTAGGAAACTAAGATATTACATATGGTTCACCCAAGCTCAAAGAATCCAAGCATGCATGTCATATAATCATATATTATTCATATTCATACATTAGGAATCCTATGACTCCTTCAAGAGTAATCTTATGCTTTAAGGACTTTTGGTTTAGTTCCACCTAACAATTAGGGACTTTTGGTTTAATCTCACTCTGTTTTAGAGACTTTTGACTTAGCCTCAATCACAATTGAGACTTTTAGCCTAATCTCACCCTCATTTAGGGACTTTTGGTACAACCTCACCTATTCAAAAGCCAAACCAATTCCAAGTATAATCAAATGCCATGCAATTGCATATAATCAAGCAATAAAAAATATATATAATTTGCAACTATTACATACAAGTAATCCAAGGTACTCAAGCAAACAAAGCATACATATACAAGAATGAAGGAAAAGCTACTTTGACATAAACAATTCAATAAATTCTGCTTAGCTTCTCTGTTTTGCTCCATGGCCCTACACTCACACCTAAATGGAATTTCACTTACTTGGCCTAGACACATTAAAGGAAGCACAAAATTAACAATGGAACCATACATACGCTCATTCTAGCCTTATACAAATCAATTAGGATTTTAGGTGCATATATGGTCCATTTGAATACCTAATGAAGCAACTTCCACAATTCAGCTTCTTGGCTCCAAAATCTCACTTGATATAGTCCATATGACCTTAATAAATCTCATTGGAGTCATTATATACATGATTTAGGGAGTTTAGCACCAGGTTGATTTTTTAAGCTTAATTGAATCTCTAAAATTTCATTTTTCAAAATAAGGCTTTAAATTCATTCTAATGGTTCCCTTAGTGTCCATAATTCATATCTAAATCACTTATAACCTTAGCATCAAAGAAAACTTTTCCTAAATGCTTTATCTATGGCTTGGCCAAACCCACACCATAATGAGAGGCTAAGAGAGTTTTGCTTCTTCCATGGATAATTTGATGCATGTGGATTATACTTGGCTCTTTTCTAGTTTAGATATAACCTTACATGGCTTGAATCATCTTCTTAACATTCCAAAATTTCCAAAGTGTAAACAAAACCCTAGGTGACTTACTTTACATTTTAAGCTTCGTATTTAGTTCCAATTGAACCCCTAATTCTATTATGGTTTCATCAAGCTTAAGCTCCCATCTTCCCTCACTTATGTTGGGCAAAAATGAGAGAGGCTAGAGTTTCATACATGCTAAATTTTCCTAGCCTAATTGTCATATCATTTGAAAGTACATTCAATGGAGATTTGTAACATTTAGCTTTTTAACCAAACTAGGACTAGTATGTTAATAAAAATGGATCCTAAAGTAAATGAAATTAAGGTCAAATAAGGATAAAATATTAATTAGCATATTAAGAAACAGGGTTAGAAAATCATATATGAAAAGAAAATAAAGCCAAAATGGCTAAACAGAGAAAAAGGGTATACTAGTGGCAAAATTATAATTTTGAGTAGATTTAGAAAACTAAAGAAAAATA